>CM065388.1:33820000-34110000 GCA_033060915.1 Euryodendron excelsum
CATATCCAGAGATTCATCAATGAATTATACCTTAATGGAAAATTGGTAAGTGGCCTAAATGCATCTTTCATCTCTTTAATTCCCAAAGTTCAGTCCCCTGAGTCTCTCCTGAACTATAGACCTATTAGCCTTATCCATTCCATTTATAAAATTCTAGCTAAGACATTATCTAATAGACTAAGACTTGTGATACATGAAGCTATTAATAAGACTCAATTAGTTTTGTAAAAGGAAGACAAATCCTAGATGGTGTCATAACAGCCAATGAAGTTCTAAATTACTTGAAAAGTCACAAGTTAAAAGGTATTGTGATAAAACTTGATTTTCACGAAGCTTTTGATTCTGTTAATTGGAATTTTCTAACTCTAATGATGAGAAAATTGGTATTTGGAAACAAATGGTGCCTTTGGATGTTAGAATGCCTATCTTCTGCCTCGCTTTTAGTTCTAGTGAATGGCTCTGCTCAAAGGAATTTAGGATGTCAAAAGAGTTGAGATAAGGTGACCCATTATCCCCCTTCTTATTTAGTATAGCTTCAGAAGGCCTTAATGTGCTCCTAAAGAAGGCAATGGATATTGGCTTGATCAATGGAGTGCCTATTGGAAACAATGGTACCATTGTATCATGTTTACAATTTGCTGATGACATTCTCCTTTTTTGCAATGCAAACTTAGAAGAAATCATCTACCTCAAAAGAATATTGAGATGCTTTGAACTCCTATCAGGATTGACAATAAATTTTTACAAGAGCAATGTTGGTGGTGAAGGAGTTAGTGAACGGTTCATGGATGAATTGGCTAGTATCCTAAAGTGCAAAATAGTGGGCTTCACTATCAGATACCTAGGACTACCATTAGGTGCCAATCCAAGACACTCCAGAATGTGGAATGGAGTACAGGAACAAGTTAAATGGTGCAAATATAGATTTCTATCTATAGGTGGCAGGCCAGTGTTAATTAATTTAGTTCTTAGTGCCCTGCCTAACTATCACCTATCTCTGTATAAGGCTCCAGAGAAGGTGTGTGATGCTCTAGACAAATTATCAAAGAGCTTCTTATGGGATGGTAGCTATGGAAAAAGAAAACTTCATTGTGTTAGCTGGGCCCATCTGGCAAGAAGCATAAAGTCTGGTGGACTAGGAATCATCCCCACAAGATTGAAGAACAGAGCTTTGCTTTCCAAATGGTGGTGAAGATTTGCCTTTGAAAAGGAATCACTGTGGAGAATAATCTTTTGTGAAGCCAATAATTTGAACAAATCTGCTTGGCTGCTTGATATATCACAATCCCCCCTATGTTCCATTAGCTGGAAAGATATTTTCTCCATCTGCACAAGCCTCAATGGTTATGGCTCAAGTTGGAGAAAAAACTTTTCTATCAGAATAGGACCTTTAAAAGAATGTTTTCCAAGGTTGTTTTACCTCTCCATTCAGAAGGAGGCATCTGTTGCAAGCATTTACCAATCAAGTATTGGCTTACACTGGAAGGATAACCTCCTTTTTAGAAGATCTTTATTCGAATGGGAGCTGAACCTTTTGGATGAATTAATAGATATTCTAGCTGAGAGTCCTCCACCTGCTAACAATGAGGACTCATGTGGCTTGCTAGTTGCTCAGAGTGGCACTTTCTTAGTAAAATCAATTTCTGAATTTGTTGAATCCTTGATGCATCCTGGAACCTCAAAATACACTTGTATCTGGAACATAAGAGCTCCTCTTAGGGTAAAACTATTATGTTGGATGGACCTAATGGAAAAGATTAAGACCAAATCATTCCTTCTAAAGAGAAAATTCTCTCAAGGGATTCTGATTTGAAAGGTTGACTGTGTAATTCTGACTCTAAGGATCCAAACCATCTTCTAGTATCTTGCAAAATCTCTTGGCTTATTTGGTCATCAATCTTGAATTGGTAGGGTGTGCAATGGGCTTGCAATCCCAGTCTTGATCAACTAGTAGACTGGTGGCTCGGCTTCAAATTGAAAAAACTGAAGAAGGAAATTTGGCAATCTTTGTTTGATCTATCTGGAAGCTAAGGAATAACTCTATCTTCAACAAAGTGATGTCTGATTGGATGGATGTTGTTTATGAAATCAAAGTACAAACTGCACTATGGATTAAAGCTGAAGGAGCCGCCATTTCTTATTCTGTGAATGATTTCATCTTCTGTATTGAAGGTCTTAGAAACAGCCTGCTTTGATCGCATTTATCTCTAGCCTAATCCTTAACCAGCTCATCTGGTATTGTCAGATTTTGGTTGTGGTTTGTTACTTCAATAGTGCTTCTTCCTTTATAGGTCTACCTTCTGTCCTAGCACAATGTGTCATTGATGAACCTGAGAAGACTCCAGCTTGTGGAGATTGGCTCTTCGAGGGTCTGCTTTCTTGTTGCAATTTTCTTTTCTTCTTGTTATCTGGTTTGGCTATGTGTTTTCTTGATGGCTCTTTTTATATACTGAGCCTTGAGTTCACCTGCTCCTGTAACACATCTATTCATTTTGTAAATAAAATTTTGCCTTTTAAAAAAAAAAAATAGGGCAGTTGCTAGGCCATGGATGGGAAAAAGGGAAGAATAAAAAGAAGAGGAGAAGAAATGTAGAGGAGATGGGTGGCAGAAGTCTTAGGTCTATAGGAGTGGATCTAGTTTTTTCCATGGTCGTTGGTATCCATGGAGAACGTCGGCTATTGAGGGATAGTGGAGTGGGCTGAGCGAGATTCTTGACAGAGAGATAGAGACAGAGAGTAAATACCACTGATTGTTGTTCGGTGGGGTTGGATTGGGTGTTGTTGACTAGCATAACTCACAATCAATATTTATTTTGCTTATTTTTGTGACGGCAATATTGGCATTTTGAATTGCCAAAATGCTGATGTCACCTAATTCCGTTAACTCTACTAACGCTCCGTTAAGAGAAGGTCCGTCAAAGAGAAGGTCCGTCAAGAAAAGGGAGGTATCGGTATATTGTCAGTTAAAATAAAGGAATGCAGTGTTATTTCAGAAACCACAAGGGTACTATTTGTCATTGTTAGATAGCTTAAGGGAGGTCGCTGTAATTTACCCTAAAATAAATCCTAGGCGTTCGTATGGCTGCTATTTGCCTTTGGAACTCTCTCCGAGATCCCACCCATTATTTGGTGATTCGTTACTTATACGTATCAAGCTGTAACTGCCAACCAAGCACGGTCTATAAATTCATTTCGCGAGTCATTGCAGTCTCTGGAGTGGGTATGATTTCAATAGCATCTTTGGAGTTTCAAGGTAATGTTTTATGGGCATGCTCACCTTAAAACAAGTATGAAGTTACTCCATTGCGACTTAGACACCGAAATAGTCTCTCCGCTCCCATAAATCTGACTCCTCCCAAGATAGGTAATACCGGAAGCTGCATTAAGCTGCTCTTTTATACAACGGAAGTCTTAAAAGTATATCCGAACTCATCTCACCACATTAATCCCTGATTTCTATCAAACTAGGTCTGCACCAATTTCTTAGTATTTTAATTTGTAACCATTTCATTTGTTACGTGATTTTCATGTTATGGATTATGTGAAAATTTCCATGATGCCTTGCATTATACACCTTGTATGTAATGTGTGGACATGGAACATTACATACTTATCAATGGGAACAGTACAGTCACTAATTTCTTAGCATGGGCTTATACCAAAGACTATGAGAGAGAGAGAGAGAGAGAGAGAGCAAACATACTCCACAAAGATAGTCTTCTGAATTAGTTGTGGTAACCAATAACATGGCTAGAGAGGCTTTATATGCACAGCCACTCTTATTATAGTAGCATACGGGAACTAATCTAGTTATGCATCCAAAGACTCTTAGCCTGAGGTGTTGAAACTCTTTACGGACAAGATTTGGCGCAAACGCATTTTTTTTTTGGGAAGTCTCGGCAGTGCCCACCAGAAAAGCCCTTTGTCTGGGAAACGCCAGCGCATTTGCTACACCTCAAGCATAGTCCCTCGAAGTTATGGCTTTGTGACTCGCATGTCCTAGCTAGGGTCTGCCACCGTTGGATCCGTCTCTGCTAAACACACAAATCTGTTATTTACTAGCAGTTATGTATCGGTATGTGCGTGACCTGAACAAAAATGAAATATGTATTTGAACACAAAAGAAAGATACAAATGCAGCCCAAAAATGCACGAACATCAAGTAGATGATATTTAATAAAATTTTCTATAGCAGTTTGAAGAAGATGGATTTATCAATCTATAGGTCCTTATATAGCGTCACTTCTACCTTGAAGGATTTACAAATATGTGTTATTTTTAATAATTGAGAAAAATGTGAAGAGATATTTGCATTTACGAAATCAAACGCATAAGGTCGAGATCGATGTGTTATTTATTTATTTATTTTTTCTGTTCTTGAATACAGAAGCATTTGTACGTTTGTCAAATCTCAGAACAATATCATTATAATTTGACTTACTAAAATCATCTCAATGGTGGGAACAATAATATGTCAAATGATTTGCAGTTTACTGTATTACCCATCCATGCAGTCTTATGCATGCGTTTTCTATGGGAAAGGCATTAGTATCGTATAACGGCAATTTTTTATTAAAGCCTTTACAAAACTAGCCGTATCGTTGCACGCCATGTATTTGTGAGACGTTTTATAAGATGATCAGATATGGTATTAGAAGTTCAAACTTTCTCTAGGATTCTAGAGTCGTATATGAACTTTGTAATATTTCAAAACTTCTAAAACTGAATGGAATTTTGTTAAGCATTTGTCAGTATTCTACATATTCATAAGACACCCAAAATATTCATGACATGCGCTGTGTACTTTCCAAAGTGTAGATTCCAGCCATCCATATGAAACAATTTCCACCTTGCATTGAAGATATTGCTAGGTACCATATCTCTATAAATAATAATAATAAAAAAGAGCTAGCAATGAACCTGTATTGTATACGCGCTAAAAAGAATAGATTCTAACAAAAAAAATCTGATGAAACACCAATGATCAACTGCATAAGTTTGAAGCTTACACTAAAACTATGATTTATTTTGAATTATAATAATCAATATAGTCTTTTTAAGTAACAGTTAATTGTAATAAAAATCCTTAATTTGCAATGAGAAACTAAAGTTTTAGGAAAATGATTTATTCTATGTTTTGCAACTGTTATCTGCCATTGCAAATGGTCCCTTTTTTTTTTTAGTGACAAGTGAATGTGTGTCACATGAACTTATTATTATGGATCCCACAACCTTGTGTTTAGGAGTGTTGAAAGGGATTGAGAAATAAGATTTCATATATAATTACTCAAAGTTTTAATGTCAACATTTGAAAATAGTTCTCTCCCTTACCCTCACCCCCCCCCCCCCCCCCCCTTCTTCAAAATATTGCCAAGGGCAGCACTGATTTAAGCGTACAAAGTTTTAATGTCAACATTTGAAAATAGTTCTCTCCCTTACCCTCACCCCCCCCCCCCCCCCCCCCCCCCTTTTTTTTTTTCGTGACAAGTGAATGTGTGTCACATGAACTTATTATTATGGATCCCACAACCTTGTGTTTAGGAGTGTTGAAAGGGATTGAGAAATAAGATTTCATATATAATTAGCGTACAAAGTTTTAATGTCAACATTTGAAAATAGTTCTCTCCTTACCCCCTCACCCCCCCCCCCCCCCCCCCCCCTTCTTCTTCACCCCAAGGGCAGCACTGATTTAAGCCCCCAACATTTGAAAATAGTTCTCTACCCTTACCCCCCCCCCCCCCCCCCCCCCCCCCCCCCTTCTTCAAAATATTGCCAAGGGCAGCACTGATTTAAGCGTACAAGTCACATGTATTAGATGAATTATCTATTAAGTGCACCTAATAGCTTACAAATAATTAGTTAAACTAAAAATTTTTGAATAAATTTTTTTTTGGCTCATTGAAGGGCTAAAGCAAAGGAAAGGGGGAGGATGAGTCGTACCTATGACCTCAATCATGGGTGGAGGCGCCACTCCCACTTATACTAACTCCTCTCCTCAATTTTTTTTTTTTTTTAATTTTAAGTTGGAGATATTTTATTGATTGGTAAGTACTTGATATATGTTTTGCCCCCAACATCATAATTGTCAATACCACACCAGCTAGCATACCTTTTTTTGTTATTGTTATGATACGTATACTGGTACCATAGAACTAAATATCGGTTCGTAACGGTCGTAACGGCTGTTACGTAACCGTATCGGCAGGCAGCGATTCCGTTACAGGCCTTTTGTAGCGACTGAAGGTAGATCACATCCATATCGTCCGATATGCCGCCGTAGCGCTTTTGTAATGGCCGTTACGCCGTTCCGGCAACTGTAACGGCTGTTACTCACCGTTACGCATCAATCCAGCATAGATCTGGTTGTTGTAGTCATCTAACCATTCATGCTTCTGATATTCATCTCGATGACCACCCTTTACACTTCGAATCTGATTTCTTCAATTCTTGTTTGTTTGCTTTCTTTTGTTTAGACACAGAGAGAAAGAGTGCAGCCAAGTACCTTTTCAGTGGTAGAGACGATGTAGTGAGAGAAGATGGGGAGAAGAGGACTGAGAATCTGATTTTAACTTGTCTCTTGTTTTCATTATATGTTTCTCTCTCCTCATTATGACTATTTACTTTTCTCCTACTTTTCTCCTGTCATATGATAATTACTAAGCTTTCTTGTTCCACATAAATATAAATACCTACATACATCGATTGGGCTTTTCTATGGACCCATTTTGCAATCCAATTTATTACCTTAGCTGTTAACTGTTTGTTTATGTAATTTTTTCTTTTTTTTTTTTTTAGAGTGTGTTATGTTGTTGTTAGCTCTTCCATGATTATTTTTGTCATGCTTCTAATTTTATAATTTCTATCACCATAAGACTTGATAACAAATATGATAGAGCTAAATGTTATATTAGAATATGTTAAAATTGATTCAAAACTATTTAAAACAATTAGAATAGATTATTATGGAATAAAAGAGCTATGTAACAATGATTTTATCGAAATTTGCTAATCTTAAAAAACATTCATGTTGGTAGTGACCGTGTCCCGTTACACCGCGACTGCGTCCGCGTCTCCGTCCGCGATCGCGATTTAGTTCTATGACTGGTACTGATGTAATACTGGGTAGTGGGTACTATCTTCGATGTATCGTTATAAATATGTACTTATAACTAAATTTGAGAGAGAGAGAGAGAGAGAGAGAGAGGGAATAATCTCTGTATTGTATTAAATTGAATGAATTACAATGGAAGACATCTACACTATATATAAGACTACAAGGAGTGCTATACAAGAAACCTATAAACTAGGAAAGCATAAATTAAGGAAAGAAAAAATCAATTCAATATATGTATAATATATACTAACATATATAGAATATATGTTAACAATATTTATTTATAAAATATTCACTTACAAAATTTGACATTACATATAACAAATCAACATTAAACTATTTGAACATGTTATAAATGTGTTATTCAACCCAAACATATATTTAAAAATACTTAAAAGACATATTATTGTCTAGTATATGTCCAACACAAGTTCTAATAGACATTTATCATCAAAATATAATAAAATTAAATTATTTTAAAATAAATTACACACAATCTAGTACCTTTCGGTAAATTCAGTGTTGGTTGGCTGATATTGGCTGGTAGCTTGACCAGTATGAAATTCAACTTCCTTGGTATGGTTTTATGCTTGATATGATACGTACCACCCGTTACCGGCCGGTACGGTACGATATTGATAACTATGCTACGAATCTCTGTATGCAATTCGCAAACTGTAGGAAGAGCGGATGGAATGAACTCTATTAGCTAGGCGTGAGTCCTTCCCCATGTAGTAAATCATGCTCTCTTGATGGAGGATTCATTCCTTGTTCATGCAGTTGAGACTTGAGAAGCCTCAAGCTCCGCCACCCTTACTCACCTATTAATCTATAAAATGCCCTTTCCTTTTCTATTTTTTTTTTAAATTTTATAATAAGGTAAGATCTAGAACTGATAGTGGTGGAAGAAGTGGATCGAAAAAAAGATGGATTCTAGTTGTAAGATACTCCCCAGCCATAGACTAAAAGCAAAATAGAATACTGTAAGATGCTTTGTAGGTCCTTCCTTGTCCCTTTCTAAAACCTTAAAACTCTTCTTAAGAAAAGTGATAGACCCATACTTATTCTACTCTACATCAGGGAATCTCGAACAAACAGTTGAGGAAATGTTTGGCAATTTCTAGTAGTACTAATTTACAACTTGAATTTTATTTGTATTATTGAGTCTAATAGTCATCTTTTAAGAAAATTTATTTCAAATTTTAGCATTATAAGATTTTGAAACATTCAAAATTTCAAAAACTAAATGGATTTTTGTGAAGCATTTGTTGTTAGGATAAATTACACTGACCATTCCTAAGATTTCTCAAAATATAAGAAAGTTCTCCTCACATACTGACAATGATACTACATACCCTTACTTTTGATTGTTATAACTGATTCCCCAATGTTACTTAACGGGGTTAACTGCTATTATAAAATTACCCCTATACCTTTACTACCCCACTAAGTTTAATGAAATGCCTTATACTATTATGTATAGCTTTTTTTTTTCTTTTCTGTTTTCTTCATTATTCCTCTCTCATGTCCTCCTCATAGTTCATCTTAGAAGTTGCCATCATAGCAACCACTTATCGAGCCACCATAGCCATCGACCACCACCATGACCAGACCTAATCCCACCGTGGCCAGACACCCAATCAAACCCAAATAACTAACCTGTCAGACCACCAGCTTCTCCATTCCCTATTGCCTCTCACCCCACCACTGACCGCCAACTTCCTACCACCCACCACAAAACCTCCCACCCAAGAACCACCTCTCTCAACACACAGATCACTATAGTCTGCCACCAAACCACCCCATCACTTCCAAAACATACAGGTCACCATATCTTTTATTTAGCAAAAAATAGTGAAAATAAATAAAAAATTCATGAGGGGGATATGAGTAGAGAGATGTATATGCATATATATACATAGCACGGCATCGTAAAGGCACTCGAGAAGCCCCAATTTGTTATAAGTAGGGCATCGATCATTGATGGAAATGCAGGTCAAAAAGGGAATAGAAACATAAAAGGGGGAGATTAACATATCTAGTTAGGGCTTCGGAGCTCAGCACTGGAAGTGGGCATTCAGACCTTAAGGAAAAGGTTTGGGAGGTGGCTATGGTGGTGATAATACGAGTTTGATTTGTTAGATCTTGTTTGGGGGACTAGTGGTGGTGATGCAAAAGTAGTGGTTTGGTGGCCGTTGAGGTGTTCCAGTGGCTATGGTAATGGAGATAGGGGCAGAGAGAGAGAAGACTTGAGGTGAAGATGGTGGGAAGTAGACGCAGGGAATAGGGTTTGGTGGTGGGTTTGGTAATTGGAAGGAGAAAGAGGAGGTGTAACGGTGCTAGGTTTGATCGGTGTTCTGGGTTTAGTCGGTGGTAGGTGGTGGATGAGTGTTGCTGGGGGTGGTTCGGTGAGGTGGTAGGCAAACTGGTGAGGGGCTGGGAGTGGGGGTGTTTGCTGGTGAAGGTAGTCATTTAGTGGTTGGGAGGTGGGTGATGGCCTGAGAGAGAGAGAGAGAGAGAGAGAGAGAGAGAGAGAGAGAGAGAGAGAGAGAGAGAGATGGTGATAAAGATGTGTGAGAAAAAAAATATAAAAAAAGAAATATTTTTTATTATATGTTTGGTAATCAAAAATATTTTTTACTATATGTATGAAGATGGTGAGAGAAAAATAAAAAAATATTTACTTTTTTATTATTGATTTGCTAATTAGAAATATTCTTTATACATGTGTTGATTCTTGTTACCAAGAATGGGTGGTACAATTTGAGCAGTGAACAAGTTAAATATTTGATTATTAGATGACTGCTTCCATTGAATGACACTTGGCAAGGGTAAAATAGAAATTTTAAAAAACAATAGCATCACATCAATATTTTTTGTTATTCATTTTAACGGCAATTTGACAGAAGAGAAAGATGTTACACAAACCTAAAAGAAAGGGAGGTCAGTGTAATTGTCAGTATGTGAAGAGTACTTTCTTATATTTCGCAAAATCTCAGGGGTGATCAGTGTAATTTACCCCTGTTATTATTTTAGATTTATGGTAAGGGTGAAAATTGGTTGGTGTAAGCACCCCATTTTTGACCGCTTGGCAGTCTACACTCCGTCCAGACTTGTTTTCAAGTCATTTTGGGCATATTCCAATCGAAACCAATTCTTTAGGTCCAAATTCCGTCTTTCCATCGCTTTGCGGGCCTGTCAGGCCCAAATAGAGGCAAAATGACCAAAATGCCCTTATGGGCGTTGTCCTTTCTTATTCCAATCCCAATCCCTCTCTCGAGACAATTTATTCCTCGAGACGATCCGAGTAGCAAAACTTCTCGCAGAACCGTTAGAGTAGCGGAAACACTCACAGAACCGTTAGAGTGGCAGAAACACTCACAAAACCGTTAGAGTGGCGGAAACACTCACAATCCAGGCACGTCTCTTCGGAGACGGTAAGACCCCTTTCCAATCCCTCTCTCGAGACAGTTTATTCCTCGAGACGGTCCGAGTAGCGAAACTACTCACAAAACCATTAGAGTAGCGAAAATACTCACAAAACCATTTGAGTAGCGGAAATACTCACCAAATCGTTAGAGTAGCGAAAATACTCACAAAAACCGTTAGAGTAGCGGAAATACTCACAAATCATCAACCCCGTCTGAGTAGCGGAAATACTCACAAATCATCAACCCCGTCTGAGTAGCGAAAATACTCCCAAATCATCAACCCCGTCCGAGTAGCGGAAATACTCAACCCCGTCCGAGTAACGGAAATACTCACAAATCATCAACCCTGTCCGAGTAGCGAAAATACTCACACCGTTAGAGTGGCGGAAACACTCAAAACCTAGGTCAACACCCGTGTCTGTTAGCTCACTTCGGTGAAAAATGACCAGACTATCCTTAGGACCTTTTCCGAGACTCTCCGGTCAAGATGACCATTTTGCCCCTAAGCATCCGAATGCCCCGGGAACCACACCGGCTCTGGGTATCAAACCGGTAACCTCCTGAGACTACTTTTTATAGTATTCTCAATCTTCCTTTACCTTTCTGGATCATTCCGAGTCAGTTTCAGCCAACCCGGTATAAAATGACCGTTTTGCCCCTGAAGGGCCGGTCTCCTTCTTCGACCACACCGGCTCTAGGTATCAAACCGGTAATGTCCTAAGAATACTTTTTATAGTGCTCTCAATCTTCCTTTACCTTTCCGGATCATTCCGAGTCAGTTCCGGCCAACCCAGTATAAAATGACCGTTTTGCCCCTAGAGGGCCGGTCTGCTTCTTCAACCACACTGGCTTTGGGTATCAAACCGGTAATGTCCCGAGAATACTTTTTATAGTGTTCTCAACCTTCCTTTACCTTTCCGGACCATTCCGAGTCAGTTCCGGCAAACCCGGTACAAAATGACCGTTTTGCCCCTGGTGGGCTGGTCTCCATTTCCTACCACGCCGGCTCTGGGAATCAAACCAGAAACCTCCGGGAACATTCTAAATAATGTTTCCAGATCCCAAGTCTTCTTCCGGGACAGTCCGAGTTCGCCTCGGCAGCTTCCCAGTCCGATTGACCGTTTTGCCCCTAAAGGCCTAGTCAACCCTTCTGACCCATTTTTATCCTCATTTTTCAAGTCAAATACCTCTAGGGCACTATTCTAAGTGTTCCTGCTCCTTTCCGACCTTCCGGGTTATTCTCGGCTCCTCCAAATCATTCCCGGACTTTCCGGAGTCACTCCTAGTGAAGCGAGGCTAAAAATTACATGGTAGTCACTAGTACAGGTGCCCAAATCTAGTCAAAGATACGTTGCTTGCCGACCTTAAACCTTTCCTAATTGGCTGGCGCCACTAGTAGTGGCACCAAGCCAAGAAATGGCCTGGCGCCACTCCTAGTGGCGCCAGTGTAAAGTTTGCACTGGCGCCACTGCAACAGGCGCTAGGTTTGTCCTCCTTCTATAAATATAGAGCCTCATTCAACGTGAAAAGGGTCTGCAAACTGAACCTAAAAATCCTATATTTCGATATACAGAGCTCCAGCACCTCCTAAACCCTAGCCTCCCTAGGTTTTCCAAACCCTAGCCACTCTACATAAACCCTAGCCCCCTATACACTTATACACTCCCCCATACACTCATACACTAGCCTTCAACCATCCATTGAAGACTTGAAGAGCTGCCATCTAAAGCTTGAAGACAATCCTTGAACGTCGAAGAAGAAGATCAAGACGAAGACCGAAGATTGAAGACTGCACGGCGCGCAAAATAAACAAGACATATGGTAGGCTCCCTATTTAAATTTTCGCACTTCCCCCCTCTCTTCTCTCTCCTAACCCACTTGGGTTTTCTCTATTTTAATCCCCCATCTCTTTCCCGCCCTTTCTTTGTATGCTTGAAACAAGGGGATTCTCGGTCCATGTGTAGGATTGGGCTATTGGAGAGTCACCGTGTCGGGGGCTTTCTTCTAGTCTAACCAAAGACCACGTGGGTCCGGCCCCCTTGATTATGTGGTGAAGCCTTAACCTTGTATGTTCACGACCCCAAATTGCATTGTGCATATCATAATCTTGCATCTTCCAAAATTCGTTTTCAAACTCGTTTTCAAAGTTGTTTTCAAACTTGTTTTCAAAATTGCATCAAAATCTCTTTTTCAAAAACTTGTTTTCAAAATCACAATCCTAGGGTGATTCTAGCCTTTCCATGGCTAGGGTTGCTTTAGGAAAGTGTAACATTTAAAGTGACCAATATGGTCCATATTTTCAAAATCTTGTTGATTTTCAAAACCGCTTTCCTAAAGTGGTTCTAGCCCCCTTATGGTTAGAATTGCTTTAGGAAAGTGAGACATTTTCATACTTTCCAAAAAACTCTCTCTTCAAAGATCTCTTCCTAAAAATTTCTTTTTCAACATACTTTCCTAAAACTCTCCTCTTCAAAATTGTTTTCAAAAACTCCTACCCAAAATCTGTTTTTCAAAACTCTCTGTTTCAACTCCTCACCAAAATCTTTTCTTCAAAATCCACTTTCTAAAAATGTTCCCCACAACTCTTTCCAAAAACTCCCTTCCCAAAATTTTTCTTCTAGAAACTCTCCTCTAAGATCTTCTTTCCAAAATCTACGTTTCTAAAAATGCACTTTCCAAAACTCCTTCTCTTTAAAATCTTTTTCCAAAAACTCCCTCTTCAAATTTACTTTCCAAAAGTTCCGCCCTAGGATTCCCTTCTAGAAAACCTTCGTTTTCAAAAACGCACTTTCTAAAAATCCCTTTTCCTTAGAGCCCAAATCAAGCCTTAGAGCCTACAATTAGGAAACCCTAATTTTCTTTCCAAAAACATGATTTTCAAACTTTGCCCCAAACCTAGGTTTCCAAAACCTCATGTTTTCACATAAAAAATATACATGTTTCCAAAACCTATTTTCTACGTCAAAACTATGGTTTTTGAAATCTAGGGTTTCTAAAACCTCCCTTTCCAAATCCTTGCCAAATCAAATATTCCCTTTAGGAAACAAAATCAAGCCTTTGCTTTAGGAAACCAAATCCAATCTCCCCGTTTAGGAAACTAGATCCTATCCTCCGTTTTTGGAAACGAAATCAAACCTTCCCTTTTAGAAACAAAATCCAATCCTTTCCTAATCTGACTTTTTTTCTTAATTCAAATCCTTCCTAAACTTCCACTTTCCTAAACCCTAAGTTTCCAAAAACTTGAACATAAAAATATTTTCTAATTCAACCCTTTCCTAATTCAACCCCTTCCTAATTCAACCCCCTTTCTAAATCTTAACTTTCTAAATTCAAGCTTTTAAACCTTTTCTAAATTCAAACCTTTCTTAATTTCAAGATTTTCTAAAACTCTAAAACTTTCTAAAATATTAAATCTTTCTAAACTCTAAAACTTTCTAAATCCTAAACTTTCCAAATTTCAAATCTTTTCAAATCCAAAGTTTCTTAAATTCAAAACTTTCTTAAGTTAAATCTTTCTAAATTTCCAAACTTTCTAAATTCTAAATCTTTCCAAAACTTCAACATCTTTCCAAATCCAAAACTTTCCTATTTTCAAAACCTTTCCTTTTTCAAAACCTTTCTTAAAATGGAGCTTTTTCTTAATTCAAAACTTTTCCTTTCTTAATTCAAACATTTCCTAAGTTGAAAACTTCCCTTTTTCAAACCTTTCCAAAAACGAAACTTTCCAATTTTCAAAACTTCCCTATTTCAAAACTTTCTAAATTCAAAACTTTTCAATTTTCAAAACTTCCTAATTTCAAAACCTTTCCTAAAACAACACTTTCCTAAGTTGAAACTTTCTTAAACCTAAACCTTTCCTAATTCAAAACTTTCCAAAAATGAAACTTTCCTAAACTCAAAACATTTCTAAATTCAATACTTTCCCATTTCAAAACTTTCCAAAAATAACACTTTCCTAATTCGAAACTTTCTTAATCCAAATCTTTCCTAAATTCCAAGTTTCCAAATCTTTCCAAATCTTCCAAATCCAACATTCCAATCCAATCTTTCTTAATCTCAAGTCTTTCCTAGGTCTCCTATCTTTCCTAAGTCTAGGTTTCCTAAACCTCTATCTTTCCACAACCAAGTCTTTCCAAAATCAATCTTTCCAAAGCAAGTCCAATCTTCTCAATTTCAATTTCCAATTTCCTCTCCTAATTTCAAATCAAATCCAATTTTCAATTCAATCTCTTTCTTCCAATCTAATCTCTCTCTTCAAATCAATCTCTTTTAAATCGGACTCCGGTCCGAACTACGACTGACCTGATTCCTCCAAAGGGATACGTAGGCAACCTTTATAGGTGCAGTCACAATACTTTTCAAACTTTCAATTCTACCCTCATGGGTGTGGTTTCCAAAATCTTTCCAAATCCCAAATTCCAATCTACTTTCAAAATTCTAAATTTCAAAATTTCTATTTTCAAATTTCTACTTTCAATTTCCAAACTTTCCAATTTCAATTCCATCTCTTCAAATCTATTTTCAAATCAAATCAATTTCAAATAAATCTTTTTTCAAATTTATTTTTCAATTCTCTTAACTTGCACTTGCATATCATGCATCATGTTAGTTTCTTTTCAAGCATTGTTTTTCAAATTGGATAAGATTGGCCAATAGTTAGTTGAAGACTCTCATAGGTGAATCAAGGGTAGATTGACATGTAGGTACCGAAAGGGCGGGGTAGGGTGATAGCTTAGTGCGTCTTCCTTACACGTAACCAACCTCCGAACCTAGGATCACTGATTTCAAAGACCAAAAGGAGTTATTTTTCAAAAAGGGCTAAATGTTTTCCAAAGGTTGCCAAACAACCTATTTTCTTAAAAACCCTCTCTTGAGGAGATATTTTCAAAACCCTTTTTCCAAAAACCCTAAGTGTAGTCTTCGGATTATGCTTAGTTTTTAGGTGACCTAACTCACCTTAATCAAGTTAGGTGGCGACTCCAAATCTTTTTCAAAAGCCCTTTATTCAAATCTATTTTCAATTCAAATCTAGTCGCACTCATTCTTTTAGGAAGGTGAGTTCTAACGAGAGAGTACAGTATTTTTCCCGCTTGTGTGAGTATTCCTCGAGTGCGAAAAATCTGGGCACGACAGTTGGGCTAGGCTGGGTTTGGCCCAGGCCTACACTAGAAATAAATCACGTTAAGCCTAAAACTAAATTCCAAGCCTGTCCATTTAAAAAATTAATTCTTGAGCCCGCCTATTTTAATTCCAAATTTGTTTAATAAATAATTTTGTCTCTAAAAAAAACCTAAATAATGTAAAATTTAACTATATATATATATATATTAAATATATTAATATATTATTTTATATATAATTTGGGCTGGGCTAAGCTTGAAACAAAATTCTCAAGCCTGCCCATTAATATAATACAGCCTAAAAAATTCCCAAGTCCTTTAACTTATGGGTGATTCCTAACTTATGAAAGCCTAGAATCTCCCTCGCATGAGTTGGGTATTTTACAAAGTATGGATTCCATCCATCCACATAAAACAATTTTCACCTTCCATTGAAGATATGGATGGACACCTATTGACATCCAATTTGGCAGCATTGGTACATAAGAAACTTTCAAACTAAAGTCCGCCGATCAAATTCTGTTAGACTTTAAAACAATAACTGGAGGTCTATATCTCTGCTACTATTAAGCTATAGTCCATTAATTGAATTATGTCATACTCTAAAGCCATAAACTAGAGGTCCTTACCTCTGGTATTGGGTAGTCGGAGTTTAGCAACTGAATCTAGTTGAACCCTAAAACCCTAAACTAGAAGTTTGATACCTCTGGTACTATCAAACCCTGGGTCTGGTGATGGAATCCTATCAACTCCGATGACCTAATTCGGAGATATGTAATATTTGTTTTGGGCTTTAGAGTCTAACCGCGATTCGGTCGTTGGACTCCAACTTGATGCTACTAGAGATATCAGATATTCAATTAGTGCTTAGGAATCTGATAAGGAATTGGACGCTGAACTCAGGCTTAACATTGTTGGAGATATCGAATCACTAATTAGGGCTGTGGAGTTTGACCAAGATTCACTCAATGGACTATGATGAGGTGGTTTTGAAGATACCAGATTTCTTATTAGAGCTTTGGAATTCGTCCAGGATTCTGTTGTCAAACTTTGGCTAGAAAAGTTACTTTAGTACCACGGGTGCAAAATTGGGTGTCAACAAATAACAAATGAGATTAAAATAAATCATGCTTCTTGAAAATGAAGTATAAGATGCACAACCTCTTATGTATTCAATCCAATTTTGAGATTATCATATAATTCAATTCTAAACCGAAGGATTTTTTAACTTTTATCACATCATATGCATAACACTTTGGCTACTCATGTCCTTGGTTAGACAAAAACTATAACAAGAAATATTCACTAAAGTTGTGTAACAAGGCAACAATAAGGCCATATGGGACATCTCCCCAACCATGTTACATTAAGTTGTGTTTTTCGTCCTCCAATGTATGTCTCTTTAAGTATAGCACACAATATGTTTTTAAATTGCATCTTGAGTAACACATTTAATTAAGCCCATGGATTTACCAAAACATACTACGCACTTAGCATTTGAATCAAATTATATAACATGTACATGAATCATGGAAAAGGAAAGCATAAATAAAGTTTGCTTCACACACCTCATTGCTTACTTAAAGTTTTTATTTTTTTTAATTTGTTTTGGTCTTATAGAGTATCCAAATCTTTGACCGACTACTACATCAAGCTTGTGGATTAACATCAACATGAATCATGTAAAATCATGCATTGAAAGAAATGATGTTTGGTGATTACACTCCAAAAGTATAATCACTAGTTCCTAAATAGCTTAAATTAATCCAAGTAGTTTAGCATTAGCTCATCTTAGATATATTATGATCCTTATGCTATTTTCTAGCTAACTTGTAGGTTTGGAGCTTAAATGAGCAAAATGGAGTTTTGGGAGGTAAAGCGGTCATTTGACCATGCAAACGGTCCACACTACCGTGCTCATGCTTGTCCAACTGTGCGCACAGTGAACAGTTCCGTACACATAGGTTTGTAGGTTCAGAAGCTGGAATCGAGCTCTGCAAAACTGTAAGCAAGATACATAGAGTTGATCTCACCATAGGCAGGTTGTGGGCAGACTGTCTAAAGACCGTACACACAGTAAATAGTTTCGTGCGCACGGTCACTAAAGTCTCTATTATTTTTCAACCTATAAATTAGATTTTTGTACTTAGAATTTGGGAATCACAAATTCAGCTCTTAGATAGGACATTTTCAGCTACTTTAGGTCATTAGGTAAGAGTAATTGTATTGTAACTCTCTTTCACTTCTCTTGTAATTGCGCTCTAGATCCTTTGTAATTTCAATTGTAGTGTTAATTGCCATTAATCTTCATCTTAATTCTTCAAGTCATCATGAATTCAAGTAGCTAACTCTCCAATTTGGGTTCAATTGTGAAGAACACTTGAGGAATTCAAGTCTCCATTGAAGATATCCAATGTTTTCATTGATTTATCTCTTTGGATTGATAATCCTTTGTAATTAAGTGTTAGATCGATGAGAACTCCTAGACTATTGACTATGTTAGCAATTTCAACTTATAGTTTAGTAATTGTGAGATGTGATTGATCAAATTAAGGGTATTAGCCCATGATTTTATAAATTGCCTATAAATCTAATACTAGTTGAGAACGACTTCTAATTTGTGAAAGCTAAATCCTCTGGATTACTACCCTTGATTGTGGTTACTAATTTGAGTTATGATCCTTCATTGGAAGCTTTGAATTAAATAGGAGTTTGGATCAATTGAACTCAAATCATTTTTAAATAGTTTCTATCACCAAATAAATCAGAAAACCCAAAGGATAAATATGCTAGGCTCAATCTAGAGAGGGTAGCCCTGGCAAGGTGAAGTGAGCCCAAAGGGTTCCGCAGACAGGTCTAATAGGCAAGAGTCCCAAGCTGACCTAGACTAGGATTCTTAAAGATAAGTCCAAATCCATCTTAAACTAACCAAAAAGTGATTGACTCCTAAAAGGAGAATGAATACCATTCCTAGAAGGAATGGGGCCTCCAGAGCTTATGAGTACACCATGCCACTAGGAAGCAAGGTAGGTTCTCTAGAGCTAGTGCATAGTACTTTTTTTAATTCATTGAGAACTTAATCAACGGAGTGTCATCGACCCAACGAGAGTCAACGCATTCTCACTGTTCCTGTTCTTGTAGATTGCTTGGAGCTCATCAAGTTGGTTCACGGAATGGATTAGGCGTTCCTAAAACTCCCATTTTTAATTGGTGCCATCTGTGGGAAGGCCAACCTAAGAAGATGAATACAAGCAACCTCAAAAGAAGAGTAGTACCTACGAGCCATAAGATTTCTAATAGCTGGGATGTTCGAAGCCACCCTCTTTAGAAGGGGGAAATCCTGTCGGAATACCGGGACGATTAAGCGTATTAAAGAGGTTAGAGGGATCAACACCTGCGGTTAGAGATTCATTACCTAGCTTCTGATCTCCCAGACACCAAGGAAGACAATCAGTATAGGAGACCATGAACTATACGTGGGAATCCTCTTTATTAAGGTAACAGTTGGAGAAACCCTTCACATTCTAGTGATTCCCCTCGAAGGAACTTGAGCCCTAGGGTCCCGGAGGAGGAATTAAGGGAGTGTGATCAGAAGATTGCCAACCTGGAAGTGCAGCTAAGAGCCGCGAAGGAGGATGCCTCTAGGCAAAAAAGTCGGCATGGGGGTAGAAGCAAGAATTGAGGGAGATCCAAAGGTTGGCATGGACATTAGAGAAGAAAGGCAAGTTCACGGAGCACGAGTGTCCCCTCTATCAAGTAACCCCATAGCCATGCCTCCAATACTAGCTATCATAGGAGGGAACGCGGAGAGAGTCAACAGCCACAGAGAGGTCGTTCATTGATGGGGAGAGATCGGGCTAATCCAAACGCAGGTCAGGAGGACCTAAATTGATGGCTTAATGATTAGTTAGGGAGAAGAGCTGCATAGCCCCAAGGAAGAACTACCTAGGATGTGACGAGAAAGGCCTTGGAGCAAATCACATCCATGCCAGCCACAAAAGAGAAGGTCCTGATCAAACTGTTGACAGAGAACTTGGAGGTTATTGCTTGGACTCCATACGAGATGCCAAGAATTAATCTTGATATCGCTTGTCATAGGCTTAAGATCGATCCACAAATGCTGACCTATGGTACAGAAGGGCAGGCGAGCAGCAATGTAGTATGTTAATGCTATAATCAAAGAGGTAGAAAGGCTCCTTGAAGCGGGGGCAATAAGAGAGGTCTACTATCCACGATGGCTATCCAACAAAGTAGATGTAAAGAAGAAGAATGACAAGTGGAGGGTTTGCGTAGACTTCACAGATCTTAGCAAGGCATGCCCCAAGGACCCTTTTCCACTACCAAAGATTGATGATTTGGTGGATGCGATTGTTAGGCATGAGAGGATGAGTTTCCTAGATGCATATCTAGGGTACCACCATATCCCAATACATGAGGATGATTAAGAAAAGATAGCCTTCATAACCCCAAAGGGGAATCTTCTGTTATAAGGTGATGCCCTTTGGGCTTAAGAAAGTTGGTGCAACCTACTAGAGGCTGGTAAGGAAGATGTTTAAGCAGTACATCAACAACGTGGTGGAGGTTTACATTGATGATATGGTGGTGAAGAACAAGGTTGATAGAAATCACCTTGGAAATTTGAAAGATGTCTTCGATATGTTGAAGAAGTACCAGATGAGGTTAAATGCCTTAAAGTGTGTGTACAGGGTTGGGTGGTCACTCATCGAGGAATTGAGGCTAACCCCAACCAAATTACTACCATCTAGAATATTCAGGCCTTCAAGAATGTTTAAGTCGTTTAGAAGCTTACAGGAATGGTTGCCGCTCTCAACTGCTTCATAAGCCAATCTTCAAACAAGTGCCAACTATTTTTCCAGCTATTGAATAAGAAAGAGTGTTTTAGCTGGAGACTTGACTGTGATACCTAGCCTCCACTCCTATCAACACTAGTGAAAGATGAGGAGCTTTACATGTACTTGGCCGTTTCTGAGCATGCAGTTAGTGTTGTGCTACTATGACAACAAGAGAAGCAGCAGAGGCTAGTTTATTATGTAAACAAACCCCTCCTGAGGGTAGAGATAAGATATTTACCTTTAGAAAAGTTGGCTTTAGCCCTAGTAATGGCATCCAAAAACTAGTGCATTACTTCAGTGTCCACACTATTAATGTCCTGACTAACCATCAATTGAAGCCATTTTTTCAAAGGACAGACTTCTCGGGAAGGATAGCCAAGTGGGCAGTTGATCTCGGCGAATTTGACATTAAGTATCAGCCAAGATCAATAATTAATGCTCAGGTATTTGCAGACCTAATTACAGAATTTTCTTCTGAATTGCCACAAGTAGTTGGAGCAACAGTCACTAAACTCTCGGAGAACGACCCCCCCTTAAAGCCTTGGGAGGCTGATGACCATTGGAAGGTCTTTGTTGATGGAGTGTCCCAATGACAAGGGAGTAGGATTCGGCATAGTGCTCATCACCCCTGATGGGATGGCCTTAGACCAAGCCATCAAATTAGAATTCATCGCCTCCAACAACGGGTCAGAGTATGAGGCTCTGCTTACCGGACTCCGTCAAGCTATAGAATTGAGAATTATTGACCTTGCAATCTAAATGGACTTATAGTTGGTGGTAAACCAGGTAACGGGGGAGTACATTGCTAAGAAAGATAAAATGGCCCAGTATTTTACAAAAGCTCAAGAGTTGCTAAAAAATTTGAAAGGGGTCAAGATGTACCACATAGGGTACGACAATAATGCCTATGCCGATGCATTGGCAACACTCGCAGTAGCTTTAAAGTCGAAATCAAAGAGAACAATTCATGTTGAGACTCTGGCTGCCTGAACATTTATCTTGAAAAAGAACTTATGTTGGCTGTGGAAAGCGTAGGCTTGTCCTAGATGGATCCCATCATTTATTACCTTGACATTGATGAACTATCAGAAGATAAGAATGAAGCTAGGAAGATAAGGCTTAAGGCATTGAAGTACTGGTTGTCACCTGACCGGGAGCTTTATAAAAGATCTTTTACCAGCCCTTACCTCCACTGTGTCCATCCGGAGAAGGTGTTGGGAATACTTTACGAAATCTATGAGGGGATCTGTGGGAGTCACGTTGGCGGAAGGTCAATTGCCCATCAAGCTATTTGATAGGGGTACTGGTGGCCTTACATACAGAAGTATATAGCCCAGAATGTACTAAAGTGTGAGAAATACCAGAAGTTCTCACCATTGATCAATCAATCGACCAAGAACCTTAGTACGATCACCACCCTTTGGCTATTTGTACAATCGGGATTGGATATAGTCGGCTTGCTCCCCCAAGCTCCAGGGAATAAGATGTTCCTTATCGTTGTAACAAACTACATCACCAAGTGGATAGAAGCTAAGCCATTAGCAACAAATCATGAAGTATATGCAAAAATGTTCGGCTGGAGAAACATCGTTACAAGGTTTGGCATACCTAAGGCATTAATCTCAAACAACGGCACTGATCGGAAACTACTATTCAAAGTCGACCTACTCGTAGTGTAATGGACAGGCAGAGATCTCCAACAAGGCAGTGCTAAACAGGATAAAGAAGAGGCTAGAAAAGGCAAAGGAAAGGTGGGTCGAGGAGCTCCTCAATATCTTTTGGTCCTACAAAACTACCTCGAGGAGGTCAATAAGAGAAATCTCTTACTTAATGGCCTACGGGGTTGAGGCAATGATCACCTTAGAAATAGGGCACAATCAGGTTGACAGCTTTTGATATGGGCTCTAATGAACAGATGCTCATTGAAGAGTAGAGAGAAGGTGCCCTGCTCAAGCTCAATACCTATCATCAACAACTTAGCTAATCTTATAACAAGTAGGTCTAGCTAAGAGTTTTTAAGCTAGGAGACCTCGTATTGAGAGAGTTATTGGGGGTAACCAAGAACACAGCTAACGGAAATCTCGGCCCCAACTAGGAAGGCCCTTATAGAGTTGCATCCTAAGTTAGCATGGGGGCATACCAGCCAAAAACCATAGAAAAAGGACGCCAGCTGCCTCGACCTTAGAATACACAGAACTTAAAGAAATTCTACCAGTGATGACCTGGTTTAAAGTTAATATTTTTAGAATCAGTGTGTAATACATTGCGGATTACCCGTTACTTTCTTCATAAATAAAGATTAAGCTTCACATATATATATGATGTGTAAACAGATGACAACCAAATAAAAAACCAAGTGAAGATCCTTAGTCTTGACTAAGTTTGGTAGGTCGGCCCAAGAATGACCAATCAAATACAAAACCACGTGAAGATCCTTGGTCCTGCCTAAGTTTGGCAAGTCTGCCCAAGAATGGCCAATCAAATAAAAAACCAAGTGTTAAAGCTTGGTCCTAAGTTTGGCACGTCGATCCAAGAATCGCTAATATATTAAAAAATCAAGTGTCAAAGCTTGGTCCTGCCTAAGTTAGGCAGGTCGACCAATGAAGGCTAAATAAAAAAACTAAGTGAAGATCATTGGTCTTGCCTAAGTTGGGCAAGTAGGCCTAAGAATGGCCAAACTTTATAAAACTAAGTAAAGATCTTTGGTCCAACCTAAGTCTGACAAAACCAAAATAAAATTAAAAAAAAACTAAGTGTTCTACACTTAGTCATGCCTAAGTCTGGCAGGTTGGCCCAAGAATAGCCAAACTCAATAAAAACTAAGTATTTTACACTTAGCCCTACCTAAGTCTGGCAAGTCAGCCCAAGAATGGCCAAACTTGTTAAAACCAAGTGAAGATCCTTGGTCCTACCTAAATTTGGCAAGTCGGAACAAGAACAACCAACCTCTATAAAAAAAACTAAGTGTTCTATACTTAGTCCTGCCTAAGTATAGCAGGTCGGCTCAAGAATGGCTAAACTTATAAAAACTAAGTGTTCTACACTTAGTTCTACCTAAATTTGGTAGGACGGCCCAAGAATAGCCAAACCTATAAAAAGCTAAGTGTCCTACACTTAGACCTGCCTACTTTGACAAGATGGCCCAGGAAAGGCTGAATTTATGAAAGTACTTAAGTATAAAAGGCAGTAAATCAAGTAATAATAGAGTAAAAAAGAAGTTCATTTAAATTCGAAGAAGCTTTTTACAATGAGGTTGCCCAAAAATTGCAAAAGAGTTGAAAATAGGAAAGTAAAGTGCTATAAATCTGAGGGGTAGGATCAGCAAAGAGATAGGACGAGGCAGGGACCACTTCAGTCGTTGCATTAGTGATCTCAACGACCTCTGAAGCTGGGGGGGGGCAATATTGGTGTCAGCAACTTTAGTGACGTTGGCTTGCCCAGTCTGAAAGGGAGTCACCTCAATATCTACAGGGATAGCTTAATCTAGGAGTAGCCAAGGGATGTCCTTCCAGAGTGGTGAGGTCAACGTGACCTTCATTTTGGTGATGGCAGCCACCCAACCATCCTTAAAGATCAAGTTTATCATCCCAAGGATTTGCTGAGTGTAATCATCTCTAGCTTTCTGGAAGCCTTCCTTAAAACTCATCTCCTTTAGAGAGGAAAGCTCGGCCTTCATCTTTTTGATCTCCTCCTTAGTCTTATTAAACTCCTGGTTCCTTTGTGTCAGCTCGGCCAATGTAGTGGCCATGTGTAAGCACCCCATTTTTGACCACTCGGCAGTCTACACTCCATCCAGACTTGTTTTCAAGTCATCTTGGGCATATTCCAATCGAAACCAATCCTCTAGGTCCAAATTCCGTCTTTCCATCGCTTCGCGAGCCTATCAGGCCCAAATAGAGGCAAAATGACCAAAATGCCCTTAGGGGCATTGTCCTTTCTTATTCCAATTCCAGTCCTTCTCTCGAGACAGTTTATTCCTTGAGACGGTCCGAGTAGCAAAACTACTCACAAAACCGTTAGAGTAGCGGAAATACTCACAAAACCGTTAGAGTGGCGGAAATACTCCCAAAACCGTTAGAGTAGCGGAAGTACTCACAAAACCGTTAGAGTGGCGGAAACACTCACAATCCAGGCACGTCTCTTCGGAGACGGTAAGACCCATTTCCAATCCCACTCTCGAGACAGTTTATTCCTCAAGACGGTTCCAATCCAGGCACGTCTCTTAGGAGACGGTAAGACCCCTTTCCAATCCCTCTCTCGAGACAGTTTATTCCTCGAGACGGTCCGAGTAGCAAAACTACTCACAAAACTGTTAGAGTAGCAGAAATACTCAACCCCGTCCGAGTAGCGGAAATACTCAACCCCGTCCGAGTAGCGGAAATACTCCCAAATCATCAACCCCGTTTGAGTAGCGGAAATACACAACCCCGTCCGAGTAGCGGAAATACTCACAAATCATCAACCCCGGCCGAGTAGCGGAAATACTCAACCCCGACCGAGTAGCGAAAATACTCACAAATCATCAACCCCGTCCGAGTAGCGAAAATACTCACACCGTTAGAGTGGCGGAGACACTCAAAACCTAGGTCAACACCTGTGTCTGTTAGCTCACTTCGGTGAAAAATGACCTGACTACCTTTAGGACCTTTTCCGAGACTTTCCGGTCAAGATGACCATTTTGCCCCTAAGCATCCGAATGCCCCAGGAACCACACCGGCTCTGGGTATCAAACCGGTAACCTCCTGAGACTACTTTTTATAGTGTTCTCGACCTTCCTTTACCTTTCCGGATCATTTCGAGTCAGTTCCGGCCAACCTGGTACAAAATGACCGTTTTGCCCCTGGAGGGCTGGTCTCCTTCTTCGACCACACCGGCTCTGGGTATCAAACCGATAATGTCCCGAGAATACTTTTTATAGTGTTCTCGACCTTCCTTTACCTTTCCGGACCATTCCGAGTCAGTTCCGGCAAACCCGGTACAAAATGACCGTTTTGCCCCTGGTGGGCCGGTCTCCTTTTCCGACCACGCCGGCTCTGGGAATCAAACCGGCAACCTCTAGGAACATTCTAAATAATGTTTCCAGATCCCAAGTCTTTTTCCGAGACAATCTGGGTTCACCCCGGCAGTTTTCCGGTCCGATTGACCGTTTTGCCCCTAAAGGCCCGGTCAACCTTTCCGACCCCCCTTATCCTCACTTTCAATGTCAAATACCTCCAGGACACTATTTTAAGTGTTCCTGCTCCTTTCCGGCCTTCCGGGTCATTCCCGGCTCCTTCAAATCATTCCCGGACTTTCCGAAGTCACTCCTAGTGAAGCCAGGCTAAAAATTGCATGGTAGTCACTAGTACAGGCGCCCAAATCTAGTCAAAGATATGTTGCTTGCCGACCTTAAATCTTTCCTAATTGGCTGGCGCCACTAGTAGTGGCGCCAAGCCAAAAAATGGCCTGACGCCACTCCTAGTGGCGCTAGTGTAAAATTTGCCCTGGCGCCACTGCAACAGGCGCCAGGTTTGTCCTCATTCTATAAATATAGAGCCTCATTCAACGTGGAAAGGGTCTGCAAACTTAACCTAAGAATCCTATATTTCGATATACAGAGCTCGAGCACCTCCTAAACCCTAGCCTCCCTAGGTTTTCCCAAACCCTAGCCTCCTATACACTCATACACACCCCCATACACTCATACCCTAGCCTTCAACCATCCTTTGAAAATCAGAAGAGCTGCCATCTAAAGCTTGAAGACAACCCTTGAAGGTTGAAGAAAAAGATTAAGACGAAGACCGAAGACCGAAGACAAGCAAGGCGCGCAAATTAAAGAAGATACAAGGTAGGCTTTCTCTTTAATTTTCTGCACTTCCCCCCTCTCTCTTCTCTCTCCAACCCACTTGGGTTTTCTTTATTTTAATCCCCCATCTCTTTCCCCCCCTTTCTTTGCATGCTTGAAACAAGGGGACTCCCGGTCCATGTGTAAGATTAGACTATTGGAGAGTTACCGTGTCGGGGGCTTTCTTCTAGTCTAACCAAAGACCACGTGGGTCCGGCCCCCTTGATTATGTGGTGAAGCCTAGCCTTGTATGTTCACGACCCCAAATTGCATTGTGCATATCATAATCTTACATCTTCCAAAATTCATTTTCAAAGTTGTTTTCAAAATTGTTTTCAAACTTGTTTTCAAAATTGCATCAAAATCTCTTTTTCAAAAACTTGTTTTCAAAACCACAATTCTAGGGTGATTCAAGCCTTTCCATGGCTAGGGTTGCTTTAGG
Source organism: Euryodendron excelsum (assembly GCA_033060915.1). NCBI lineage: Eukaryota > Viridiplantae > Streptophyta > Magnoliopsida > Ericales > Pentaphylacaceae > Euryodendron > Euryodendron excelsum. Next base: position 33,846,785 of record CM065388.1, read on the forward strand.
AAAGTGTTATATTAAAAGTGACCTTTTGGTCTATATTTTCAAACCTTGTTTTCAAAACCACTTTCTTAAAGTGGTTCTAGCCCTCTTATGGCTAGAATCGCTTTAGGAATGTGAGATATTTTTATACTTTCCAAAAACTCTCTCTTCAAAAATCTCTTCCTAAAAATCTCTTTTTCAACATACTTTCCTAAAACTCTCCTCTCCAAAATTATTTTCAAAAACTCCCTTCCAAAATCTATTTTTCAAAATTCCCTTTTTCAACTCCTTTTCAAAAACTCCCTCTCTTTAAAATCTCTTTCTAAAAACACTCCCTAGATTCACTTTCCTAAAAACTCTCTCCAAAAACATTTCTAAAAAACTCTCTTTCTAAAATCTTCCTTCTAGAAATTTCCTCTATAGGATTTCCTTCCAAAATCTATGTTTCCAAAAACACACTTTCCAAAAACTCCTCCCTAGGATTCCCTTCTAGAAAACCTTCGTTCCCGAAAAATGCGTTTTTCAAAAAACTCTTTCCTTAGAGCCCAAGTCAAGCCCTAGAAACCACGATTAGGAAACCCTAATTTTTTTTTTTTAAAAATATGATTTTCAAACTTTGCCCCAAACCTAGGTTTCTAAAACCTCTTGTTTTCTACATCCAAACCATGCACGTTTCCAAAACCTATTTTCTACGCCAAAACTATAATTTTCCAAATCTAGGGTTTCTAGAATCTCCCTTTCCAAATCCTTGCCAAATCCTATTTTCCCTTTAAGAAACCAAATCAAATCTCCTCGTTTAGGAAACTAGATCCCGTCCTCTGTTTTTGGAAACAAAATCCAACCTTTCTCTTTTAGAAACCAAATCCAATCTCTTCCTAATCCAAACCTTTCTTGATTCCATTCCTTCCTAAACCATAAGTTTCCTAAAACTTTCAGCTTCAACCCTTTCCTAATTCTACCCCTTTCCAAATCTTAACTTTCCAAATCCAAGTTTTCAAAACCTTTCCTAAATTCAAGCCTTTCCTAATTTCAAGACTTTCTAAAATTCAAACTCTAAAACTTTCTAAATCCTAAACTTTCCAAATTTCAAATCTTTTCAAATCCAAAGTTTCCTAAATTCAAAACTTTCTTAAGTTAAATCTTTCTAAACTTCCAAGCTTTCTAAATTCTAAATCTTTTCAAAACTTCAACATCTTTCCAAATCCAAAACTTTCCTATTTTCAAAACTTCCAATTTTCAAAACTTCCTAATCTCAAAACCTTTCCTAAAACAACACTTTCCTAAGTTGAAACTTTCTTAAACCTAAACCTTTCCTAATTCAAAACTTTCCAAAAGTGAAACTTTTCTAATCCAAATCTTTCCTAAATTTCAAGTTTCCAAATCTTTCCAAATCTTCCAAATCTAACATTCCAATCCAATCTTTCTTAATCTCAAGTCTTTCCTAAGTCTCCTATCTTTCCTAAGTCTAGGTTTTCTTAAACCTTCTCTTTTCCAAAACAAGTCCAAATCAATCTTTCCAAAGCAAGTCCATTCCTCTCAATTCCAATTTCCAATCTCCTCTTCTAATTTCAAATCAAATTCAATGTCCAATGCAAGTTCCTTCTTCAATCCACTCTTCTATTTTCAATCGGACTCCGGTCCAAACTACGACTGACCTGATTCCCCCAAAGGGATACGTAGGCAACCTTTATAGGTGCGGTCACTACACTTTTCAAATTTTCAATTCCACCTTCATAGGTGCGGTCACAATTTTCTTCAAATCTCAAATTCCATAGTCTTCTTCAATCTCCAATTCCATATCTATTTTCAAGTTTCCAATTTCAAAAATCTATTTTTAAATCTCTATTTCTGATTTCTAAAATTTTCCAATTTCAATTTTATCTCTTCAAATCTATTTTCAAATCAAATTCTTTTCAAATTTATTTCCAAATCTATTTTTCAATTCTCTTAACTTGCACTTGCATATCATGCATCATGTTAGTTTCTTTTTAAAACATTGTTTTTCAAAGTGGATAGGATTGAGTTATAGTTAGTCGAAGACTCTCATAGGTGAATCTAGGGTAGATTGACATGTAGGTACCGAAAGGGCGGGGTAGGGTGATAGCTTAGTGCGTCTTCCCTACACGTAACCAACCTCCGAACCTAGATTACTGATTTCAAAGACCAAAAGGAGTTATTTTTCTAAAAAGGGCTAAATGTTTTCCAAAGGTTGCCAAATAACCTGTTTTCTTTAAAACCCTCTCTTGAGGAGATATTTTCAAAATCGTTTTCCAAAACCCTAAGTGTAGTCTTCGGATTATTCTTAGTTTTTAGGTGACCTAACTCACCTTAATCAAGTTAGGTGGCGACTCTGAATCTTTTTCAAAAGCCCTTTATTCAAACCAATTTTCAATTCAGACCTAGTCGCACTCATTCTTCTAGGAGGGTGAGTTCTAACGAGAGAGTACAGCATTTTTTCCACTTCGGTGAATATTCCTCGAGTGCGAAAAATCTGGGTGCGACACCATAGCCTCCTCGCTCTTTTTGAGCTCGGCCTTTACGTCATTCGCAGCTTATTCTAAGTATGGACTTGAGGTGCCAAGCTCTCTAGGGCAACGTCAGGAGGGTCGCTCGGCCTTGGGGACGTCCCTGTATTCCTAAGGGCCCAAGATCAACACCATGACATCATACACCCCCTTTCCCACGTCAAGACGGATCTGGACGATCTCCTTATTATTATATTTGGAATGAAAATAATATATTTGGTAGTCGTTGCCAACTTTTATGGGTGTATAGTAGTACGCAAACTCGTGGATGCCTATTTCCATATCGAGAATGCGGTTGAGCTTTACTATACCCATCACTATCCTAAAGACGTTGGATGCTAACTCGGTGGAGCATAGTTTATAGTGGCTAAGGAATCGAAACAAGAATGGGTGTAAAGGAAACCTAACACCACCCTTGACTATGGCTATTAAAGGGAAGGGCATCCTCTTATTCGACTTGCACAAACAGAATTCGTCACGGCTGGCCAACTTGATATCAACTCCCGACGAGAATTAATACCTCGCCTTAAAAGTAGCAATGGCCCTGAGAGTACTAAGCATGTTGCTAAGTCGTGCAGCCATTATTATGTGGGTAGAGTCTTGAAAACACTTATAGAAAGCAAGTTGGCACTCTTTCGGCATTCATCTCTTTAGGTCTGAGGTGAGCAATCCTTTAGAGAGAAGGGTTAGTATAGGGAGCTCATCGTCATTTCGGAACCCTAGGAATGGTTGCATCATCACGTCTGAACTGAGAGGTCACCTCAACAATTAATGAAATTAGTAACAGAGCGAGTTACAAGATGCCACGTAGCATATCGAAGGGCGCCTGCTGATAACCCATGATCATGTCGCGAAGGAACGAGCAATTATGTCCAGGTACAACCCTTGTCCCCCGAGCTAGGCCAAATATGGCACAAGGGTTGGGGGGCAATTGTGGGCCAAATAAATCAGCAAGCCCAAAGGATAAATATGCCAGGCCCGATCTAAAGAGGGTAGGCCTGACAAGGTAAAGTGAGCCCAAAGGGTTCATCAGACAGGTCCAATGGGAAAGAGTCCCAAGCTAACTTGGACTAGGACACTTAAAGATAAGTCTAAATCCATCTTAAACATACCTAAAAGTGATTGAATCCCAAAAGGAGAATGAACACCATTCCTAGAAGGAATGGGGCCTCCGAAGCCTATAAATACACCATGCCACTAAGAAGCAAGGTAGGTTCACCGGAACTAGTGTTTAGTACTTTTATTCAATTTATTGAGATTAAGCATACCTAACTTAATCATTGGAGTACCATCAGCACAAAGAGGGTCGACGCATTCTCACTGCTCGTAATTCTTGTAGATTGCTTGAAGCTCATCAAGTTGGTTTATGGAGTGGATCAAGCCTTCCTAAAAATCCCACTTATAGTTTCAATATTAATTTCTTTTGCAATTGTTCAATTAGCTTACTCAAACCATTCTCCAAACTAAAATCAATTTTTTATATTTCCCTTTTTATAGAAGCATTCATTTTGGTTATAATTCAAGCTAAGTGTAAGTTTGCTGAGCCATTCGTCTATACTTAGCCCCGATTCCTGATAAAGAAAACGATATCCAACTCCTAGTTGGATTAAACTACTTTGAAACCATCCACTTGCGGGAGCGAATCATCTGGTCAGTAGAGATGATTGCGCTTCAAAAGTGTAATTATAAGACCTTAATTAGTACTTTGTTACCATTAGTTTATGACTATTTATGCCTTTTGGTTATGTTTTGATATTAATTGAGTTTATAATGCTTTATGTAGGTTTTGAGCTTAAATAGAATGATTTCGAATACAATTTAATCATAGGTTTCAAGAGGTTATTGTCAAGGTACAAGCTGCTGAAGCACATAAAGCTGAAATTTTGAAAGCCCATATCTCGCGAACTAGAAAGGCTATTTAGGCCCATAATATATCGATTTTATATAACTTTTCGAGACCTACAACTTTTGTGAAGTGACTTAGCCCATCTGAGCTCTCGGTAGAAGTCGTCCGTGTGACTGACGACGGGATATATTGATTAATTCACTTTTTAGTTAGAGATAGATTAGTAGGTAGTAGAATAGGTTTAGGAGTTCTATGTTCTGAAGGAGGAGAAGAATTTTAGGGTTTTTGTAGGGTTTGGAAGGAGGAATCATCCAATCCTTTTGGAAGCTACGAATCTTTTCATCTTTCAAGGGAGCATCTTAATCTTTAGTTTTCTTTCTTGTTCTTATTGTGAATTTCAGATTATATTTCTTTAATGCAGCGTTTTATTTCTTTAATTATTATTTTCGTTGCAATATTTATCATGTTTTTCAATAGCTAAATCTGTTCTTGGTATGGATTGAGAAAGTAATTAGGTTACAGGTAGAGATTCAATATAGTTATTTATTTTTCAAGGTTTCAAGATCTTAGACCAAGATTTATTTTCTTGCCTATGAATATCTTCGAAAATAATATTCCTGATCATATCTAGCATATATGTATAGACTAATTTGTAAGCAGGGATACGTATATCTAGAATTTCTAATAAGAATATTGATTATAATTGCATATGTTCCTATTAAGAGTACTTTAGGAATCTATTATTCTTGATTAAGCTTCAAACATACCTTGTAGACAGGTTTATAAACTATGACAGATATGAATGAGACCCTGGTATGAACACTAGTAAATAACTGAATATCAACTCTAAAAGGATAATCGAATATTGAGTTTCTTTAATTAAAACTATCTTGGGAACTTAACTGTAGGCTCATTACTGGATCGATCATGCCAAGACATTTTTATAATATTTGAATACATCCCTAAAAATTAGTTTAATTTTATTGTCTGATAATTTAGATCAATCATCTCCAACAATTGATTTTTATTTTCTTTTTTAAAGCTTTCCTGTGATTTTAATTAACTCTGAACTTGTTATTATTTTGTTCCAATTGTAGACCTTGCCAGATTAAGTTTATTTCTTGTGTTCCCTGTGGATTGACATTGAACTTACTGAGATATTATTACTGCATCGCAACCGCACAATAGCGGATATAAATTGCACTATTCAGGAGCGATCAAGAGACGTGAAGAGAGATCGAACTTAAGATCTCATGCTTAATACTTAATTAGCTTTTTAGGTCCTCTTATAAGATAGTCTTACATAAATGAAGCATGTATTATGACTACATAAAGCAAATAGCCTTAAATAAGTCCCTTCCTAAGGCTAAAGACAAAACTTGGATGGTTCCCTCGCAACTTAAAGTTGGCTTGAGCAAACACTTGGATCTTGCGATTCTCATTGAGCCATCGAGCAAACCAATTTTACAGTCCGCACTCGGCAACATTTTTAGAATTTAACCAAACCACGTTTTCCAGTAGTAGGTATAAGGCTTCATATGCATTCTCAAGGTATCAAATTAGGTAAAAGAAATGGTGTAATGGGGTGTCCAATTAATATAAAATGACGTTGATTAAGCGTCTCAGTTAATTGGTTTGAACATCTCTATATAATAAAATTCAAGTTTCTATTCAATTATGAGAAACCATAACTAAATATATGTGCATGTTCCAATTAATTCAATTCAACCAACTAAACCTAGAATTAAATCATGAATCATACACAATTAAGCACACAACATGCATTCACATAAATGAAAAATGAAATGTAAGCTTCTACAGTGTTACCAGTGAAAATTTATTTCAAAATAATTTGTTGGGCTATTGCTTTCTCTCATGAGAGGCTATGGAAACTACATTCTTAGCTGTTTGGCACGGAATTTACAGTTATTTCATTTTATTATTTGGAACTTGGCTTGATGCTACCCGTTTGAATTTATATCGATGTATTATGACTGAGCAGATTTGGCCCTGTGACACCAAATCAAAAGACATGAAGTTGAATAATAGCTTCAAAAAGGGTTAAATACATTTTGTACCTCTTTACTTTATACAGAATCTCACTTTAGAACCTTTATTTTTATTTGTAGTGATTAAGTTATTAAGTTTTCAATTTGTTACAATGTCAACCTTAGTTATGCTAATTTTCATTTGAAAAATGGATGAAACTATGTATGAGACAAGCACATGACATTTTTTTCAAAGGGCAAATACGTAAAATCAAATTATTTATTGCTCAGTGACTCTCTTGTATCACATATGATTGAAGTGAGACTATTGCATAAAACTTAATTACATTATATACATTACAAAGTGTATTACACTTATAATTTAGAGTGATTGGGACGGTTTTGGAGTTAGATCATATCAAAACGAAGATGATTGTTGTGATATTTGAGTGACATTTGCCCCAATGAGGAGAATCATGTATCTTAATCAACAACGTAGCAGTGGGAGACGACACGATTACAAATGGCCATGTCAAGGTTTCAAATTTTAAGTGCTAGGTGTTTTTTCTTAACATCTTTGCCCCTTAAAAAACTTCACGTGCTTGTCATGTGAGAATTTTTTGTCCATTTTCCAAATAAAAGTTAGCAAAATGTTGTGATTAATGAAATAAATTAGAAGTATAAAGACTTAAATTATTAAAAAAAATAAAGATCATGAAATAAAATTCTATGTACAATGTAGGGTACAAAGTGTAATTAATCTTTTTAAAAATGTTATTACCAGATAACCTAATTGTGTATTCTGCATAAAAATTTGGTAAGATTAGAATTGTTTTCACAATCCATCGCATCAACATGCCTATTTATTTTTGTGCTTACGTGAAAATAGAAGACAAGGAAACTTTCACCAGTTGCCCACCTAATCATCTCAAAAGAACCCCTTTTTGTTTGATATGTAGTTAAGACGTCCATTAGAAAATAGCTTTATTCTCAAGAAAAACATTGATGAATCCTTATGGAGTCCTAAATTAAAGAGTCTCCAATCCATTCAAATGGTGCATTTTGTGAGATGGCTCAAATGCAAATTTTCCTAATGGGAATGAGAAAAAAATTTTCATTATGCCTTAATCTTGTTCTGAAAGGAACAGAAGGAATTCACGATGTGTCACGCCATATATATATATATAAATATATATACATTTTCCTCTCCTTTTTCTTTTCAGCTTAGTGCTAGTTCTTCAAAGCATTTCACTCCCCCATTCTTAGATACATAAATAAATATTAATGAAACCTCATTCCCATTCAAGGTTTAGTTGTATTAATTGACGCTATTGCTCAAACACCTTTGTTTGCATGTGTCCCCATGAGAGAGAGAGAGAGAGAGAGAGAGAGATTATATGAAAACCGCAAACATTATCAAGGAAGTATTATTCGAATAGTTTATGGTTACTACTAAACATAATTTGAGGAGAAGCTTGTGTACACACTTATTTTTATTGTGGGTGGATAAGGAATGAAATGTATCCACATTGCCTCGTGATTTTAGAGTGATTTAAGGAGGGATTTGGAGTTTGATCAGAGCAAACAAAGATGACAGTTGTAAGATTAGAGTGACATTTATACCAATGAGTGGAAGCATGCATCTAGTACCCTCAACAAAAAAGAAAAAAAAAAAGAAAAAAGGAAGCATGCATGTAATTGACCATGCAGCAGTGGAAAACGACATGATCACAAACGGGCATGTCAGGGTTTAGAATTGTACATGCTTAGACTTTTTTCTTCATCCCTGAAAAATGGCACGTGCTTGCCACGCAAGAATTTTTTGTTTATTTTTTAAACAAAAGTTAACAAAAGATTGATATTACAACAAATTAAAAATGTACAAACTTTAAATTGTTATAAATAAAAATAAAGATCTTGAAATAAAATTTCGTGTAAGGTGTAGCCATGTAGTGTACAAAGTGTAACTAATTTTTTTAAATGTTATTGCCAAATAGCCTAATTGGATGTTTTGTATAAAAACTTTAAAAAGTAGAATTGTTTTTGCAGTTACATCGACATGACGAATTAAAATAATAACAAAAGCTCATTGCTTTTTTTTTTCTTTCTCTGTAATTAATCGAAGCCATAGGGCTCTATCCGTTTATTCATTTGATCCAACTTTAAATTGAATTCATTTTTTTCCTTTTCAAGAATTCAAACAAGGTTTTGTACCGATCCGGGAAGAATGAAATATTCTTAGAATTCTCCATTGATACTATATGCTATTTTTTTTTCATTCATTCTTCTTTAGGATTAGTCGTGGTCTTCCAGACTTTACCGATAGTATGGATGAAACATCCTAGCCGCACTTAAAAGCCGAGTACTCTACCGTTGAGTTAGCAACCCTAATAGAATAAAAAGGCTTTTATACTAGTGTGATTTTACAACAAATTAGAAATGTAAAGACTTTAAATTGTTATAAATAAAAATAAAGATCTTCAAAAAATTTCGTATAAGGTGTGGGGTACAAAGTGTATTTAAATTTTTTTTAAAATGTTACTGCCAAATAGCCTAATTGGATATTTTGTGTAAAAGCTTTAAAGAGTAGAATCGTATTCGCAGCTACATCGACATGACAAATTAAATTAAAAACAGAAGCTCGTTGGTTTCTTTCTTTCTCTATAATTAATTGAAACTATAGGGCTCTATCCATTTATTCATCTGACCCAACTATAAATTGAATTCATTTTGTTCCATTTCAAGAATTCAAACAAGGTTTTGTGCCAATTCGGTAAGAAAGAAATATTGTTAGAATTCTTCATTGATATGACATGTTATTTTTTCCATTCATTAAGAGGATCTTCCAAACTTTATTGATAGTATGGACGAATCCTTGCTTCATCCAAATGTGTAAAAGAGCCGCACCTAAAAGCTGACTACTCTACCGTTGAGTTAGCACCCTAGTAGAATAAAAAGGTTTTTATACTTGTGTGAATATTGAAAACAAGGAAAATGGCTTTTAGCAGTTGCCCACCTAAACATCTCAAGAGAGAACCCCTTTCTGTTTGATATGTAGTTGACTTGAAAAAGAGTAAACCAAATGAAAAAATTGGTATGAGTCGTACCATTAAAGTTTTTCATGAGCCCACCTGACATCTTCCCTTCATGTAGATAATGCGGATTAAAACCAACCAAGTCCGCATTAATTTCACCAGATACCTTCAGATAGATCATGCGGTTTGAACCACGTCTGTAGTGATTTCATAAGATCTTAAAGTGTGTAACCACTAAACTGCATGTGCACTTAATTTCAATTTTTTTTATAAATAGAATACTAAAATAGAAGTCCATTAGAAAATGGCTTAATGGTCAGGAAAAGCATTTATGAATCCTTATGAATTCCTAATTTAAAGAGTCTCCAATCCATTCAAATGGTGCATTTGGTGAGATGGCTCCAGTACTGGAAATTTTCGTAATGGGAATGTGGAAGAGAATTTCATTATGCCTTAGACTTGTGCTGAAAGGAATAAAAGGAATCCACTAGGTATCTGATGCGGATAGCATAGCAAAAGACTACTTGGAGATCCGGGGGCGTTGTTATGCTCGTGCGGTGAGTGGAATCAGCCAGCAGAATGTCAGCTGGTCGGTAAACTTCAACATGGTTTTCCAACCGAAATTAATGTAAAAAAACGCTTCTAAGTATGACTTTTGGCCCATTTAGTGTTTTGGGCCTATTTTTTGGGTTTTCTTTTAAATCGGTTTGTTCAGAGCCCTAGGGTTTTGTGCTGCACGTCTAGGGTTTCATGCCGCCTATTTATGGTTTCATTTGTGACTTTTTCAAGGAGTCTTTTTTTGGAATAATACAGATTGTGTGCAAATTTGCACCTTTTTCCAACCGTTTGATATTCTTGCGAATCAACGGACTTTTGATACGTTTGAGCTTGGTATTCGTGGTGAGTCAACAGGTTGGAAGAAGAAGTTTAATCTGGTATTCGTGGTGAATTAACGAGTTAAGGTTGGTTATCCCATTCTTTTAATCCCCGCTGCATCAGTGTCACATCATATATATTTTTCCGCTCTTTTTTCCTTTGCAGCTTAATGCTAGTTCTTGAAAGTATTTCATTCCCCCATTCTTAGATTCCACTACAAGAAAAGAGGGTATTTGCGACGGAGTACTTGCGACGGCTGTCTTTGCCGTCGCAAATACTCTATTATTTGTGACGGCAATGTTCCCGACGCGAAAAATGCTATTTGCGATGGTATTTTGCCGTCGCAAAAAAAGTATAAAACAATGTCGTTTGGTCTAATTAAACTCGACCCATTTTATACGACGATGTATTTACAACGGGATGATGCCGTCGCAAATAGTATTTAATGAAACGACGTAGTTTCATTCCCAAAATGATTTCCCCCTTTTTTTTCTTCTTCACTTTCCCTCTACCAAGGCCTAAAATCAATTTAGCAAGAAAAAAAACCCTTTCTCACTCGAACAAAAGCCTTAGAAGCCTGATTTGAGAGTACCAGCCACCGTAGCCCCCCACTCCCCCATCCTTCTCCTCCTCCTTCGCCGCTACCGTTCCCCTCCACAGCCGCCGCCTCCTCCAGCAACACCTCCAGCCGCCGTGCCCCCAGCCATTCTCCTCCATAGCTGTTGTTGTCTCCTCCTCCTCTGCCGCCGCCGTTCTCCTCCGTAGCCGCCACCACCTCCAGCAGCACCTCCAGCGGCCGTTCCCCAAGGTATGGTATGCCCCTAGTTCCCTTTGTTTTCTTATGATATATGGGGTTAATTAATAATGTAAGTTACTAAAAAAAATACATACATTTACCTGTATTATTACACCAACCGTGAAGCTTTGCTCTGCCCAAGGGGCTATTGTCTGGACAAGTACTTCATAGCATTGGAAGTGGAGATCTCAGCTTCTAAATGAAACTCAATAAAAATAATTTACTTTTTTTGTTTAGAGCTAATGTAATGTTTGGGACATGTTTTTAAAATTTCCTGTGCAGCTTAGTGTAGTGTGTGATTTTTTTTTTTTTTTGGGTGGAAGCAATTATAATGTTTTATTTATTTATTTATTTTTTTTATAGAAATAAATTCACTTTAAAATTTACTTTTTAAAACTGTCTGTACGAACTGCAGATTAGATTACATCGTGTGACATTTCCCAATTCTCATACAGTTTATGTTTTTGAAATTTTACATAGTACTTAGTGCAGTAGCTAACTTTTCTTGGGTCAAAGCAACTATAATGTTTGAATAATTTTCCCCTCTTTTAATATAAAGAAATTTGACTTTCAAATTTCACGTTCTTGAGTTGTATATTGAAATTTTTGTTATTTAAGTTCATTCTGAAATTTGTTTTTACTATTGCTTAAGTGTTATTGTAATCTATGAAGTTTTAGGCTCAACATACCCATTGATTTGTCTACATTTATTATTGAAAAACTTTGGACATTTTTCGAAAGTTCAAAGCCATTTTTAGAGGAGTTTTATTTATTTTCCAAGTATCTTAGCCCTAATTTATTGTTTTATTTGTTATATTTTGTTAAAATTGAGAACTTTTGAAAATTTTAATTCTTAATACATCAACCTTTACATAAATCTAACATTCTTTGTAGAGGGTGGATGGAGAAAAGTTAATGATTCTTCCATACATATTTTTACTCATATTATTGTCAAAACTGGTTGGTCAATTACATATGACCAAAAAAATCACGTGCAAGATATTCAATATGTTCTTTGCATAATTCTTGATTAATTTTATTGTCTTACTTGGTTTATTGTGAGGAATCTCTCTTAAAATTTTAAAAGTATTGAAATGTGAGATATTCAATATCTACTTTAATGAGACACCAAAAAATAAAAAAAAGGTTTAGTTCCCAGCTAATATGTTAGTTCTTTGACCTTTGCTAGGTCAGTGGATGAACATATTGGTTGAATGTGTTGATCATGTAGCTGTGTTGATTAAGCAAAGGATGGATAGTCATACAAAATGCAACTCATTGTTGTCAATTGTAACATGTCTAATTCCTACAGATTTTACAACTCTTACGTGAGTTATATTTTCTTCCTTTTATTCAAGTGTTTATTCTATTTAAATTCTATTGTTTATGATGTAGGATTCTCTAGGCAATCATGCAATGACGAACCAACCTCTTGTCGTTGCAATTCTTTTACAATGGTATGTTTGGCCTCTTTGACTAAATCTATCTACTATCAAATGAAAGCACTATTTTGAAAGATTATTGGCTTGTTTTTAGCTAATACATCTTATTATCAATGCTAATACTCATATGTTTGTTTGTGTCAATGGCTGACCATTGATGTAGAACAAGGGTTGGTGAGAAATATGAAACTTATATATCTCTGTTAGCTCAGGTTTGTCTTTTTTTGTTTTCTACTCATGAATTTTATCTCGCTGCTTCCCTTTCATCTATAAGGCTCAATTATTTATCCAGCTGTGAAAATATCTTTATCTTTAGCTAATCATCTGGATATTGTCCTTATTTGTTTTGAATATGGAACTTTATTTTCTATTTTTTAAAATTTTTTTATACTTGCTCTGTTTAGTTTAGGAGGAATTATGAAAAGAGAGAATTAGCTGATCAAACCTCAATTGAAGTAAACTATTCAGTGTGTATCTTAATTTTGTCCAATTATAATGACAAAGTTCCATTGAATCATGTGTTATTACTATTATTGTCATTTTCGTTGTTAGGCTTTTGTCTTTGGGTTCTCATGGTTATATATTATTTCTTTCTTTTCTATTATTTTTGTCTTGCCTATTAGGTAAACTTGTCTAATTGTTTTGATATTATTCAAATGTTTTCAATATCAATTTTATCAGTTATGATTACATATTTTGGTCTCTTTGCTTTTCAAAAAAACTGTGAGAAAAGCTCGATACTAAATCTAAACTTAAAACATTTTAAAACTCAAGAAGCATACATCTTTGTGGGTTTACTGGGTTTGGACTGATAGTTGCAAAACTTCTAAGGCCATGTTTGGTTTTCAGGATTTATGGACTAGCTGGGATTTCGATATTCATTGATTTGATTTTCAACGACTCTCCCACAACATTTGTATGGTGACCAGATGATTTGATCCCTGAATCCCATGCCATTGTTGGGAATTTGGAAAGAATCAATTGCAATTTACAGTGAATATATTCCTAAAAAAGAGTACATTCATAAACAAAGAGGAAATAAGAGTTTAGATTTTCCACTATCTAATAGCCTGAAATTGGAGTGTTCGAGAAGTTTCAACCCTGAATTAAATTGTGGACATGTCTAGGAAGTGTACTTCTTCTCCTTGGAAGCGTCTATTCCATGTAATGTTTGAACTATGAATTTACTTTCCATGATATTGTGAACGAGGCTTAGGAATTTTTTTTAAGCAGATTGTTTTATAACTCAACCAAGAACGTAGTTAACGTTTTTCTTTATATTTTCTTGCAACCTTATGAAATGCTTATGTTGTTGAGTTTATAGCCATTTAGTGGATTTCTGAGGAGCAAATCATATTGTTCACTTTGCTTGAGGATGCAGGTCAGCATTATAGCATTATTGGGGTGTTGGAACTTTTTTTTCTTTACTTTTGTGGGAATTGAATATGATGGTGCACAGATGCTACAATCTAATAATTGTTTTTTTACTTGTCTAGAGTCTGGTTTGAATTGATTTTAATATGTAATGTACGTATGACTTATGTATGCATGTTGCACTTATCTGCTCTAATGCTTATTTCTAATGGGGGCTACTAATTAGTCAGATGCCTTGGTTACAGACATTGTTTTCTACTGGGGATATGTGAAACATTGAATCATCAGTCAAGCACTTGGTAGCTTCAAAGTATGTCACTGCTTTGGCGCATCGCTACCGCCAAGCCCCGCTATCTCCTTTCATTTCTACTATGTCCTGGGAATGAAGGGGCAAAAGAAATAGTGAGTGGAGATATTTAGAGGTATGGTTCCTGAAGTTCCTTTTTTGTTCAATTCGTAACAACATAAACCTTCATGCTTATGTAGTTTTGTAACTCAATTTATAAAGCGTAGTTTGGCAAGCACTTGAACAAAAATTTATGATTTCGTGAAAGCTTACTCAAAAGTAGGTTTGTTCCTTGTTTTGATTTAACTCAGTTGATATTGGAATTGTTACTTTAGTGCTTTGATTTGGATTTGGGAGTATGAGGTTCTAGATTAACATCCCTTTTCTTGTGTTGTCTCTTAGCATAGGACTCTTGTTCGAAGAAATCCTTGTTCGTTCAATAACTGATTAAACATTATGAAGTCATATTTCGGGTGCTACACCTGGCCTTGGATATACTTGTATTTAGCTATCGCATCTATGTAGGCTGCAGATTTATTGAGTATTTTTTTCTAGCATCTGCCCTTTTTTTTTTGTAGAAGTGATTTTTGCCCCTTGAAATGTGATCTTTTGGAGCTTTAGTTGCACTCTTGAAATCTTATCTTTGGAACTTGAATGAATTGATCAGGCACTGTAATTCTTTCTATAATTTAGAAATTATAAGTCTGTTAATTAATGGAAACTTTGCTTTATGAAAAAATAAAATTGGTTTCAGCCTCTCTTGGTTTTAACAAATCATACTTTAGTGAGGGTACTATTTTCAGGGATTTGTTATTGGGTTGCTCCTTTTGATATTTCTTCTATATGACAATAAACAATAAACCAATGAGTAGAATAATCATATGAATATCACATATTTTTAGTCATAAAAAAATTCTTTGAACATTATAGGTGGATTGAAATGTTGCTTCTTTTGATTTTTGCCGCTTGCTCTAAAGGTGATTGTGGAGAAGGCTGAGAGAAGTCTTGGAATATTCTTTACCCAATGCATGGCCTTAAGCATCAGCTACATGCTAGGGTCCCACCATCTGTCTTTTAGTTGCTTGCTCAATTCGAAGACTTGACCCCTAGAACACCCTCCTGGATGAGGCAAGTCTATACCACATGGTAGTGATTGTTTTAGTGCTTATGTGCTATAAAAGAAATCAGGTCCTTTTGATTGATTTGAGTAAAGAATGTTCAAGCACGGTTGTCATATTAGGCTTATTGAAAGTTCAAGCATGGTTGTCATATTAGGCTTAAGATTTAGGCACGAGTGACGTGTGGGAGATGTAACACTTTTTTCCTCTCTTTTTCTTAGCTTTTTTTTTAGAAAATAATGTGTTTTTTGAGGTTTTCGAGTCGTTTGAGTACTAAAATCTCCAAATGAGCTTGGGAGCCCGTCAATCTTGACATGTAGTAAGATTTAGGCATGAGTGATGTATGGGAACAAACGGCACGGTCGTCGGACTCCCGAGTTGAGAGTTATCACTTTTTTTCACTTAACCTTTAAAAAAAAAAACATTGTTTTCCGAGCCGTTTGGGTACTAAAACGCCGAAACGGCATCGGAAGTCCGTCAAACTTGACACGTAGGAAGGTTTAGGCACGAGTGACGTGTGGGAACAAACGGCACCGTTGTCGGACTCCCGAGATGAGAGTTATCACTTTTTTTCACTTAACCTTTAAAAAAAAACTTTGTTTTCTGAGCCATTTGGGTACTAAAATGCCGAAACGGCATCGGAAGTCCGTCAAACTTGACACGTAGGAAGGTTTTGGCACGAGTGACGTGTGGGAACAAAGGGCACGGTCGCCGGACTCTTGGGGTGAGAGTTGTCACGTTTTCACTTAACTTTGTATGAAAAACAATGTCTTTCGTGCTTTTTAAATACTTGAATCTTTCTTTCAGTAAGCTTATTTATTTATATGCATATTTATTCATTGTCTATAACATGTTCATTATTTTATCTAATATTTATATTTTTTTTTTTCAGGTTGTTCGCAAGGAATAGATCGATCTATGGTGTTTTTTTGTCAGCATATTTTGCGACACATTTAAAACTCCATTTTGGTCTATGGATTATGACTTTGTAATGTTATTTTGCAATACATTATAAATATTTTTTTATTTTATGAATTTTAATGTGAAACAATGTGAATGAATGTGTTAGTTTACGTTGTCACGCATATTTATAAATATTTGAATTTGAATGAATGCTTTAATTTTGTCATTCACATAATATTAATTTTACATTTTATCAAGTTGAAAAAAGCTACAAAAGTATTCTCCAATTCAAAACAGGTGTTGAGTATTAGCGACGGTTACATACCTGTCGGTAAAACCGTCGGTAAAATGCCTGCATATGCCTATGTGTTGGCCTTTTGCGACGGTTTCGTTCTGTCACTAAAGCTATCAAATTCCATGGGTTCAGGCTGTCGCTAATAATTGCAGTGAACGATTATTTGCGACGGCACCAACCCGTAGCTAATAGTTTATTTGTGTCGGTCTTGCAACGGTCGCAAATACTATTTACTTTGGCGACAAGTATTTGCGACGGGGGATTGCCGTCGCAAAATGTGACCCATGCCGTCGCTTGGCCGTCGCAAATAGTATTTGCGACGCCCGTAGATTCGTCGCCGGAAATGCCGTCGCACAGCCGACGCAATTGAGTATTTGCGACGGCAAAACAAGTATTTGCGACGGCATGCTGCCGTCGCAAATAGAACATTTTTTAGTAGTGTTCATAAATTCTCAGGTGAAAAATGAGCTATAATGAAGCTCAATGTGAATGACACCATTCCCATTCAAGGTTTAGTTGTATTAATGGATGCTACTATTTTACTTGAGAGACCAGAACAGCGTATTTGGACCTGGCATGACTTGAAAATTTTGCTTATATATGCTCAAACACCTTTGTTTGCAAGTGTCCCCATGAGAGAGAGAGAGAGATTATATATATGAAAACCACAAACATTATCAAAGAAGTATTTTAATTCGAATCATTTATGGTATCTACTTAAACAAGACTTGAGGAGAAGCTTGTGCACATACACTTATTTTTATTGCGGGGGTGGATAAGACATGAAATGTATCCACGTACACTGCCTCACTAACAATCTTTGGTACAATGACATTCTATGTGCCTGCAATTCCCACCAGTAAAGCCCTCCGTCTGGCAAACTCCAGCGCAGTTACTATCGCTCAAGCATCCTCCCCTGTAGAATTGGCTCTTTGTGTCGCATGTCCTAGCCTCTGCCGGTATGGGAGCCCTATCTGCTCAAACATAAAACTTGTTATTCGCTAGCAGGTATTTATACATGCATTGCGCATGCCATATATATATATATATATTTGCAAGTTGCCCCAAATTTCAACACCACAAAAACAGCTCAAGCCTCAAAGTACAAGCAGCATAATTAAAACATGACCAGCACCTTAGTTTCTGATTTTGCATATATTATGGCCCTTCTGTGGACATATTCGAACAGACATATTCATGGTAAATGACACAACATAGCCATTGATTTGGACCATATCTTAAATGTATCATCGTGCGGAGGAGATTTCAATTGAAATGTTCTAGAGATTGTGTAAGTAGACCGATGTACTAGTTGATCGATCTTGTAGCAAGGGAGAATATAGATATACATATAAGTTGAAAAGAAAATGTAATACATCTGAAAACCCAAGTGCACATATGAATGCTCGGCCAAGATGTGTGTTTATCACTTAGTTGAGGTATTTTGAAAGCATCCGTCTTACATTAACCAAAAGAAAAGAAAAAAAGGAAGGAAAGAAAAAGTTTTTCTAGACTATTTTGTTGCTATAATACATCAGAAGTTTATCAAGAAGAACAGCTAACCTGTAGCCATCAGAAGCATCAACAGGAGAACAGTGGTAGAAAGCATGCGCACAGGGTGTTCCATGTTTTGGGAGAGAGAGATGTTGCAATGTACAAAGGGCAAAATGCTGATGATTGTACTTAGGAGACTTGTTTATTTGTAGTGAATGCATTTGATTACTCTATCTCACGTGATTGCTCTTTATCTCTCACTCTATCTTTACCACTTATGAAACTATAATTATTCTCTCATAAAAGTGAGTATTCGGATCCTCTTCATTGAATGGAGACAATTCCATTAAATAGAGTTGATACATCATTAAAAATAGGTAGAAATGGACGATTTTCATATAATTATCCTCTTATGAAAGTTAGTATTCGGATCCTCTGCATTGAATGGGGATATCCTTTCATTAATACTAGACAGCAATTCTGACAATTATAAATTGTCATGTGATGCATCTTCTTCATAAATAAAAGCAAATACTAGCAAATTAAAGATATCCACGTGCCTAATCGGATACTGTAAAAGATTATCAGAATGGCCCAGTGCCTAGTGGGACACTACCAAAGGATACCAAAATGGGCGAATCATAACCGCTACATGTCAAAGTAATGCAGTCTTCCATTTGACAAGTCTTGGACTAATCAAATTAAGCCATTTGTTGCATGTAACCTGCAAGGAAATGGGCATGTATTTTCTCTAATAAAACTTGGAGATGTGTTCACAACAAATTTTATTAACTGTTATATTTTGAAATGAATAGAAACAATTATCATAAAGAAGTATAAAAGTCATAATGATTCTCTCAACTCACAATTATTAGGAGTGACCATTTAGAGAGAAGAACACAATCACATACACCACGCAAGAGAGAGCCCTGGCTGATCAAGACTTCTAGAGAACTTTTTCATTTGAGAGAATTATGATAGATCAAGTCTTTTAAAGAACTTTCTCATTCAACTTCTATTGTCATTTTCTTCACAATTTGAAAGAGAACTTGCCATTTGATTCACGAATAAACTTCAAGCCCTCAAGCTAACACTTTGAAGAAAAGAATCAAACAATTATTTCTTTAATTAGAAATTACATCAAACATTGTATTCCACTTATTTGAAATCAATAAAGTTGAATTTGCTTGTATAGCTTTTTGTCATCATTTTTAGACTCGAAATTTGTGTGTCCAACGCATTAAAGTAGACATGAAGTCATGTATCATAATGATGTATCATAGGACAATTAGTTGGGATTTTTTTCCACAATGATGTAGTTTTTTGAAAATAACTGAATCGCTTTCAAAAATGGTTATATTTTAAGCCCCCACAAGAGAACGGGCGTCACGAATAAAGTATAAATTTGGTGAGTACCGAAATCGATTTTCCTTAAGGATCGAAATCAATATAATATAGCACTCAACTAAGACTCAATTGACCAAAATTGAATTGCAAAATGAAGGAAAATTGGACCGAAGATAGACTAAAAATCATTTGTTGTTTGAGAGATTGAGTTAACTAAACTAATGCAAAGTAATTAACAACTAATTAAAGCAATTAAAACTATATTTAATTGCAATTAAAGAGGTTTGGATATAATTGATTCAATCAACTAATTCACAACAAGAGTTTCAATAGAAGAATTTATAATTCAAATCAAGGATCATTCCAAGGCTTCTTGATTCAGAAGATTTAGATCGGAAAACCTCAGATTCATACTTTATTGAGAATAGAGTAGTGTTCAATTGAAAGAGTCCTAGCACTACTAAAAATTATAGTATTTGCGACGGCAGATCGCCGTCGCAAAAGCTTGTTTCACCGTTGCAAAAGCTCAATTGCGTCGGCTATGCGACGGCATTTGCGGTGACGAATCTACGGGCGTCGCAAATACTATTTGCGACAGTCAGCGACGGCATGGTTACCTTTTGCGACGGCAATGTCCCGTCGCAAATACTTGTCGCCAAAGTAATATTATTTGCGACCGTTGCAAGGCCAACACTAATAAACTATTAGCGACGGCGTAGTGCCGTCGCAAATAATCATTCACTGCCATTATTAGCGACAACTGAACCCATGGAAATTGATAGCTTTAGCGACAGCATAAACCGTCGCAAAAACCCAACACATACAACAAATGAGTGGGCATTTTTACCGACGGTTTTACTGACAGTTATGTAACCGTCGCTAATACTTTTCAAATAGCCAGCACCTCCTTTGAATTGGTGAATACTTTTGTAGCTTTTTTCAACCTGATAAAATGTAGAATTAATATTATACCAATAACAAAATTAAAGCATTCATTCAAATTCAAATATTTATAAATATGCGTAACAACGTAAACTAAAACATTTTAAACATTGTCTCACATTAAAATTCATAAAATAAAAAAATATTTATAATGTCTCGCAAAATAACATTACAAAGCCATAATCCATAGACCAAAAGAGAGTTTTAAATCTATCGCAAAATATGCTGACAAAAAAACACCATAGATCCATCTATTCCTTGCGAACAACCTGAAAAAAAAATATAAATTTTAGATAAAATAATGAACATATTATAGACAATGAATAAATATGCATATAAATAAATAGGCTTACTGAAAGAAAGATTCGGAATTCAAGTATTTAAAAAGCACGGAAGACGTTATTTTTCATATAAAGTTAAGTGAAAACGTGACAACTCTCACTCCAGGAGTCTGGCGACCGTGCCATTTATTCTCACATGTCACTCGTGCGTAAACCTTCCTACGTGTCAAGGTTGACGGACTTCTGAGGCCATTTCAGCATTTTAGTACCGAAATGGCTCGGAAAACAATAATTTTTTTAAAGGCTAAGTGAAAAAACGTGACAACTCTCAAGTTGGGAGTCTGACGACCGTGCCGTTTATTACCACACGTTACTCGTGCCTAAACCTTCCTACGTGTCAAGTTTGATGGACTTCCGATGCCGTTTCAGCATTTTAGTACCCAAACGGCTCGGAAAACAATATTTTTTTTTAAGGTTAAGTGAAAAAACGTGATAACTCTCAACTCGAGAGTCCGACGACCGTGCCGTTTGTTCCCACACGTCACTCGTGCCTAAATCTTCTTACATGTTAAGTTTGATTGACTTCCGATGCTGTTTCGGCATTTTAGTACCCAAACGGCTCAGAAAATAATGTTTTTTTTTTTTAAAGGTTAAGTGAAAAAACGTGATAGCTCTCAACTCGAGAGTCCGACGACCGTGCCGTTTGTTCCCACACGTCACTCGTGCCTAAACCTTCCGACGTGTTAAGTTTGATGGACTTCCGATGCCGTTTCAGCATTTTAGTATCCAAACGGCTCAGAAAATAATGTTTTTTTTTCTAAATGTTAAGTGAAAAAACATGATAGCTCTCAACTCGGGAGTCCGACGACCGTGCCGTTTGTTCCCACACGTCACTCATGCCTAAATCTTCCTACGTGTTAAGTTTGATGAACTTCCGATGCCATTTCAGCATTTTAGTACCCAAACGGCTCGAAAAACAGTGTTTTTTTTAAAGGTTAAGTGAAAAACACGTGACAACTCTTAACTCGGGAGTTTGACGACCGTGCCGTTTAT
The DNA here is from genome assembly GCA_033060915.1 of Euryodendron excelsum. Classification (NCBI taxonomy): domain Eukaryota; kingdom Viridiplantae; phylum Streptophyta; class Magnoliopsida; order Ericales; family Pentaphylacaceae; genus Euryodendron; species Euryodendron excelsum. Next base: position 33,868,362 of record CM065388.1, read on the forward strand.
TCCCACACGTCACTCGTGCCTAAACCTTCCTACGTGTCAAGTTTGACAGACTTTCGATGTCGTTTCGGCGTTTTAGTACCCAAACGGCTCGAAAAACAATGTTATTTTTAAAGGTTAAGTGAAAAAACGTGACAACTCTTAACTCGCAAGTCCGACGACCGTGCCGTTTGTTCCCACACGTCACTCATGCCTAAACGTTCCTACGTGTCAAGTTTGACGGACTTCCGATGTCGTTTCGGCATTTTAGTACCCAAACGGCTAGGAAAACAATGTTTTTTTTTAAAGGTTAAGTGAAAAAAAGTGATAACTCTCAACTCGAGAGTCTGACGACCGTGCCGTTTGTTCCCACACGTCACTCGTGATTAAACCTTCCTACGTGTCAAGTTTGACGGACTTCCGATACCGTTTCTGCATTTTAGTACCCAAACGGCTAGAAAAACAATGTTTTTTTTAAAGGTTAAGTGAAAAAACGTGATAACTCTCAAATCGGGAGTCCGACGACCATGCTGTTTGTTCTCACATGTCACTCGTGCCTAAACCTTCCTGCGTGTCAAGTTTGATGGACTTCTGATGCCATTTCGGCATTTAGTACCCAAACGGCTCAGAAAATCATGTTTTTTTTAAAGGTTAAGAGAAAAAATGTTACAACTCTCAACTCGGGAGTCCGAAAACCGTCCCGTTTGTTCCCACACATCACTCGTGCCTAAACCTTCCTACGTGTTAAGTTTGTTGGACTTTCGATGCCGTTTCGGCATTTTAGTACCCAAACGGCTCAGAAAACAATGTTTTTTTTTAAAGGTTAAATGAAAAAACGTGACAACTCTTAACTCGGGAGTCCGACAACCGTGTCGTTTGTTCCCACATGTCACTCGTGCCTAAACCTTCCTATGTGTCAAGTTTGACGGACTTCCGATGCCGTTTCGGCATTTTAGTACCTAAACAGCTCAAAAAATAATGTTTTTTTTAAAGGTTAAGTGAAAAAACGTGACAACTCTTAACTTAGGAGTCCGACGTCCGTGCCGTTTGTTCCCACACGTCACTCGTGCCTAAACCTTCTTATGTGTCAAGTTTGACGGACTTCCAATGCCGTTTTGGCATTTTAGTACCCAAACGGCTTGGAAAACAATGTTTTTTTTAAAGGTTAAGTGAAAAAACGTGATAACTCTCAACTCGAGAGTCTGATGACCGTGCCGTTTGTTCCCACACGTTACCCGTGCCTAAACCTTCCTACGTGTCAAGTTTGATGGACTTTTGATGCCGTTTCGGCATTTTAGTACCCAAACGGCTCGGAAAATAATGTTTTTTTTAAAGGTTAAGAGAAAAAACTTTACAACTCTCAACTCGGGAGTCCGACAACTGTGCCGTTTGTTCGCACACATCACTCGTGCCTAGACATTGCTACGTGTCCGGCGACCATGCCGTTTTTTTTTTTTTTAAATTTATCCTGACAACCTCAAAAATTATGGCTGGATGGCTACTTCATGACCTATTGCCAAAGTTTCAATACTCTATTTAAGTTTATTTCGATTTGGTTAGGCTAGAATATGAGATAGTGATCAGAAAGTTGTATTCACTGATTGAAATTTATGCCTAGTTTTCAATTAATCTGGTTTAAGTAAACAGATTCATCCAGCTAACATACATAGGCTTTTAGATTTCAGTTTCTCATTTGACTGGAGGAGCGAGTTTCTTTGCAACTCAAAAATTGCGCTCTGTATTTTGAAGCTTCCGCCTGATTGCAACATGAACAATTGGACTGTTAGAGCAGATTGAATTACAACAACGAATTATGGTATGAATTTGCTAATTAGCTAACCTGTAAATAAACTAATTCCTAAATGGCATAATTCATATATTTTGGACCACGAAACAGGCACAGACATGGTTGATATAGGACTGATATTCAAAACCAAGTATATTTGAATGGCAGGGATAAAAAGTAGCTGCTGATTAGTATAGGCAGAACCAATGTGTGGACAACCATTGGCAATGACGGCATCTATCAATGCTATGATAATAATAGTCATCCCTCTAAACCCTTAAAAATGGTGAATATTAGAAAATGACACAATAAAAGGTTGAGCACAGAAAAAAAAGGACTGGTTCACAAACATATCAATCAATGCATGTGAACGACTTGGATTCTCATGGAATGGACATCTCCATGCCTCATGCTCTACTGTATAAATGCTCCAGCTAGCATTTCAAGCATAATATTGCACTAAATTGAAAAATACATCTAATTTCATGGAGCAAGCATGTTTACAGAAAACTGACAGACTAGTCATTACCATTGAGGCTAATGCCCCGTCTATTCAGATTGAAAATGGCTGATTGAGTTGAATAAGAATATTAAGTCCTAAAATTAATGTAGGAAGTGTATAACATGCTGATCCATTCAATTTGCATTCGGATAGAGGCTAAGAATAAAGATGTATACCTGCAGCAACAGGCGGCCAGCAATGGTTCCTCTACTAGATGCCATGATTCCAAGACTACAACGGCTGCAACGAAGCAATGCTACCACATCTGTTTAGGATAGATTTAATTATGAGTATTCTATATATCATACATAAAATTGAATATATAGGTATAGATTAGGTGCCACAGAAATTATATCTCTCAGTTTGATGTGAATGGCAAAGAAATAACGAGGGCGTGTGACCTTGGATTGTCCTGTTGACCTGTAATTGGGAAGTGAAAGTCTGGTGAATCACAAAGCAACTTGTAGAATAGCTCTCTCTGAGTAAGTCTCTTTTCCTGAACCAAAACCTGGTAGCACATTTCCATGACCTTCCAAACTGTATCTTGGGAGACAGAAGAAGAATGAGGGCTCAGAAAAGAAGCTACTGTATACATATACAACCTGCAAGGCCTGTTTTGTTACCCAAATTAAATTATATTTTGAATTACCTAATCCATAATTTTGCAAAATTGTGAAAGATTTAATTCAACACTTGTAAAAAAGGGAAAAGCACTTTTAGTCTTCTACTTTTAGACTAGGAAATTCTATGCTTTAAATAAAAAATGTATTTTTTTTGCAAAGAAAGTAAATTGATAGTTTTCTGAGGCATTTCATATTTAGAACAAATCACATCAAATCTAATTATATAATTTGTGAGTTCAATAAAGTGTTCCAATTCACATGTTTTGTGACAAACAAACGGACCCTTAAATATATGCGTGTGTGATTGTATCTACATCTTTCCTTCTTGAAAGTTTTGAAGAAGATAAATAAGGCAAAATGAGAAAGAGATCATCATCTTACCTCTAATGAAGGCTTTAGCAGTTTTCTCTCTCATCAAAGACCTCGTGCAAAAAGAGTAAGAGAAAAATCCATGAAACATCAGTCAACAACCCCCGACTCACTCGACTATTACTCGATTTTCTATTGATCTGTAACACTCAAATCCCCAATTTCATCATCTACTTATTATAACAACAATGACTTAAACTGAAACAGTTGGTTTCCATTCAAGGCTTAACATAAATGCACATATATACACATTTCGAGTAGAGTTTGAAGCAATTTTCACTTCCTTCTTTTTCAGGATTGATTAGAAGTTGTTGTTATCTTATCCTAATTTTCATCTTATAATTTATCTTTGCAGATACCACCTAGGAAAAGTGCAGTTTCCTACAGGTGTCACTCCAAAGTTCTGGTTAACATATTTCTTTGCTTTTTTTTAATTGTGTTCTTATGTGCAATAAGAAAACCAAATTTGATTAGCTAAAATTTTTTCTATTAATTTACTACCCCATCATCTCTTGATGGTAGCCTGATATTACCTAGTAAAAACAAAAGATAGGGATAATAAGGGGACTGAAAATATAATTGCAGTTATTTTTAACATTGGGTTCTATGCCAACATATCTAACCTTTGAGCACTAATACACTTCAATTTCCTTCAATGCTTGCTCTGAAGCATTTTTACACATATTGGATACGTATATTTTTTTTTTATCAAATTCCAATTATCTATAGGGCTGATGAATGGAATGTCAACAAATGGGCATGGCAGGGGACATTGAAAGTTGTTAGCAAGGGAGAAGAGTCCACTATCAGACTTGAAGATATAAGACAATAGGTGAAGCTTTTTAGGTATACCTTACTTCAACTAAAACTGTCCCAACCGAACGCCTCGTGGTGATTGCGTTGCTCAGATTCCGATCCTCAATGGCATAATTCTCAGTGGAATGGAATTCAATGAAGAGCAGAGAAAGGAATGGAATTCCGGCGGCGGGGCTTTCGGACGATGCCTACAATGGCACATGATAGAGGTCAGAGAGAGAAACAGAGAGTGAGACAGAGAGTGACAGAGAGAGACAGAGACAGAGAGAGAAGCTCACCTGGGGAATGGCTGGCCGGAAGCGGCGCGACATCACCAGTCGTCGGGAAGAAGGAAGAGGGTCGGGTGAAGAGGGTAGGGGAAGCGGCGCCACGATCTGGGTTTTTTTTTTCATTCGACCAACAGCGGCTAGGGCTTAGAGATTGACGGAAGATGAAAGCAAAAGGGGGTGGAAATTTGGGCATGAAACTACGTTGTTTAATAGCAAAACGACGTCGTTTCACTAGCCTTTTTTTGTGTCCACACACCCCGTCGAAAATACGGCGTCGTAAACGAGGTGTCAGCTTTGCCTTAATTAAACGACACCGTTTTTAACTAGTATTTGCGACAGGACTCTTGCCGTCGCAAAAAAGGCAGTCTTAATTGATAGTTTTCGTGTCGGGGTTATTGCCGTCGCAAATAATTACTATTTGCGACAGCATTTGAGCCGTCGCAAATACATCCGTCGCAAATAAGCTTTTTTTTAGTAGTGTAGATTCAAACCATAGATTTGTGCAATCCTTATACTAATTGTGTAATTGTGCATAGAAATTACCAAATGAGATTATAAACCTAGGTTTTCTAAGAGATCTACACTCAATTAAGATGAATTAGAGAGAACTAAAGATGAATCATTGAAATCATTATACCTCTATTGAAATCACTTGGATATCCTTGGTTGATCTTCATAATTGTACCCAAGGATGGGTTTAGCTACTTGAATCCATGGTAGATATTCAATAAACTGGAAAGAACTTGTATTGATTTGCAAGGAAAGTAGTGTTTGCATACAAGGAAAGTGATAGAAAATTTAAGAAAAACTGGGAAAATAATATTCTCTCTCTACAATGCTCTCAAGTAAAAACTATATCTAAGAAAACTAAGTATAAAAAGCTGAGATAACCTCAAAAAATGCCTAAAACAGCCTTTTATAAGCTGAACAAAAACATAGATCTGTCAAGCGAGCGCCAACCGATCACTCGGCTAACGTTCTTGATTCACTCAGTGAAATCAGCTCTCTGAGGTTAGCGCTCCTGATTCACTCTGTGAGTTGGGCGATCGCTCGGCCGAGTGCTCCATGATCGCTCGATGATGCACTTTTTGGCCATTTCTTCTACAATTAAGCTAAATTCCCAATGCAATTACATTAAAAAACATGTTTAGATTAATTTTAAGGCTAAAATACTAATCTAATAGCTATAATAGGGCCAACAATCCACTAAATAGGGAATTGAGATTACACTTTTAGAGTGCAATCACACCCTTCAACTTAGCTTTTTGCTAGTCCCTAATAAAATCTACAACTAAAGCAACTATGTACAAAAAGATAATCTCCACTTTTGTAGGAGTCACAAACACATTCAGCATATGCATTAAGACTTTAAACCCCTAGGTTACCCTTAGTGGACGAGTGATGTCTCGTGAGAGTTTTCAATGATAATACTAATGCACCCCGATTTTTTGCACTTGAGAAAAACAAGTGAGAAAAATACAGTGCTCTCTCATTAGAACTCATCCTTCTAAAAGGACGAGTGCGACTATATTTGAACTAGAAATTGATTTGATTAAGAACTTTTGAAAAATGTTTGAAGTCACCACCTAACTTGATTAAGGTGAGCTAGGTCACCTAAAGCTAAGCAATCCGAATATTAAACTTAGGATTTTTGAAAAGGTTTTGAAAACTTCATCAAGAAAGGGTTTTTTTGGAAAACAGGTTGTTTGGCAACGTTTGAAAAAAATTTAAGCCCTTTTTGAAAATAACTCCATTTTGGTATTTGAAAATAGTGATCCTAGTTCGGAGGTTGGTTATGTGTAGGGAAGATATTCTAAGATCATCACCCTACTCGGCCTTTGCGGTATCTACATGTCTATTCACCTAGGTTCACCCATTTAGAATATTTGATTATCTATTGTCCAACTATATCCACTTTGAAAAGAGTTATACATGATATATGATATATGATATGCAATGGCAAGAAAATATTTGATTTTGAAAGTAGATTTGAAAGAAAGATTTGAAGTTTAAAAAAAGGTTTTAGAAATTAGAAACTTGAAATAAATTATGGAATTGGAAGTTTGAAAAAGGTTGTAGAATTAGGAGCTTAAAAAAAGTTGTGATCGCACCTATAAGGGTTGCCTACGTATCACTTTGTTGGGAATCAGGTCGGTCGTAGTTCGGACAAGAGTCCAATTGAAAATAAACACTTTGAAGTTTTGAAAAAGTTTAATTTGAATAGAGTTTGATTTGAAAAAGAATTTTTGATTTAAACTTGGAATAGAAGATTTGAAATTGAAATTTGTATTTAGAATTGACCTTCGAATTGACTTTGATTTGAAAACATGGAACTTGGAAAAAGAACTTAGACTTGATTTGGAAAGATTAAGTTGAGTTTTGAAAACATCTTCACTTGTATTGAAGTTAGAAAAATATCTTGATTTAGAAAGGAGTTTTAGAAGAGAGTTAAAGCTCCCTAACTTAGGATTAGGGTTGAACTAGGGTTTAGATATCCTAGAATTTAGGTAACTTAAGGTTAGAATATGGACTTGAAATAAGAAGGTTTGATCTAGACTTCAAAAGTTTGATTTGATTTTAGAAAATTTAGAATTAGGAAAGATGAGGTTTAAAAAAGGTTTGAGAAGGATTTAATTGGATTTTAGAAACACTTGACTTGGAAAGACATGCAAAGATTTGACTTGATTACTTGATTTAAATAAATTTAGAAAGTTAGATTTTAGGAAAGAGTAGATTTTAGAAAGCTTAGAATTTGGAAAATTTCAAAATAGAAAGTTTCCATTTTAGAAAAGTGCCAAATTAAGAAAGTTTCATTTTAGGAAAGTTTTCATTTTAGAAAAGTTTTAAATTAGGAAAGTGTTGATTTTAGGAAAGATTTGAATTTAGAAAGTATTGATTTTAGAAAGATTTGAAAGCTTAAACTTAGGAAAGGTTTGAATTTAGAAAATGTTTGAGTTAGGAAAGATTTTATTCCTATTTCCTAAAGTAAAATATTATATTTTTATTTTAAAAAATGGATGATTTTATTTTGTTTCCAAAATTGAGGATTTGATTTAGTTTCCTAATTTGAAAAATTAGATTCAATTTCCTAAATTAGAAGATTGGATTTAGTTTCCCAAATAAGAAGATTTGATTTAACAAGGAATTGAAAAGATTGAGTTTTGGAGATCCAAGGCTTGGAAATCTATGATTTGATGTAAAAAAATGAGGTTTTGGATATCTAAGATTTGATGTAGAAAATAGTTTTTGAAAACCGATGGTTTGAGGCAAAATAAGAAGTCATGATTTTTAGAAAAGAAATCAGGGTTTCCTAATCATGGATTCTAAGGCTTGACTTGGATTCTAAAAAAAAGAGTTTTTGAAAATGAGGTATTTGAAAAAGAGTTTTTAGAAAGTAGACTTTTGGAATGAGTTTTTAGGAAAAAGATTTTGAAAACAATTTGGGAAGAGTTTGAAAAGCAATTTGGAAAGGGGTTTGAATATGGAATTTTGAAAACTTTTTGAATATCTCACTTTCCTAAAACGATTCTAACCATATATAGATTAGAACTATTCTAGGGTTGTGATTTTGAAACAACATGGATTTGAAATATGGACCAATATGATCACATTGAATATCACACTTTCCTAAAACAACCTTAACCATGGAATGGCTAGAACAATCTTAAGATTGTGGTTTTGATGAAAAACAATCTAGGGTTTACACCCAAAATATAGAGTTTGATGGTCACAACGAATATAACATTTTCCTAAAATAACCCTAACCGTGAAATAGCTAGAATCACTTTAGGATTGTGATTTTGAAAATTAGTTTGAAAAAGAAGATTTTGAATGCAAATTTTGAAAGAAAGTTTTGATGCAAGTTTGAAAATAACTTTAAAAACATGTATGAATATATGAATGTGATATGCACAATGCAAGAAAGGTCGTGAACATACATGGCTAGGCTTCACCACATAATCAAGCAGGCCGAACCCACACCATCAAGGGTTGAATTTGAAAAAAGTCTCTAATTTGGTGACTTTCAACAATTCTTCCTAGGCATGAATCGAGGAGTCCCTTATTTCAAACATGCAAGAAAGGGAGGTAGAAGATGGGGAATTAAAATAAAAGAAAACCCAAGAGGACTAGGAAGGAGAAGAGAGAGGGGAGAATTACATAAAAGAAAATCAAAAGCCTACCTTATCTTCTTCTTGTTTTGCTTGCTTTGTTTGCTTTGCTTTAGTTGGACTTTGAGAACCTTGAAGTTGAAGCACCTTGAGTTTGCAATGGAGACCTTGCAGGCTTGTGTTTGAGTGTAGAAAGTGTATGGAGGCTAGGGTTTAAGTGTATAAAGGTTAGGGCTTGAAGAGGCTTAAAAAGGTTAGGGTTTGAAAAGACTTCAAGCTCTAGATTTCGAGAGAGCATTTTTGGATTGAGTTTGCAGACCTTATTCACGCAGGAGGAAAGTCTGTGTTTATAGGCAATAAAATAACCTAGCACTTGTTGTAGTGGTGCTAGGGCAAAATTCCCATTAGTGCCAGGCCATTTATTGGCTTGGCACCACTATTAGTGGTGCTAGCTACTTACAAACGTTTTTAGGGTGGCAAGAAACGTATCTTTTGATGCTTAATATGCAAGGCAAAAGATTTGGGGACCTATCCTAGTGACTACCATGTAATTTTTGGCTTGGCTCCATTAGGAGTAACTTCGGAAAGTCTGAGAATGATTCAGAAGGACCCAAGTAACCAGACTAGACCAGGAATGGACAGAAAAGCTTAGGAGAGTGTCTCGGAGGTTACTAACTTGAGAAGTAATGTTAGAATGTTTGGAAAGGTCAATCGACCCACTAGGGACAAAACAGTCAATTGAATTAGAAAAGCACCAGAATGGACTCGGAGTGACCTGTGAAAAGACTTGAAGGTTGGAAACACCATTAAGAGTGTTATGCAAGATTACCAGTTTGATACCTAGAGCCGTTGTGGTTGAAAAAGGCAATCAGCTCACTAGGGGCAAAACAGTTATTTTGCACTGGGTTTGCCAGGATGGACTCGGAATGATCCAAAAAGGTGTTAAAAGTTTGAGAATACTATTAGAAGCATCCCTGAAAGGTTACCGGTTTGATACCCAAAGCCGGTGTGGTTCTTGGTGGCAGTCTGATGCCTAGAGGCAAAATAGTCATTTTGATCGGATGGCCTTAGAATTGATCCGGAATCGGCTGGAAAGTATTTGAACATGCCAGATTGTCCTTGGAAAAATCTTGGAAAGGTGGACTTACTGTTATGAAGACTTAGGTACTTTCTCGAGAAGCGTGTTGAAAAAGGCCCAAGGGGCAGTTTGCTCATTTTTTACCGTAGTGGACTTGCAGGCACTGGTGTTGACCTAGATTTTGAGTGTTTCCACCACTCTGATGGTGTATGACGAGCTGGTTTCCAAAGGTATCCTGTCTATTGATAAACGTGTCACAACTAAGAGGCGTGTTTGGTCCCGTGACATAGGAGTTTTATTAGCAATTCCGAATGTCGACCTGTTTGGGAGTGTTTTTACGATAACGGTTGTGATCTTTGTGAGTGTTGCCTCGACTCTGACGGGATGCATTCATTCCGGAGACTGCCTGATCTCGAGAAGCTACTAGATGGACTTATCATTTGGGTAATCAACTTTTTCAAAAGACGCACCAGATAACGAACATTCTACATTGATAGGCTAGTAGGTGCCAAAAGTGAACCGTTCTACTATCTCAAGGACTTGGGTTCCATCTCGGTCGACAGGTTTGAAAGGACTCACCATTTTAAGGAGTTTGTTTGGTAAATATGCTAGATTGGATGGACTTACTATATGAGGGATCAACTTTCTTAAAAGACATGCCAATTTCAGTTTGATTGATCTGGACTAGAATTGGAATTGGAATTAAGGTTGATATAGGGACATATCTTCTTTAGGAAAACGTGCCAACTGGAATTGGATCGAGTAATACTCTAAGGGTATTTTTGTTATTGTGCTTTTATTGGGCTCGACAGGCCCACGAAGCGATTGATTGATTGGATTGAGTCTGAAAAACTGCTTTTGACTTGAATGTGTCTGTGTTGGTTTGAATGTGAGTCTGGTCGGACCGGAGATTGCCGAGCGGGCAAAAATGGGGTGCTTACAGCTGCTCCTCTTGTTCTGTCTTTACTTGTCGAAGACAAAAAACGATAAAGTAAGAGTCCCATGTTGACCACGAGGCGATCAGAGGGATGAAAATTGGATGGTTTTTGAAGACTGGAGTAGTTGGAATTTTGAATTTTGAGTTTAAAAACTGGATTGTCTAAATTTTTGAAATTCGAAATTTTGAAAACTTGATTTTGAAATGACATTCCTTTAGGGAGATCCTGGGTTTTTGAAATTAATATTTTAAAATTGAAGATATTTTTTTTAAATGATTTTGAAATGTGAAGTTGATTGTTTAAAATGATTTTAAAATAGCTTTTTGAAACAATTTGATTTGGATTTGAATTAGAAGGGTTTTGGAAACCTTTGAAATTGGGAACAAAACTTTTGAGAAAAAGGTTTGAAAACTTAGAATTTTGAAAATAGGATTTTTGAGGTGAAAGTTTGAAAACCCAAAAAATTTAAAAACAAGGCTTTTAAAGGCAAAAACTCAAGAAACTTGTGAAATGTTTTTGGGAATGAAACTTTTTAAGTTTGAAGACCTTTGGAACATTTTTTTAGAGCCAAGATTTTGAAGGATAAACCTCAGGAAACCCAAGAAATGCTTTTAAGATTAAACTTTTTAAGTTTGAAAACCTTTGGAACATTTTTTTAGAACGGAGCTTTTGAAGGATAAAGCTCGAAAAACCCTAGAAATGCCTTTTTTAAGGAAAAAGAAATAAAACATTTGAGAGTGGGGCTCTTTTTAACAGAGAAAACCCCAAGAAACTAGGATAAAATTTTTAAAATGAGGAAAGAGTTAGAAATTTTTGAAATAAAATATTTTTGAAGAAAAAAGATATAAAAACTTTGAGGGTGGGTCCTTTTTGGCAGAGAAGACCTCGAGAAACTCAGATAGAATTTTGAAAAAAAACTTTTGGAAGGGAAAGTTTGAAAAATCTTAAAATGGATTTTTAGGTAAGACTTCTTGAAGAAAGAGTTTAGAAAACGTGAAATGGACTTCGAATGAAAAAGTTTAGAAAACTTTAGTGCTTGAATAAGACTTTTTGAAGAAAAAAATTTAGAAAACCTTGGAAGTGATTTCGAATAGAGCTTCCTGAAGACAAAATTTAGAAAATCTTGGAATTGATAAAAGTTTTGGAAGGAAGTGTTTTGAGGATTAAAAATCTTAAAAACCTTTGAGGATTGATTTTGAGTAAGATTTTTTTTTTTTTTTTTTGGGGAAAAAGTTTAGAAAACCTTTGAATTGAATTTGAATTAGGAATTAATAAAATTTTGGAAAGAAGAGTTTTGAAAAATCATGCAACTTGATTTGGAATAGAAACTTTTTGAAGGAGAGGCTTAGGAAATCTTTGAAATTGATTTTGGGTAAAACATTTGAAATTGAATTTTGACACTAACTTCAGATTTTGAATTTGAAATAACTTTGAAAAGAAAAGCTTAAGAGACCTTGATTTTGAGATAAACTTTTGAATGGAAAAGGTTAAGAAGCCATTTTGATTTTCAAATTTGGACAAATCATGTAGAAAATTCGTTTTGACTTGAAACTATGAACTCTTGAAGATAAAATGTTTAGAAAATTTATTTTGACTCGAAATTTGAATTCTCTGAAAACAAAATGTATAGAAAATTCATTTTGACTCGAAATTTGAATTTTTTGAAGACAAAATGTATAGAAAATTTATTTTGACTCCAAATTTGAACTCTTTGAAGGAAAAATGTATAGAAAATTCATTTTAACTCGAAATTTGAACTCTCTGAAAACAAAAATGTATAAAAAATTTATTTTGACTCGAAATTTGAATTTTTGAAGATAAAATATATAGAAAATTCATTTTGATGAATTTTTTATGCTTTTTTTTAAAGCAAAACATTTAGGAAATTCATTTTATCTTGAAACTTTAAACTTTTGATTTTTTTAAAAGAAAAATGTTTAGGAAATTTGTTTATTCTTGAAACTTTAAACTTTTGATTTTTTTGAAAGCAAAATGTTTAGGAAATTGGTTTTATCTTGAAACTTGAAACTTTTGATTTTTTTTCAAAGCTAAATGTTTAGGAAATTGGTTTTGATTTAGAAAATTCAATTTGACTTGAAATTTGAAATCTTTTGAAGGGGAAAGTTTAAAAAAATTGTTTGAAGTTGAAAGTTGAAACTTTTTGAAAAAACAGTGTAGAAAATTCATTTCAACTTGAAACTTGAGATTCTTTTCTTCTTCTTTTTTTCTTTATTTTTTCTTTTCCATTTTTGTGCATCTTCTCTCTCTCTCTCTCTTTCTCTCTCTCTCTAGTTATATATTCTTCGAGTTGATGAGTTCTTATCTTTTCTCATTTTCTCTATCTTACCTTTGGGATGATTGACGCGGGAGAGGTTGCCTTGCTGACTGAATTTGGAGTTGAGGGGGCCCAACTAAAAGCTGTACTGGCGGCAACGAGAGCTACTCTGTGTAAGCACCCCATTTTTGACCACTCGGCAGTCTATACTCTGTCCGGACTTGTGTTCAAGTCATTGTGGGCATATTCCGACCGAAACCAACATTCTAAGTCCAAATCCCATTTGTCCATCGCTTCGCGGGCCTGTCAAGCCCAAATAAAGGCAAAATGACCAAAATGCCCTTAGGGGCATTGTCTTTTCCTTTCCGATTCCCATCCCACTCTCGAGACAGTTTATTCCTCGAGACGGTTCCACTCCAGGCACGTCTCTTCGGAGACGGTAAGACCCCTTTCCAATCCCACTCTCGAGACAGTTTATTCCTCGAGACGGTTCCACTCCAGGCACGTCTCTTCGGAGACGGTAAGACCCCTTTCCAATCCCACTCTCGAGACAGTTTATTCCTCGAGACGGTTCCACTCCAGGCACGTCTCTTCGGAGACGGTAAGACCCCTTTCTAATCCCACTCTCGAGACAGTTTATTCCTCAAGACGGTTCCAATCCAGGCACGTCTCTTCGGAGACGGTAAGACCCCTTTCCAATTCCACTCTCGAGACAGTTTATTCCTCGAGACGGTTCCAATCCAGGCACGTTTTTTCGGAGACGGTAAGACCCCTTTCCAATCCCACTCTCGAGACAGTTTATTCCTCGAGACGGTTCCAATCCAGGCACGTCTTTTCGAAGACGGTAAGTCCCCTTTGCAATCTCTCTCTCGAGACAGTTTATTCCTCAAGACGGTCTGAGTAGCGAAACTACTCACAAAACTGTTAGAGTAACGGAAATACTCACAAATAGGTCAATATAGGGAATTGCCAACAAACCCCTGTGTCACGACGACCGCCGTTAGAGTGGCGAAAACACTCAAAACCCAGGTCAACACCAGTGTCTGTTAGCCCACTTCGGTGAAAAATGACCAAACTGCCCTTTGGACCTTTTCCGAGACTTTCCGGTCAAGATGACCATTTTGCCCCTAGGCATCCGAATGCCCCGGGAACCACACCGGCTCTGGGTATCAAACCGGTAACCCTCTGAGATTACTTCTTATAGTATTCTCAACCTTTCTTTACCTTTCCGGATCATTCCGAGTCAGTTCTGGCCAACCCAGTACAAAATGACCGTTTTGCCCCTAGTGGGCCGGTCTCCTTTTTCAACCACACCGGCTCTGGGTATCAAACCGGTAACCCTCTGAGATTACTTCTTATAGTATTCTCAACCTTTCTTTACCTTTCCGAATCATTCCGAGTCAGTTCTGGCCAACCCGGTACAAAATGACCGTTTTGCCCCTGGTGGGCCGATCTCCTTTTTCGACCACACCGGCTCTGGGTATCAAACCGGTAACCTCCTGAGACTACTTTTTATAGTGTTCTTAACCTCCTTTTACCTTTCCGGATCATTCCGAGTCAGTTTCGGCCAACCCAGTGCGAAATGATCGTTTTGCCCCTAGTGGGCCGGTCTCCCTTTCTGACCATGCCGGCTCTGGGAATCAAGCCAGAAACCTTTGGGAGCATTCTAAATAACATTTCCAGATCCCAAGTCTTCTTCTGGGACAGTCCGAGTTCGCCCTGACAGCTTCCCGGTCTGATTGACCGTTTTGCCCCTAAGGGCCCGGTTAACCTTTCTGACCCATCTTATCCTCATTTCTCAAGTCAAATACCTCCAGGACACTAGTTTAACTGTTCCTGCTCCTTTTTGGCCTTTCGGGTCAGTCCCGGCTCCTTCAAATCATTCCCGAACTTTCCGGAGCCACTCCTAGTGAAGCCAGGCTAAAAATTGCATGGTAGTCACTAATACAGGCGCCCAAATCTAGTCAAAGATACGTTGCTTGCCGCCCTTAAATATTTCCTAAATGGCTGGTGGAAGCAAGCCAAAAAATGGCCTGGCGCCACTCCTAGTGGCGCTAGTATAAACTTTGGCCTGGCGCCATTGCAACAGGCGCCAGTGTTGTCCAACCTCTATAAATACAGAGCCTCATTCAACGTGAAAAAGGTCCGCAAATTCAACCTAAAAATCATATAATTCAATATACAGAGCTCGAGCACCTCCTAAACCCTAGCTTCCCTAGGTTTTCCAAACCCTAGCCACTATACACTAAACCCTAGCCTCCTATACACTCCTATACATCCCCATACACTCATACACTAACCATCAACCCTCCTTCGAAGACTTGAAGAGTTGTAATCTGAAGTTTGAAGCTTGAAGACAACTCTTGAAGACTGAAGGTGAAGATCAAGACGAAGACCGAAGACCGAAAAAAGCAAGGCGCGCAAAATAACAAGACATACGGTAGGCTCCCTATTTAAATTTCCGCACTTCCCCCCTCTCTCTTCTCTCTCCTAACCCACTTGGGTTTTCTCTATTTTAATCCCCTATCTCTTTCCCCCCTTTCTTTGCATGCTTGAAACAACGGGATTCCCGGTCCATGTGTAGGATTGGGCTATTGGAGAGTCACCGTGTCGGGGGCTTTCTTCTAGTCTAACCAGAGACCACGTGGGTCCGGCCCCCTTTATTATATGGTAAAGCCTTAGCCTTGTATGTTCACGACCCCAAAACTGCATTGTGCATATCATGATCTTGCATCTTCCAAAAGTCGTTTTCAAACTCATTTTCAAAACCGTTTTTAAAATTGTATCAAAATCTCTTTTTCAAAAACTTGTTTTCAAAACCACAATTCTAGGGTGATTCTAGCCTTTCCATGGCTAGGGTTACTTTAGGAAAGTGTTACATTAAAAGTGACTTTTATGGTCCGTATTTTCAAATCTTATTATTTTTCAAAACCACTTTCTTAAAGTGGTTCTAGCCTTCTTATGGCTAGAATCGCTTTAGGAAAGTGAGATGTCTTTACACCTTCTAAAAACTCTCTTTTCAAATGTCTTTCTTCCTAAAATCTCTTTTTCAACATGCTTTCCTAAAACTCTCCTCTCCAAAAGTGTTTTCTAAAAACTCTTTCTAAAATCTATTTTTCAAAACTCCCTTTTTCAACTCCTTTCCAAAATCCTCTCCCCAAAATTCACTTTCTAAAAACGTTCCCCAAAAATCTTTTCAAAAACTCTCTTCAGCAATCTTCTACCAAAAACCTTCCTAGGAAAACTCTCTCTAAAAATCTTTCTAAAAACTCTCTTTTCAAAATCTTCCTTCTAGAAATTCCCCTTTAGGATTTCCTTCCAAAATCTTTGTTTCCACAAACACACTTTCCAAAAACTCTTTCCTTGAAGTCTAAGTCAAGCCCTAGAACTCACAATTAGGAAACCCTAATTTTCTTTCCAATAACTTGATTTTCAAACCTTGCCCCAAACCTAGGTTTTCAAAATCTCTTGCTTTCACATCCAAACTATACACATTTCCAAAACCTCTTTTCTACGTTAAAATTCCACACTTTCAAATCTAGGGTTTCTAGAATCTCCCTTTCCAAATCCTTGCCAAATCCTATCTTCCTTTTAGGAAACCAAATCCAATCCTCCATTTTTGGAAACAAAATCAAACCTTCCCTTTTAGAAACAAAATCCAATCTTTTCCTAATCCAACTCTTTCCTAACTCAAATCTTTCTTAAACTTCCACTTTCCTAAACCTTGAGTTTCCAAAACTTGAACATAAAAATCTTTCCTAAATTTTAAAACTCAACTTTCAAATCTTTCCTAATTCAACCCTTTCCTAATTCTACCCCTTGCCAAATCTTGACTTTTCAAACTCAAGTTTTCAAATCTTTTCCTAAACTCAAACCTTTCCTAATCTCAAGATTTTCTAAAAAACTCTAAAATTTTCAAAATCTTAAACCTTCTAAATGTCAAATCTTTCTGAAATTCTAAGCTTTCTAAATTCAAAACTTTCTTAAGTTAAGACTTTCTAAATCTAAAATTTCCTAAATTCTAAACTTTCCAAATTTCAAATCTTTCTAAAATTTTAAGCTTTCCAAATTCAAAACTTTTCTAACTTGAGACTTTCTAAATTCTAAGTCTTTCCTAAACTTAACTTTTCCTAATTCAAAAAATTTCTAAATTCAATACTTTTCCATTTCAAAACTTTCCTAAAATGAAAACTTTCTTAAATTCAAAACTTTCCTAATTTGAAACTTTCCAAAAATGAAACTTTCCTAATTTGAACATTTCCTAAATCCAATCCTTCCTAATCTCCTAAATCTTCCAAGTTAAGTCAAATCTTTCCTAAGTCCCTCTCCTAAGTCTAGGTTTCTTAAACCTCCATCTTTTCAAAACAAGTCTAAATTTTTCTTCCAAGTTCTATCTTTTCAAATCAAAATTCAATCTTCCAAATTCCAATTTTCAATCCTTTATTCAAAGTTCAATCGCTCAATCTTTTAATTCAATTTCCAATCCAATCTCTCTCTCTCTCTTCAAATCAATCTCTTTTCAATCGGACTCTTGTCCAAACTACGACTGACCTAATTCTCCCAAAGGGATACGTAGGCAACCTTCATAGGTGCAGTCACAACACTTTTCAAACTTTCAATTCCACCCTCATGGGTGCGGTCTCCACATTTTCAAATCCCAAATTCCAATTTCAAAATTTTCAATTTCAAATTTCTATTTTCAATTTTCAAACTTTCCAATTTCAATTCCATCTCTTCAAATCTATTTTCAAATCAATCTCTTTCCAAATCTATTTTTCAATTCTATTTTCTTGCACTTGCATATCATGCATCATGTTAGTTTCTTTTCAAGCATTGTTTTTCAAAGTGAATAGGATTGAACATTAGTTAGTTAAAGACTCTCATAGGTGAATCTAGGGTAGATTGACATGTAGGTACCGAAAGGGCGGGGTAGGGTGATGGCTTAGTGCATCTTCCCTACACGTAACCAACCTCCGAACCTAGGATCACTGTTTTCAAAAACCAAAAAGGAGTTATTTTTTTCAAAAAGGGCTAAATGTTTTCCAAAGGTTGCCAAACAACCTGTTTTTCGTAAAAACCCTCTCTTGAGGAGATATTTTCAAATCATTTTCCAAAAACCCTAAGTGTAGTCTTCGGATTATTCTTAGTTTTTAGGTGACCTAACTCACCTTAATCAAATTAGGTGGCGACTCCGAATCTTTTTCAAAAGCCCTTTATTCAAATCAATTTCCAATTCAAACCTAGTCGCACTCATTCTTTTAGGAGGGTGAGTTCTAACGAGAGAGTACAGTGTTTTTCCCACTTGTGTGTATATTCCTCGAGTGCGAAAAATCTGGGCGCGACACTCTAACCAAGGATAGGACTACTACTGTTGATGCCAAGGCTGATAGGGATGACTAGCACACTCGGATGACCCCGTTGATTGACGTTGAGTCTGAGCTGGGGCTTGTTTGGGTGGCTGATGCAGGAGACAATGATCTACATCGGATGCAATAGCAAGATCTACTTTGGTCGAGTAGAGGACTAGTGCTGCTGATGAGGAAAGGGTGACCTTGCTAGGGCTACTGTAAAAAATGCCTTGAATGAGATTGTTGGAGATGTTGAGAATGCCACTACCAGAGCTGATGCTGAGGTTGAGGTTGAGGTTGAGGTTGAGGTTGAGGGAACTTGTTGAGGCGGCTTTATGGTTGATGTATGGCATTTCGTTTGGTGGAATAATACTCTTCTGGGGGAATTAGTGCTCTGTTTGGCGGAATGATAATCTTTTGAGAAAATCCAGGGTTAATGTCTTGAAATTGCTACTTCTTGAACCAACACTCCATCTTACATAACGATGCTCCTTTGGGAAAGTCCAAGGTTGACGTCTTGAAACTACCACTTCTTGAACCAACACTCCGTCTTGCAAAATGATGCTCCTATGGGGAAGTCCTAGGTTAATGTCTTAAAACTACTACTTCTTAAACCAACACTCCGTCTTACAGAACGATGCTCCTTTGGGGAAGTTCAAGGTTGATGTTTGATGCACCTTGAACCAACACTCCATCTAGAAGAATGATGCTCTTCTGGGGAAGTCCAAGGTTGATTGGGGAGGTCGAGGGTGGGCCATTGCTCCATTCTTTGTTTCTCCTTAGCTATGAAAGTTTGAGCTTTCTTAGGTGTGTGCCAATGCTGGAGATGTTTGAGGTTATTTGGTCGCAGGGTGGCTTTAGCTTCCTTTTTATGCTTTACCCTATTCCTTGGTTCTTATTTGAGAGAAAAAGACATAAAGTAAGTTTTTTTGCAAAAACATTCTACCTATGCCAATTCTAAAAATGCATAGGTAAAGGATTAAATGCATGTTTATACTTTTTGATGAATGCACGTACAAGAGTAGAATTGAATGCATGTCCTCCTTTTTTTTTCTTTTTCTTTTTTATGAATGCACAGGTTCATACAAGAATGGAATTGAATGCATGTTATACTATTGGATGAATGCACCTACAATAATGGAATTGAATGCATGCCATACTTCTTGATGAATGCATGAATAAATACAAATTACACAGGAATTAATGGATGTACAGGCTATACATGAGATGGATGTACTAGTATTATATGTATATAGGCTATTTACGAAGAATATCTTAGGATTGCTCCACGGCCCATACTCTTGAGATTCGGTTTCCCTTCCAAGATTCTGCCCCTTCGGTTTTGTCCCATTCTTATCAAGGTGTAATAGCATTTGTACCATTCTGAAGGGATCTTAACCTTTTGGTTTGCCTGCTGGTATCTTATCCCTATTTTCTATAGGGTTGCTGTTTGGAAAATTTCTGTCCTCACTTGGTTTTCTCTCTTAGATCTTCAAATGCCATTGTGGCTTGACTGACAACTCGCATGCCCTTTGTAGAGCGATAAGTAGCTTGACCCTCAATCTGAGAAGACTTCTTTTAGGACCATAATGCAGGCTGGGTTTAGGGGTTGGAAGAAATGAAGGGATATTGAGGCTCAAAGATTTTCTTTTAGTAGGTTGTTTAGACCAAAACTATCGTAGTACACTTTGGGGCATGAGGTTGCCCCTACCATCCTCCCTGTTTCTGTTCTTTTTTTTTTTTTTTCAACTACTTGTCTTTGTATTGTTCAGGCTTATTTGGACTAAGCAATTTTTTTTGTTAGAGAAGACTTTGATTTGGACCGAGGCGTTGGCTAGGTTAAGGGGTTTATGAATAAAAGAGAATAAAGGCTCAAACATTGTCACTAGTGAGGTTTTGAAAGACCAATGATTACCTTTGATAATTTAACTTTCATTCACTATTTTCTTCTTTCCTTCCTACTCTTTTTGTTCTTCAAAACCATTTTCTCCCTTCTGATTGGGATTTTTCATTAAGAAATTTGATCTTAAATTGACTTTTAGAGATGCCAACTTTTCATTTCTATTTTCGGGTGACAATAGCTTCTTTTGAAGAGCACCACAAACATATCACCCTTCTTCCTTTTTTTTTTATTTTTTTACTACTAGAGATACCGTCGACACCATATCTTATTGAAAATCACCATTTTCATTGCCGCTCATTAATTCCTACTCATGGCTTTTGCCTTAACCCAATGTGGGCGGTAATCATCTAGTTGGTTTTCTGGAGAAATGTAACTGACTCAAGTGGGCTTTGCAAAGGGATTTTTTTGTGTATGGTGGCAAAATTGAGGGCATCTCATCATTTCAAATTGAATTGCTTAGTCCACAAAGCTTTTATACAACATTTAGACAATACTCCTAGAGATGGCATGTTTCTGCTAGTAAACCTCTATATATTCTATCAAATCAATTACTCTGTGCTTACCCTAATGTGAGGGATGGTTCTTGGTTTGGGGATATCTGAATAGAAATTACTGACAGCTCTAGTGGGCTGAGTAAAGGGTAGTGTTTATTTCTTTTTGGATGAATAGAACGATAGTTTCTCATCATTTTGAGGGCTCGGTTGCCCATAGCATAGCCAGGATATCACTCAAGTGTCACATCTTCAATAAGCTCCGTCTTCTTTGTTGAGTCTGCCCTCCTCCTCTCTCTCACTCTCTCTTTTTCTCTCAAAGGCTTTATCCCCCATTGAATGGGTTGCCAATGCTATCACATCCTTCAAGTCGAGTCATTACAAAATAGGAAAGAATCCCTGAAAGCAATAATCATCCACAAGAGTATGAGACAAAGGGGATAAACTAAAAACTACTTCTTTTTCATTTCAAATTATGATTGCATAGCATGCAATGTTTATTTAAAGAAGATATGTAAGAATTTGAAAGATAGAAAGAAACTAGGTGAATTTTGTGAAAACCACCCTTTTCTTGTGAGCCTTTTGGTGAGAACCCCTAATAGGGTTTTGGGACTATGTTGACCTCTTTAGTACTTCATTCACACAAACAACGGAGGGTGGATTAACAAATCTTTTGTTGCATTTGTCATA
Source organism: Euryodendron excelsum (assembly GCA_033060915.1). Classification (NCBI taxonomy): domain Eukaryota; kingdom Viridiplantae; phylum Streptophyta; class Magnoliopsida; order Ericales; family Pentaphylacaceae; genus Euryodendron; species Euryodendron excelsum. The sequence continues at coordinate 33,889,535 of CM065388.1, forward strand.
CATTTGGAAGTTAGGGGATTCTATTATAGCAATGCACGGATCTGACAGAACTTTGCAAACGGTGAAGTCTTTTTCAACATGAATGGTGATTATCGCGGCATGGCGCGGAGGTAACGTCTTGTAGATAAATGACCAATTCTTCTTAATCTTCAATGTAGGTTAGGTATCTTCCAATAACTAGGCTCATCCTTATATAAGTTTTAATTGGGCTAGATGTTGGAGGGGTTCTATGAGTTCAGTTGTGCTCTTTAACCTGGAAAAAAGAAAAAGAAAGATAAAATGCAGTTAGCATGTGGAGTTAAAGGTTTCATGCAATGTATATCCTATGAAGGTCCCTTTTTTGAGGGAATCTAGGTATGATGATGAGTCCATTTGGAGATGGGTTTTGCTCCTATATGCAATACAATACCTCTTCAGCATGGGCCAATTGATATTTCTTAATTTGGGCAATCTTGCCTCCATGGACGAAGAGATATTTGGGCCCCTCTCGAGACATGGTTCTATGCATGCCATGAATCCTTAAAGTTGAGGAACCCTTAGGAGTTTTGGTAGGTTCAATTAACACGAGATTAGATTACTCCCTTCTCTCTACGGTTGATTAAATGCATGAGAATGCAATAATATGAGTTTCTAGGAACTCTTGTCTTGGGATAGATATAAATGCATGAACGTAATGGAAGTGAATATGTGAGCATCACGATAATAGTAAATGAAAGGTTTAGAAGACTCCCTTCTTGTCTTGCTTCTGCCTTCGGCTTTCTTGGTACTTAGAGATTTTTTTTTTGAGAGGGGAGGGGGGGGGGGGGGGGGGGAAGATAGAAGACAAGAAACAAAAGATAAGTTAGCGTTTTGATTTGAAAGTTTTTATACAATGTATGTCTTAGGGGTGCCCCTACTTGAGAGGAAAACTAAACATGATGCATTTGGCTCACTTTTTTTAAAGATAAGGGGTATGCCCCTGTATGCAGATACCTTACCGTCAAGTGAGAACAAACATTCATTCATTTATTGACTTACAAAACATAGAGAAATACATTAAACCTTGAGTTTAAAATACAATGGAATCAAAGTACATTTTAATAGGGGGAGAGGGAACACTTTTCTTGGGACTTCCACTTATCTACTTTTACATTTGAGATCTTAAACTACTCTCGAGTCTTCAAATTCACCTTCTTTAAGTTTGATATTGAGGAGGTCATTGAGAGAACTTGTTGTTTGATTTACCCCTTGTCTTCTTGGCAACCTATCTCCGTGAGCATAGATGGATTGAGGCCCCTCTTTATGGAATGGCTTGAAATGTATGCCAAGAGTCCGTAGGGTTAAGTGAAAACCCCTAAGATTTTGGTAGGATTAATGCAAGGGAGACTAAACTTGGTGTTCCTCTCTTTGGGTTGATCATATACATGAGAATACAGTGACTTGAGTTACTTTGGAACTCCTGTCTTGACATAGAACATTGAATGCATGAACATGTATGCATAGAGAGAGAGAGAGAGAGAGAGAGAGAGAGAGAGAGAGAGAGAGAGAGAGAGAGAGAGAGAGAGAGAATGTGATTGTAAAGTAAACATGTATGCATGAGCAGTTATACTAGAATTATAACAACAGGAATAAACAAGAATAAAGTAAAGTAAAGCAGTCACACTTTTTTCCATGGTTTTGAAATCGATGTGTGTGTCCTAAATCCGGCAGAGATTTTGCTATACATGGTTTCTACATGTGCATGAGGTTGAGGGTTTACTAATGCTTCCTAAAAAAGACTCAGCTCCCAGATCTTCAAACTTAGGCCCACTCCTCGAGGTGGTGCCATTATCGGTTGGTGATCCGAGCGAAGGAAACATCAAGAGGCCGTAGGCTAAGAAACTGACACAATATCTCGCCCACAACCAATATACCATTCCCCCTTCTAACTAGAAGGGACATATTCAAGTAGAGAATGTAACTATACAAATGCTTATACATGTGCAGTGTCTGTGTGAAATTTTGAAAAGCAGAAGAAAGGGTCCAACAGCTCTAATCCATTCTGTCCATTCCATTCATTCATTCATGACATACACGGTAGATAATATGACACAAAATAAAAATGTGAACCAAGGTCCACCTACAAAAATAAAGATGCAAAGAATCAGTACTTAAATGATAAACTTAATGTAAGATAGAACAAATATGAATAGAATGCAAACAATGACATGTTTTTTAAAATAGCTTTAAGAAGCTTGATTTTGAAAGTTTGAAGTGGATAGAATTTGAAAAATTAACCAAAGACTCCAAATGAGTGAGGGTGAAGAGACTTGACAATGGCCTAACCCTCTAATCGTTCCCAGTGGCGTCGCTAGCTGTTCCGCCCCAATTTTTTGCACTTTAAAAACAAGTGAGAAAAATACGGAGCTCTCTCATTAGAACTCATCCTTTTAGAAAAACGAGTACAACTAGGTTTGAACCAGAAATTGATTTGAATAAAGGCTTTTGAAAAAAATTTGGAATCGCCACCTAACTTGATTAAGGTGAGTTAGGTCATCTAAAACTAAGCAATCCGAAAATTAAATTTAGGGTTTCTGAAAAAGTTTTGAAAACTTCCCTGATAGTGCTTCAAAAGTGCAATTATAAGGACTTAATTAGTACTTTGTTAGCGTTAGTTTATAATTATATATGTTTTTTTAGTTATGTTTTGATATTAATTAAGTTTATTATGCTTTATGTAGGTTTTGAGCTTAAATGGGCTGATTTCAAATATAATTTGAACATAGGTTTCAAGAGGTTGCTGTCAAGGTACAAGCTGATGAAACTGGGGTACAAGCTACTGAAGAACGCATAGCTGAAACTTTGGAAGCCCACATCTCGTCAACCAAAAAGGCTATTCAAGCCCATAATATGTCGATTTCATATAACTTTTCAAGACCTACAACTTTTGTGAATTGACCCAGCCCATCTGAGCACTCAGTAGGAGTTGTCCGTACGACTAATAACGGGATTTATAAATCAACTCAATTTTTAGTGGTAGATAGATTAGTAGATAGTAGAATAGACTTAGGAGTTTTATGTTCTGGAGGAGGAGAAGAATTCTAGGGTTTTTTTTAGGATTTTGGAAGGAGGAATCATCCAAGCTTTGGAGGCTACGAATCTTTTCATCCTTCAAGAGAGCACCTCTAATCTTTACTTTTTATCATTAGTTTTTATCTTTCTTGTTCTTATTGTGAACTCTAGATTATATTTCTTTAATGCAGTGTTTTATTTCTTTAATTATTATTTCCATGCTTGCAATATTTATAATGTTTTTTAGTAGCTAAATCAGTTCTTGGTATGGATTAAGAAAGTAACTAGGTTATAGGTAGAGGTTCGAGATAGTTATTTATTTTTCATTATTTCAAGATCTTGGACCAAGATTCATTTTTTTGCCCATGAATATATTCGAAAACAATATTTTTTATCATATCTAGCATGTATGTATAGATTGATTTGTAAGCAGGGATATGTATACCTAGAATTTCTAATAAGAATGTTGATTATAACTGCATATATATTCCTATTAAGAGTACTTTAAAAATCTACTGTTCTTGATTAAGCTTCAAAAATACCTTATGGATAGGTTTATAAACTGGGACAGGTATGAATGGGACCCTGGTATGAACACTAGTAAATAACTAAATATCAACTCTAAGAGGGTAATCGAATCTTGAGTTTTTTTAATCAAAACTATCTTGGGAAGCTACATGTAGGCCTACTACTGGATCAAACCCTGCAAACACCTTTTTATATCATCTGAATACATCCCTAAAATTAGTTTAATTTTATTGTCTGATAATTTAGGTCAATCATCTCCAACAATTGATTTTTATTTTCTTTTTGGAAGCTTTCCTGCGATTTTGATTGATTCTGAGTTCATTGTTATTTTGTTCTGATTGTAGACCTTGTCAGATAAAGTTTATTTCTTGTGTTCCCTGTGAATCGACCTCGGACTTACCGAGATATTATTATTGCATCACAACCGCATACTAGTGGATATAAATTGCACTATTCAGGAGCGATCAGTTTTTGGCGCCGTTGCTAGGGACTTACAAAGCAAATAAGCTAAGGTAAGAAAAACAAGCAGGGCAAAAAATAAAAATATATAAGAGCAAAAATAAAGCAAACGAATTCAAGAGGAATTAATTCCTTCAGAAACAGCTTCACCATCAAACTACAACAACGAGGTAATTCAATCGCTCAATCGGGTAACCTCGTTCCATCCCTACTATCTGTGAGCATATTAGATTTTCTTTTTCTTTATTTTACTATTTTCTTTTAGATAAATTATATATTTGTTTAGAGGAGGTTTAGGGTTTAATTGCAAATTGGTGGATATTTTATATGGAGATTGCTGGTTCAGTTGAAAATTTAAATTAAATATTGTTTATCTCTACTTTACTGTTGTGGCAGATTGGTGCATTTATGTGCATTGCATTGCATGTCAGTTTGGTGAAGGAACAATACACATAGACTTTGGAGAACAACCCCACCTATTTATGCCACTCGGTCTAGAGTTTTTTTGATACTACACCAATACCTATAGAACTTTGACATAGCTCACTGACTAGGTGATGATGGGAATATAGACGTGGGTAATAACATGCAACCCCCACAACCCCAAGTACCTGCACCTCCACAGAAAACTATGAGAGAGTATCTAAATCCACATAGACAGACTCCAAACTCTTGCATTATATTACCTCCTAACCAAAATGCATTCCATCTTAAGTCAGGTATCATGCAACTAATTACACATTTTCATGGGATGGATTTTGAAAATCTATATACCGATCTTAAAGCATTTGAAGAGGTCTGTAACATGTGCTTTGATAATACCTGCTCTATCGAGACCGTCCGTCTCAAATTGTTTCCATTCTCATTAAAGAATAAAGCTAAAATTTGGTTAAATTCTTTGAGGCCGAGGTCTATTCCATCATGGGATGTGCTTCAGGCCGAGTTTTTAAAAAAGTTCTCTCCTGAGCATTACACAGAGGCAATTCGTTGCCAAATTTTACAGTTCACTCCTTTTGAAAATGAAACATTTTATCATAGTTAGGAGATATATAAAGAACATTTGAATTCGTGTCCTCATCATGGACAAGACCCATGTAGGTTGGTTAGTACTTTCTTTTCGGCCTTGACTCTCGAACTCAAAAGGTTTGTGGAGACAATGTGCAACGGTTCTTTCTATAATAAATCTTTAGAAGAAGCTTATGACTTCTTTGACTTTCTAGCTGATAACGTGAGAGATTAGGACACCACAGGGACTAAAAATCCCGAGATTAGAAATAACTTAAGGACAGGCACCATATATCCGTTAAGGCATTTAGTAAACCAACACAGACCCCACAAGGACAAGGAAACCCAAATGCACCTACATATAACCTAGGGTAGAGGAACCATCCCAACTTCAGTTGGAGGAATGATGGTAACTCAGCGCCCCAACAATTTCAACATCCACAACAATTTAATGGCCCCCCTAATCAATACCAAGCACAAGGTCAACAATTTCCAACACCAACAACAACCATGTATAGACCACCTCCTTTAAGATCTGTAGAGGATCCTTTGACCCAATTCATACAGGTACAACAAGCAACTAATGCTAGACTTGATAAATCTATAGAAGAGTTAAAGACTTTGTTTGCTCAATCACTGACTAAAGAGAAAGGCACATTCCCTGCACAACCATTACCTAACCCTAATAGGCAAGCTCATGGTGTAGAGATAAATCCAAATCTGCCAAATCATGAGTAAGTTCAAGTAGTAACCACCTTAAGGAGCGGAAAAGTCATAGATAAAACTATTCCAAGTAAAGAGTCTGCACCTAGGGAGGACACTAACGAGAGAGTAGAAAAAACATCAGAAGAGGATGGAGACAATCCTAAAAAGGTAGTGGAGGAGTTAGGAAAGAAGCCTGGGGACGATGAGTCTAGGGATAAATTTGTGGACATTGACGTAGAGGATTTGTCACGTATTCCATTTCCTCATAGATTAGCCAAACCGAAGCAAGAACTAATAAATTATGAAATTTATGAGGTATTCAAGCAAGTGAAAATCAATATTCCATTCCTAGATGCCATTAAGTAGATCCCGTCATACGCAAAGTTCTTAAAGGACTTGTGCACCATAAAGAGACGGCTCACTGTGAGAGAAGCTTCTTTTCTGAACCAAAAAGCTAGAGAGGTTCTACAAGTAAATATTCCACCAAAATACAAGGACGCGGGGAATCCAACCATTCCATGCATAATTGGAGATCATAGGGTTGATAAAGCTTTGCTAGATCTAGGATCTAGTGTGAACTTACTACCTTTTTCTGTTTATTAACAGTTAGGGTTAGGAGAGTTGAAACCTACTAGAATCACCCTACAATTAGCTGATCGATCGATTAACATTCCTAGGGGCATGGTGGAAGATGTACTTATCCAAGTGGATAAATTCTACTTCTCGGTTGATTTTGTAGTGTTAGACACCGTGGGGAACTCAAATGATCATTCTCCTATCTCTGTCATTTTAGGTCGTCCCTTCCTAGCAACATCCAATGCTATTATTAGTTGTAAGGGCGGGGCGTTGAACCTATCTTTCAGAAATATGACTGTAGATATGAACATCTTCCACGCGGGGTAAAAAACCAGGAGAGTGTGAAGACATAAGGGAGATTAACATGATAGATATTTTAATATAAGAATATTTTAATAGAGAATTCTTAACAGATCCACTTGAGAGAGCATTAATTCAAAATGAGCAAATAGAGTGTTTAGAAGAAACATTGATAAATGAGAAAGCAGCAGAGTGCATTCTTGCTATATCTGTGAGTCATTGGACCCAATGTGTTGAGCCAATAGGGCTCAGTGCTTGTAAACCTGAACCATCAGAAGTGGAAGCTCCTATTCCATAGTGAAAGCCATTACCATCTACTCTTAAATAAATATTTTTAGGCAATGGTGAATCTTACCCAGTAGTGATATCTTCTAGCCTGTCTGAAGGTCAAGAGGATCGATTGAAGAAGGTGTTTTTAAAGCACCGCAAAGCCATAGGGTGGTCAATTGCTGATTTACATGGTATTAGCCAATTAGTGTGCACACATTGTATATACTTAGAGGAAGAGTCTAAACTTGTTCACCAAATGCAAAGACGATTGAACCCTAATATGAAAGAAGTAGTTAGAGGAGAAGTCTTGAAACTTCTCAATACTGGTATTATTTACCCAATAGCAGACCCTAGGTGGGTGAGCCCTACTCAAGTGGCCTGTAAAAAGTCTGGAGTAACAGTGGTGAGAAATGACAAAGGTAAATTAGTACCGACAAGGATCCAGATAGGATGGCGCATATGCATCGACTATAGACGTCTAAATGCCGTCACCACCAAAGACCACTTTCCATTACCATTCCTTGATCAAGTCATAGAGTGGGTGTTGGGCAGAGCTTATTATTGCTTTTTGGATGGATACTCGGGCTACAATCAAATTAAAATAGCCCCAGAAGATCAAGATAAAACTACCTTTACTTGTCCTTTCGGCACGTATACTTATAGAAGAATCCCTTTCGGCCTGTGCAATGCACCGGCCACTTTCCAAAGATGCACGATGAGCTTATTTAATGACATGGTAGAAAGAATCTTGGAAGTCTTTATGGACGATTTTTCTTTCTATGGGACCACCTACGACCAATGCCTAGAAAATTTGGAAAACATTTTGTAAAGATGTAAGGAGACCAATTTGGTTCTTAATTGGGAGAAGTGTCACTTTATGGTGACACAAGGAATAGTGTTAGGACACATAATTTCAAATAAGGGGATTGAAGTTGACAAAGCTAAAATCGATCTTATTTAGAACCTTCCACCCCCTACAAATGTTAAAGAAGTCCATTCATTTTTAGGGCATGCCGGGTTTTATCGGCGATTCATTCCAGGTTTTAGTGCTATTTCTCATCCTATGTGTCATTTGTTATCCACGGATGTTCCATTAGAATGGACATCCCATTACCAACAAGCTTTTGACAAGCTAAAAGGGCTCTTGACCACTGCACCCATCATGCAAGCCCCTAATTGGTCTCTACCTTTCGAACTCATATGTGACGCGAGTGACTTCGCTATAGGGGCAGTGCTTGGTCAAAGAAAGGACAAGAAACCATATGCCATCTATTATGCTAGTGAAACTTTAAATGACGCACAGATGAACTACACTACCAATGAGAAAGAGCTTCTTGCTGTGGTTTTTGCACTTGATAAGTTTATATCCTACTTAATCAACTTGCTTGTCATAGTTTATACTGATCATGCCACACTTAAGTACCTGCTCACCAAGCCAGACATTAAGCCACGACTAATTCGTTGGATTCTACTCCTTCAGGAGTCCTATATAGAAATTCGGACAAAAGGGGGGTAGAAAACGTGGTAGCTGATCACTTGTCTCGCCTTCCTATCGATGGCTGAGACCAAGATAAATCTCTCATTTCAGAACACTTTCATGATGAATAGCTTTTTTCTACCCAGGCTGTTACTTATATTAGTACCCCTTGGTTTGTGGATATCGCTAATTACTTGGCTTCGGTTAAGATTCCATCTCAATGGTCATCCAATGATAAAAAGAAAATTTTTCAAAGCGTTAGAGTTTTCATGTGAGATAACCCATACCTTTATAGATATTGCTCTGATCAGATGATTCGACGTTGTGTACCAGATAATGAACTCCAATCCAAAATTAGTTTTTGTCACTCATATGCTTGTGGTGGACATTTCTCCACCAAGAAAATAATTGCTAAAGTTCTCCAATGTGGATTTTATTGGCCTACTATGTTTAAAGATGTCCATACATTTTGTACTACTTGTGACAGATGTCAAAGACTAGGTACTCTTAGTAGAAGAAATATGATGCCCTTGAATCCCATAACTGTCATAGAAATATTTGATTGTTGGGGCATCGACTTTATGGGGCCGTTTCCTAGTTCTTTCGGGCATTTATACATTTTAGTGGGTATTGATTATGTATCTAAGTGGGTAGAGGCATTAGCATCCCGGACAAATGATCACTCCGTGGTAATCAAATTTCTAAAAGAAAACATCTTTCCAAGATTTAGGATGCCGCGTGCTATTATAAGTGATGGTGGCACCCATTTCTGTAATAGACCCGTTGGGGTCTTGATGCATGAATATGAAGTGCTCCACAAAGTCAAAACGCCTTACTACGCACAAACCAGTGGCCAAGTAGAACTCGTCAATAGGAAAATTAAGCATATTTTAGAAAAAACCGTAAACCCCAACTGCAAGGATTGGTCTTTAAGGTTGGTGGATGCACTTTGGGCATACTGAACTGCATACAAAACACAGTTAGGCATTTCACCCTATAGGCTCGTTTACGGCAAAGCTTGCCATCTACTTGTTGAGGTTCAACACAAAGCTTACTGGGCCATTAGGCAAATGAATGAAAACCCCGACGACACTGAACATCGTCGAAAACTTCAACTCTTAGAGTTGGATGAAATATGCAATGACGTGTATGAAAATGCACGAATTTCTAAGGCAAAGATGAAAGTTCTTCAAGACCAACACATTTCTTGAAAATCTATTGACAATGGTCAAAAGGTCCTTTTGTACAATACCCGATTACATTTGTTTCCCGGAAAGTTGCATAGTAAATGGTCGGGACCTTATATAGTGAAGATAGTCCACAAAAATGGGGCCATTGAAATTCGAAACCCCATAAATGACAATCAATTCATGGTGAATGGCTATCTTCTAAAGCATTATGTGGAAAATTTTGTGGCAGAAATAGAGACATTACGTCTCGAAGATCCTCATTCATTAGAGTAATATCCATCGGGGTAATTGTGTATAGTAGTGTTGTTTTATTTAATTTTTTTTCCTAGTGTCTAGTGTGCCTTTCATCACGTAAGTTTGTGTCCTTCTCTTTCCTCTAGCGTCCATTGAGAACAATATGCAAACTATGTTGGGGTGGGAGAGATCAATCTTGTGATGAATTGCACACTTGAGTTAAAAATAAATAAATAAATAATTTAAAAAAAATTACTTTTGAAAACATTGGCCGTCCGGATGGCTCACAGGGCCCGTCCAGACGCCTTTTTACACTTAGAAATTTTTTTGAACATGTTTGTGCAACGCCACAGTCCGTCTGGACGCTAACACTTAGAAAAAATTTTGAGTTCGAGTTGCAAGGCTATTGGCCATCCGGACGCCCTTCGTGCTTTAGAAAATTTTTTAAGTTGGTTGAGACAAGCTTGTTGGTTGTCCGGACGATTCGTTCGGATGCCCTTTTGGGACCGTCCGAACACATGCTCCCCATCTGGATGCCTCTATTTGACCGTCCAAACGCCCTAATTTTAGTCGAACGGCACCGTTTTGGACCCCCGTTCGGATGCCTTTATGGGTTTGTCCGGACGCCCTTCTGCTTTTATAAAAACTATGAGTTTCTCCATTTTGTCTCCATCACACACCCACAGAATTTCTATTTTAGAGAGAGAAAGAGAGAGCATCTGGACGAGGCGATGAACTCCTGCTAGTTTGAAGAGTTGTGGCCCTTCAGCTTCCCGCCTTTTCATCTTCCATGGTAACTACGCAACCTCTGTTCCTTTACGAATCATTTCCTTTCATATTTATGCTTAGTTAGGATTGGAGTTGTGATATAATTGTGATTATGTGGTGGTGTGTGTTGCGACTTGTTTTGTGAAGTTGTTTTGATGGCACCGAAAGGGAGTAAAAAATTTGCTAAAAATCGTTGGTCATAAAACCCTTTGAACCCAATTATTCTTCAGACTATGACTCAGAAATCTTCATTGGTCGTCAAGCCTACTTGGACTTTAGGAAAACTTGGGCGGACAAAGTCGCGGCCATAGAGCGAAACATAGAACTACAGAATTTTGGGGGTGGGTTTGCTTTAGAAGCCGAATTTGAAAGGCGGGGATGGAACGACCTAGCTGCCTATAAGGGAGAATACATTTTGACGCTTTGTGCAGAACTTATGACTAATATCCGAGTGGCTAACAAAATTGAGGGTCAGGAGAGACTGGTGACTTTGGTGAGAGGGAGAGATATAGTGATTACACTGGCCACTTTTTGTCGTCATTATGGGCTTAGGCGTGAGTCTAATGCCGAGTTTTGCCATGGGGTTGGGACTCCGAGGCTCACTTAGATGGCACGGGAGATTCTAGAAGATGATTAGTCCTAGGTTGAAGGGAAGACCCAATATGAGAAAAAGTTTTTAAAAATGAGGAACCTTCCGCTGTTTCTTTTCTCATGCCATAGTTTGTTACCCCAAGCCCGTTATGCCCAGGTCAGCCTACCCCGAGCCCAGTTAATGTGGGCCATTGGAACCCAAAAGACCATAGACTTGCCGAGGTATATGTTCCTTCAGCTTTATCATGATGCCACCAATATCACTCGAGGGGGTAGCATTCCATTTGTGTGTATGCTTACTTCCCTGATTCTTGAGTCTGGAGTTTACCCACCTTCGTTCTTTTCAAGAAAATCTTCCATGAGTGCCAGCACACCCAGCTTTTGGAGGCTCACACCAATGTCTTTGGGACCTTTCAAACGGAGGTTTATGGTCGATTTGATAGGATTGACAAGGAGCAGAAGCAGCATAGCCAGGCTATTGAGGAGTTATAGAGAGAGATATCTCGTTCAGTATGGGATCCATCCACTAATATGTAGTGGATAGTGTTTGCTAGAGTTTAGATCATGCCATTTGGGATTACTATATAATTGATCTAAAACTCTCATTTTTTTCTCATGTTTGGATATTATGTTTGTGTTTATGAGTTTAGATTGTGCGTCACGCTGTGGCAGTCTAAAACTCTATTTTAGTTAGAACTATTTGTGTTTTGTTTTTTTTTTAGTTCTGTACGTTAGTTTAATGGAGTACTATTTATCTTAATTTATGTTATGTCATTCCTTTTATTTATTTTATTTTGTTTTGTTTATTGTTATAAGTTTCTCTTAAGAACAGGACAACTAAAGCAACCTTGATAACCATGTCACTCAAAAGGAGTAAGAACAGATCACAAAAGGGAATCAAACAGTTTGCTAACTCTCAGGAGAGGGATATGTACCTGAACTCGTTTTGTGGGCAGCAAGTGTTGATTGAACATTGAGTGCAACTTTCAGATTTTTCTGATAGGTTTTTGAAATCTACATTCATACACAGGGGTTGGCTTCAGATGTTAAAGAGAGAAGGGCCGGTGAATGTTGACATAGTGCGAGAATTTTATGCCTATTCAAGTATGTCTGAGACACCCAAGCTCTCCATTCAATCCAAAGTAAGGGGACATGAGATCACTGTTGCGGTGAATGATATTTGTGAACTTCTGACTTTGCCATGGGTTCCAAGGCCAAATTTTGTGCTATTTGAAGGAAATTCACCCCCTATTGATGTGCTTTGTGCGGAACTATAGAAAATACCATCAGTGGGTCATCATTCCATCATACCCATGTCGTCTTTAAAAAGGGAGTACAAGCTGTTGAATTTGATTCTTTTCTCAAATATTCTCCCTGAAGTGGATTTGAGTGTTGTAGTGGATCACTATAGGTGTTTTGGCTTTACATTATTGGTAAAGGATATACGATTGATCTGCCTATTATGATGCTGACTGTTATGAGGGAAACACGCTATTCATCTAGCGGGTTACCCTACGGATTGTTCATTACTCAACTTTTGGAGCAGGTTGGTGTGCCCACATTGCCTTCGGACACCATTGTACATTCGGGTCATCCGTTATTCGGTTTGGATGCTTTGAGTTCCCGAGCACCTCAGTAGAGTGACCTACCCACCCTAGTTCCACGACAGTCACAGCCTACCATGTCCACTCCATTCGTAACTATTGAATTCTTGCAAAGGAAAATTTACGAGTTGAAGGCAGAGCTGGATTCGCTGAAGAGTCACACTTCAATGGCCTCGACTTCGGTGGCTCCGGAGCATGGTCCTACCCGTTTGTCTTAGAGTTCTTGGGAAAACTTGATTGAGTAGTTGTACAGTTAGTAGTATTTTATTTTCTTTGAGGATGTTTGGGTTTTTTTTCTTTTCTTCTTTTGCTTTATTTTTGTTTCCTTTGAGTCCTCTCTTTCTCTATAAAAAAAAAGAAAGAAAAATAAGAAGAAAAAGAAAAGAAAAAAAAACTTTGTTATGCCTTGCTAACCAGTTATAGGTGTTGCTCACATTGATTCACATTTGGAGACCAGAATTGAGTTGGTAATAGTTGAGTAGCATATGGTTCATCGGTCATGGTCGGTATCTTCAACACTTTTAACTATGTTTTTATTGCTTAGTATTATTTATGTTAGGAGTGTTGAAACTGTGTTTTTAGGAGAACCATATGTATGTTCATGTCAATACAATCTTTGAATTGAAAATGATTGGAGGCATTCATTAGACTAAACTTGAGATTAATTATCGAGTTAACTTCTTACTATGATGAATTACAAGTTTTTGCCATGAAAGCATTACGTGAGAGAGATTACATCATTATGCACTGTCATGTTATATAACATCTTGTGTTGATAATTTTGTGCATTTTTCATCCTTAAATAGTGGAGATTGTCCCTTGTGAGCTTTAGAGCCAAGTTATCTTCTTTTCGGAGTGAATTTACATTTACTCAAGAATATTTCTTTCATTTTCTATTCTTTCAATAGCTTCATTGTACTTGATTTTGATTCATAAGTTAGGTAATGATTTAGGTTATTGACACTTATACTCTTTTGAATTTCAAACTTAATATACTTCGGAGATGTTTTTAGGTCATTCTATTCTTCTTGGATCCATAATTTCTAGATTCATTCTCTTGAACCTTTTATATATCATCCTTGATAAATTCAAATTATTATTGAAATGTTTCCTATAAAAGAGATGTGATCTTGGTGCTAGTGAAGAGCTTGAAAAGAAGGGGGTGATGCATTTGTAATGTGATGAAAAAAAAGAGAGAAGAAATATGAAAAACCGTGGAAAAAAGGAAAAAACAATGAAAAAATGAGAAGCATTATCATATGAATTGAGAAGTGAAAGCATGGCTTTATTAATCATTGGATGCCTTGAGCACAAACGTTTTGAGTAGCTTATTCTTTATCTCTGCATATATTTTTCTTCTTCATACAGACAGTTGTGGTGGTCTGAAGTATACATGAGTTGAAAATTCTTTTGAGTATAAGTATCCTTGTCAATTTCTTGATTATTACTTTGACTGCAAATATTCTTTCATGAAGCTATGTCAAGCCCTATACACTTACGTTTTGGCGGTTTTTGTTATTGGATTGCTCTTGTTGCATGATTTATACAATTACTCTTATGACAAGCTTTCCATTGAGAGACCCACGTGTTCATATTTTTGTGAGTGTATGCCTTATGAGCATTTGAATCAAAGCGTGAAGGATGTTAGTGCATAATATTGATACACTTGAGTTATATTGTAGTGTTAGTGCGTTGTACTGTGCATCTTTTTCGTATCTTTCATGTCTTAACCTTATATGACTCATGATGGAGGTTGAGTTGAGAATTATCTTGAGTAAGTAGTATATGCTTTAATTATTCTCTCTATCATTGATTGTTTGAAATGTATAGATGTTTGTGGGTATCATCACTGTAAGCCCTCACGAGACATCACTCGTCCATTAGGGGTAACCTAGGAGTTCAAAGGCTTGATGCATAGGCTAAATGCATTCTTAACTTCTACGAAAGTGAGAATTATGTTTTTGGTTTTTAGCATTTTGCTAGGGACTAGCAAAAATCTAGTTGAGGGGTGTGATTGTGCTTCAAAAGTGAAATTATAAGGCCTTAATTAGTACTTTTTTAGCGTTAGTTTATAATTATATATGTCCTTTTAGTTATATTTTGATATTAATTAAGTTTATTATGCTTTATATAGGTTTTGAGCTTAAATGGAGTGATTTTGAATGCAATTTGATAATAGGTTTCAAGAGGTTGTTGTCAAGGTACAAGCTGCTGAAGCACGCAGAGCTGAAACTTTGAAAGCCCATATCTTACAAACCAGAAAGGCTATTTAGGCCAATAATATGTCGATTTTATATAACCTTTTAAGACCTACAACTTTCGTAAAGTGACCCAGCCCATCTGAGTACCCAGTGGGAGTCGTCCGTATGACTGACGATGGGATTTATAGATTAACTCAACTTTTAGCTGTAGATAGATTAGTAGGTAGTAGAATAGACTTAGGAGTTTTATGTTTTGGAGGAGGAGAAGAATTCTAGGGTTTTTCTAGGGCTTTGGAAGGAGGAATCATCCAAGCTTTGGAGGCTACGAATCTTTTCATCTTTCAAGGGAGTATCTATAATCTTTAGTTTTTATCTTTAATTTTTTTTCTTTCTTGTTCTTATTGTGAACTCCAAATTAAATTTATTTAATGCAGCATTTTATTTCTTTAATTATTATTTCTATGCTTGCAATATTTATAATATTTTTTAGTAACTGAATCCGTTTTTGGTATGGGTTGAGAAAGTAACTAGGTTACAGGTAGAGATTCAAGATAGTTATTTATTTTCCAATATTTCATGATCTTGGACCAAGATTCATTTTCTTGCCCATGAATATCTTTAAAAACAATATTCTTGATCATATCTAGCATATATGTATAGACTGATTTGTAAGTAGGGATACGTATACCTAGAATTTCTGATAAGGATATTGATTATAACTGCACATATATTCCTATTAAGAGTACTTTAGAAATCTACTGTTTTTTATTAAGCTTCAACAATTCCTTGTAGACAGGTTTATAAACTGGGACAGGTATGAATGGGACCCTGGTATGAACATTAGTAAATAATTGAATATCAACTCTAAGAGGGTAATCGAATCTTGAGTTTTTTTAATCAAAACTATCTTAGGAACCTACCCGTAGGCCTATTAATGGATCAAACCCTATCAAGACCTTTTTATATCGTCTGAATACATCCCTAAAATTAGTTTAATTTTAGTGTCTAATAATTTGGATCAATCATCTCCAACATTGATTTTTATTTTCTTTTTGGAAGCTTTCTTGCAATTTTGATTGATTCTGAGCTCGTTGTCATTTTGTTCTGATTATAGACCTTGCCAGATTAAGTTTATTTCATATGTTCCCTGTGGATCGACCTCGGACTTACCGAGATATTATTACTGCATCGCAACCGCACACTGACGGATATAAATTGCACTATTTAGGAGCGATCAAACTTAAACTTAGAGTTTTCGAAAAAGTTTTGAAAACTTCTCCAAGAGAGAGTTTTTTGAAAAACAGCTTGTTTGGCAACCTTTGGAAAAATTTAAGCCATTTTTTAAAATAACTCCATTTTGGTCTTTGAAAACAATGATCTAGGTTCGGAGCTTGGTTACGTGTAGGGAAGATATCCTAAGATCATCACCCTACCCCACCACCCTTGCAATACATACATGTCTATTCACCCTGATTCACTCATTTAGAATCTTTGATTATCTATTATCTAACTATATCCACTTTGAAAAGAGCTATACATGATGCATGATATGCAAGTGCAAGAAAAGATTTGATTTTGAAAGTAGGTTTGAAAGAATGTTTTAGAAATTAGAAACTTGAAATAGATTATAGAATTAGACATATGAAAAAGGTTGTGGAATTAGGAGCTTGAAAAAAGTTATGACCGCACCCATGAGGGTTGCTTACATATTCCTTTGTCGGGAATCAGATCGGTCGTAGTTTGGATAAGAGTCTAATTGAAAATAAACACTTTGAAGTTTTGAAAAAAGTTTAATTTGAAAAGATTTGATTTGAATAGAGTTCAATTTGAAAAAAGGTTTGATTTGAACTTGGAATAGAAAATTTGAAAATGAAATTTGGATTTAGAATTGACCTTAGAGTTGACTTTTATTTAAAAAGATGGAATTTGGAAGAAGAACTTGGACTTGATTTAGAAAGATTGAATTGAGTTTTGAAAACACCTTAGCTTGGATTGAAGTTGGAAAACCATCTTGGTTTGAAATGAGTTTTAGAAGAGTGTTGAAGCTTCCTAACTTGGGATTAGAGTTGAAGTAGGGTTTAGGTATCCTAGGGTTTAGCTAACCTAAGGTTGGAACATAGACTTGAAATAAGAAGGTTTGATCTAGACTTGAAAAGTTTGATTTGATTTTAGAAAACTTAGAATTAAGAAAGATGAGGTTTAAGAAAGGTTTGAAAAGGATTTAATTTGATTTTAAGAACACTTGACTTTAAAAAACTTGCAAAGATTTGACTTGATTACTTGATTTGAATGAATTTAGAAAGTTAGAATTTAGGAAAGAGTAGATTTTAGAAAGCTTAGAATTAGGAAAGTTTCAAAATAGGAAAGTTCTATTTTAAGAAAGTGCCAAATTAAGAAAGTTTCATTTTAGAAAAGTTTTCATTTTAGGAAAGTATTGATTTTAGGAAAGATTTGAATTTAGAAAGCATTGATTTTAGAAAGATTTGAAAGTTTAGACTTAGGAAAGGTTTGAGTTAAGAAATATTTTATTTCTATTTCCTAAAGTAGAATATTAGATTTTTTTTTTCAAAAAACGGATGATTTGATTTTGTTTCCCAAATTGGAGGATTTGATTATTTTCCTAATTTAAAAGATTAGATTTAATTTCCTAAATTGCAAGATTGGATTTAGTTTCCTAAATGAGAAGATTTGATTTGACATGTAATTGGACAGATTGAGTTTTAGAGATCTAGGACTTGGAAATAGATGATTTAGTGTAAAAAAATGAGGTTTTGGAGATCTAAGATTTGATGTAGAAAATAGTTTTTGAAAACCTATGCTTTGAGGCAAAATAAGAAGTCATGATTTTAAGAAAGGAAACTAGGGTTTCATAACCATGGATTCTAAGGCTTGACTTGGACTCTATGAAAAAGTGTTCTTGGAAAGGAGATCTTTGAAAAAGAGTTTTAGAAAGTAAACTTTTGGAATGAGTTTTTAGGAAAGAGATTTTAAAAACAATTTGGAAAGAGTTTGAAAAGCAATTTGGAAAGGGATTTGAATATGGACTTCTAAAATCCTTTTGAAAATCTCACTTTTCTAAAACGATTCTAACCATGTAAAGATTAGAACCATTTTATGGTTGTGATTTTGAAAACAACATGGATTTGAAATATGGACCAATATGATCACATTGAATATCACACTTTCCTAAAACAACCTTAACCATGGAATGACTAGAATCATCTTAAGATTATAGTTTTGACGAAAAACATTTGAGGGTTTATGTCACACCCCCAACCTAATTAGACATTAATTATGTCATATTAGGCGAGACGTGATCGCATAGGTTACCGTACCTGCCAATGACACCTCAACACATACTCGAAAATAAAAGAACGTAGCGAAATATAATAGATAAACAATACAATGAGAAAAATATAATAAACTATCCAAGATATATCAAAGGAAACTGTAAATCATATATACATTACCAACTAGAAAATAATCAACATCCTTTCAAAATTCTCTACCATTGTATCAAGTTAAAACATAACATTGAGACCCAACGTCCCATATAAAACACAACCATGAAACTGAAAGTAAGACAATGGAGCTCTTCTAAGCCCCGAGACTCGACGTCCTAACACCGACATGATTGCCACCACGGCAAGGACCAAGACTGCAGTGAACCGAACTCCATCCATTGCTCACTTGTCACAAAAGTTTTGTGTGGGTGTGAGCTAAGAGTCAACGTGCTCACGGTAGATAAACAAATTCATAGAGAATGGTAATAAACACCCACAATGTACACATGTATAAATGATTTATATAAATATCATGGATGCCTCAATACAATGAATGTATCACCCACATGTGCACACAATTTTAGATAACGTTGGCCCAATATATTGATAGTACATTATCAAGGAATGCCCACTGTGGCATCTCTAGGCTAGTCCACCTTGACTAGGCCTTGCTGAATCCATTATGGTTAACTCTCTCTAGTGCAATGCAAGGCATACAATATGGATAGTATGCAATGTCACCATTTAGATATAATCATCATTGTCTCCACATAACTTCTCATATATATATATATATATAAATACCAATTTCATCTTATGTATGAACACCTTTAACACCTCATATGAATTCACCACCACCATACATATAGAAAACAATTATTTCATTCAATATGAATAAGATTATCCCAAAACCCCACCTGTCACCGTACACACAATATGCCAAAGATTACTTCTTGGTTGATGTTGAAGGATCTTGCTCTCTGTTCGTTCCTATTTCTATAACCATGTTAGTTTAGGAAACTCAATATATAATTCCGCAAAATAATTGAATATAATGGATGTAAGCACCCCATTTTTGACTGCTCGGCAGTCTACGCTCCGTCCAGATTTGTACTCAAGTCAATATAAACGTATTCCAACCGAAACTAACTTTCTAAGTCCAAATCCCATCTGTCCATCGCTTCGCGGGCCCGCCAAGCCCAAATAGAGGCAAAATGACCAAAATGCCCTTAGGGGCATTGTCTTTTCCAATTCCAATTCCAATCCTTCTCTCGAGAAAGTTTATTCCTCGAGACGGTTCCAAATTAGGCACGTCTTTTTGAAGATGGTAAGTCCCCTTTCCAACCCCTCTCTCGAGACAATTTATTCCTCGAGACGGTCCCAAATCAGGCACGTCTTTTCGGAGACGGTAAGTCCCCTTTCCAACCTCTCTCTCGAAACAGTTTATTCCTCGAGACGGCTCCAAATCAGGCACGTCTTTTCGAAGACGGTAAGTCCCCTTTCCAATCCCTCTCTCAAGACAGTTTATTCCTCGAGACGGTCCTAAATCAGGCACGTCTTTTCGGAGATGGTAAGTCCCCTTTCCAATCCCTCTCTCGAGATAGTTTATTCTTCGAGATGGTCTGAGTAGCGAAAATACTCGCAAACATCACAACCATCCAAGTAGCGGAAATACTCGTAAACAGGTCGACATAGGGAATTGCCAACAAACCCCTATGTCACGACGACCGCCGTCAGAGTGGCTGAAACACTCAAAACCCAGGTCAACACCAGTGCCTCTAGCCCACTTTCGGTGAAAAATGACCAAACTGCCCCTTGAGCCTTTTTCGAGACTTTTTGGTCAAAATGACCATTCTGCCCCTAGGCATCCAAACGCCCCGGGAACCACACTGGCTCTGGGTATCAAACCGATAACCTTCCGAGAATATTTCTTATAGTATTCCCGACCTTCCTCTACCTTTCCGGATCATTCCGAGTTAGTTCTGGCAAACCCGGTACAAAATGATCGTTTTGCCCCTAGTGGGCCGGTCTCCTTTTCCGACCACACTAGCTCTGGGTATCAAACCGGTAACTTCCTAAGAATACTTTTTATAGTGTTCTCAACTTTCCTTTATCTCTCCGGATCATTCCGAGTCAGTTCTGGCCAACCTGATGCAAAATGACCATTTTGCCCCTGGTGGGCCGGTCACCTTTTTCGACCACACCGGCTCTGGGCATCAAACCGGCAACCTTTGGGAACATTCTGAATAATGTTTCCAAGTCTCGAGTCTTTTTTCGGGACAGTCAGAGTTCGTCCCTGCAGCTTCTCGATCCGATTGACCGTTTTGCCCCTAAAGGCCCAATTAACCCTTCCGACACGTTCTATCCTCACTTTTCAAGTCAAATACCTCCAGGACACTATTTTAAGTGTTCTTGCTTTTTTCCGGCCTTCCAGGTCATTCCCAGTCTTCCAAACTCCTTCCCGGACTTTCCGGAGTCATTCCTAGTGAAGCCAAGCTAAAAATTGCACGGTAGTCACTAGTAGAGGTGCCCAAATCTAGTCAAAGATACGTTGCTTGCCAACCTTAAACGTTTCCTGAATGGCTGGCGCCACTAGTAGTGGTGCCAAGCCAAAAAATGGCCTGGCGCCACTCCTAATGGCGCCAGTGTAAAGTTTAGCCTGGTGCCACTGCAGCAGGTGCTAGTGTTGTCCAACCTCTATGAATACAGAGCCTCTTCCAGCGTGAAAGGGGTCCGCAAACTTAGTCTAAAAATCATATAATTTGATATACAGAGCCCGTGCACTCCCTAAACCCTAGCTTTCTTAGGTTTCCCAAACCCTAGCCACCATACACTAAACCCTAGCTTTCTATACACTCATACACACCCCAATACACTCATACACTAGCCTTTAACCCTTCTTTGAAGACTTGAAGAGTTGCAATCTAAAGTTTGAAGACAACTTTTGAAAATTGAAGACGAAGATCAAGATCAAGACCGAAGACAAGCAAGGTGCGCAAAATAAACAAGACACAAGGTAGGCTTTCGTTTTACGTTTTTTCACTTCCCCCCTCTCTCTTCTCTTTCCTAACCCACTTGGGTTTTCTCTATTTTAATCCCTCATCTCTTCCCCCCCCCCCTTTTCTTTGCATGCTTGAAACAAGGGGACTCCCGGTCCATGTGTAGAATTAGACTATCGGAGAGTCACCGTGTCGAGGGCTTTCCTTTAGGCTAACCAGAGACCACGTGGGTTCAGCCCCCTTGATTATGTGGTGAAGCCTTAACCTTGTATGTTCACGACCCCAAAATTGCATTGTGCATATCATGATCTTGCATCTTCCAAAAATTTGTTTTCAAACTCGTTTTCAAAATCGTTTTCGAACTTGTTTTCAAAAGTGCATCAAAATCTCCTTTTTCAAAACATGTTTTCAAAATCACAATCCTAGGGTGATTCTAGCTTTTCCATGGCTAGGGTTGCTTTAGGAAGTGGTACATTCAGAGTGACCAATATGGTCCATATTTGCAAATCTTGTTATTTTCAAAACCGCTTTCCTAAAGTGGTTCTAGCTCTCTTAGGGTTAGAATTGCTTTAGGAAAGTGAGATATTTTTATACTTTTCAAAAAGCTCTCTTTTCAAAAATCTCTTCCTAAAAATCTCTTTTTCAACATACTTCCCAAAAACTCTTCTTTCCAAAATTGTTTTCAAAAACTCCAAAGATCTATTTTTCCAAACTCCCTTTTTCAACCCCTTTCCAAAATGCTATCTTCAAAGTCCACTTTCCAAAAATGTTCCCGAGGTCTCTTTCCTAGAAAAACTATCTCCAAAAATCTTTCCAAAAACTCTCTTTCCAAAATCTTTCTTCGAGAAACTCCCCTCTAGGATTTTCCTTCTAAAATCTTCGTTTCCAAAAACACACTTTCCAAAAACTCCTCTTTAAAAATCTCTTTCCAAAAATTCTACCTTTAAATTCACTTTCCAAAAACTTCTCTTTAGGATTCCTTTCCAAAAATCCCTCTTTCCAAAAAATGCACTTTCCAAAAACTCTTTTCTTAGAGCCCAAGTCAAGCCCTAGAACTCACGATTAGGAAACCCTAATTTTCTTTTCAAAAACATGGTTTTCAAACTTGCCTTAAGACCTAGGTTTTCAAAACCTCTTGTTTTCTACATCAAAACTATACACATTTCCAAAACCTCTTTTTACGTCAAAACTATAGCCTTCCAAATCTAGGGTTTCTAAAACCTCCCTTTCCAAATCCTTGTCAATTCCAATCTTCTCTTTAGGAAACCAAATCAAATCCTCCCATTTAGGAAACCAAATCCAATCCTCCGTTTTTGGAAACAAAATCAAATCTTCTCTTTTAGAAACAAAATCTAATCCCTTCCTAATCCAAATCTTTCCTAATTCAACTCCTTCCTAACCTTCTCCTTTCCTAAATCTTAAGTTTCCGAAACTTGAACATAAGAATCTTTCCTAAATTTTAAAACTCAACTTTCAAATCTTTCCTATTTCAACCCTTTCCTAACTTTGTCCCTTTCCAAATCTCAACTTTATGAATGTAAGTTTTTGAACCTTCCCTAAATTCAAATATTTCCTAATTTCAAGATTTTCTATAACTCAAACTCTAAAATTTTCTAAATCTTTCCAAATTCAAAGTTTTCCAAGTTCGAAACTTTCTTAAGTTAAGACTTTCTAAATCTAAAACTTTCTAAATTCTAAACTTTCCTAAAACTTCAAATCTTTCCAGATTTCAAAACTTTCTAAACCAAAACTCTTATTTTCAAAACTTTCTTGTTTTCTAAACTTTCCAAAACTCTCCTATTTCAAAACATTCCAAATTCAAAACTTTTCTAATTCCAAAACTTTCCTAAAATGACACTTTCCTAATTTGAAAACTTTTCTAATTCGAAACTCTCCTAAATCGGACTTTTCCTAATTCTAACCTTTCCTAAGTCCAATCTTTCCTAAAACTCTTCCAAGTCAAATCTTTCCTAAGTCCCTTCTCTTTCCTAAGTCTAGGTTTCCTAAAACCAAGTTTTCCAAAGTCAAGTCTTTTCAAATCTTCCAATCAAAGTTCAATCTCTCAACATTCTAATCCAATTTTCAATTCAATCTCTTTCTTTCAACCAAACATTCTATCTTCTATCGGACTCCGGTCCGAACTACAACTGACCTGATTCCTCCAAAAGGATACGTAGGCAACCCCATGGGTGCAGTCAAAACGTTTTTCAAATCTCAAAATTCCACAATCTTTCCAAATCTCCAATAAATTTTCAAATTTCCAATTTCAAATTTCTATTTCTAAATCTTTATCTCTAATTTTTCAAACTTTCCAATTTCAAATTTATCCTTTCAAATCTTTCTTCAAATCAAATCAGATCAAATTCTTTTCAAATCTTTTTCCAAATCAACTCTCTTTTCTTGCACGTGCATATCATGCATCATATCTTTTCAAACATTATTTTTCAAAGTGAATAGGATTGAACCATAGTTAGTTAAAGACTCCCATAGGTGAATCTAGGGTAGATTGACATGTAGGTACCGAAAGGGCGGGGTAGGGTGATGGCTTAGTGCATCTTCCCTACACGTAACCAACCTCCGAACCTAGAATCACTGTTTTCAAAGACCAAAAATGGAGTTATTTTTCAAAAAGGGCTAAATGTTTTCCAAAGGTTGCCAAATGACCTGTTTTCTTAAAAACCCTATCTTGAGGATGTTTTCCAAAATCGTTTTCCAAAACCCTAAGTGTAGTCTTCGGATTATTCTTAGTTTTTAGGTGACCTAACTCACCTTAGTCAAGTTAGGTGGCGACTCCAATCTTTTTCTAAAAAGCCCTTAATTCAAACTAATTTTCAATTCAAACCTAGTCGCACTCATTCTTCTAGGAGGGTGAGTTCTAACGAGCAAGTACAACATTTTTCCCGCTTGTGTGAGTATTCCTCGAGTGCGAAAAATCTGGGCGTGACAATGGAGACACCCAAAATAAACCATAGAACTAAAATCATGCAGTAGACATACCATATGATAACCTCAATTACATTCCCAATGCAATGTAAGAGCTTAAAAGTACTAAAATCCACTAAGTTCTCTAATTTGCCAAACCTAACACAGACCTAATAATCTAGGCATAATTTCTTGAGCTTCTACTAAACAATTCCAAAATTTGGGGACTACAAAATAGACATATCAGAGCGTATTCTTACCAAATTTAACATTTATTGAACAAGCTTACATATTTCTTTGGTATTTTATAAAATAGGATAGTGCTGCAGAAACGATAATCCAACTGCAAATAATCTCTTTTTAAGAGGTTCTTAAAATAGGTAAATAATATCTAAATGATCTGAAATTGGGTACACATTATAGTCAACCATTCTCCTAGATACAATAAAAATGTCATAATTTTTGGATGATTGTAACTTAGTTGAATGCCTTGTCAAACCAGGGGTCAGAGACTTGGGCATTAGAATTTGGCAGAGACAGTCCAACTTAAAAAATTTACCATAATTCAAAATTGCAATATTTTGGAGTGAAACCAAAGCCCAAATTACCATTACAACCCTAATTTAACATGTTAAAGAATTTAGCCACAAATAAGATGTTTAGCTAGGTCAAAATGTCTCCAAACAGTAGCATTTTCACATAGACGACTCTGTTATGGTAGCCATGAATGATTCTAAGTTTTTATCATGGAAGATCTCACCTTCATCCCCCTCCTTCCTTGGCATGACTCATGCAACATGAAACAATCAGAAAAAATAAGATGAAACAAGCATGAAACTCACCTTAGATGAGAAAAACAAAGTGCAAGAAAGCTTATTTAGGTTTTCCCCCTCTCTTCTTCTTCTTCTTCCTTCTTCTCTTCTCTTCTTTTTCTTTCCTTTCTTTTCTTCCTCTTTTCCACCGATTCCTCCCTCTCTCTCCAAGCTTCTCTCTCTGTAACTCTATATATATCTCTCTCTCTGTATAATGGCAGCCATCTCTTCACTCCCTCTATTTTTCTTTCTTCTCTCTCCCATCATGCTAGGACACTCACCCCCCACCATTCTTGTTTTTTTTTTTTTTTTCTTCTTTTTTTTCTCTCTTTATTTGACTCCATGTCCCCTCTCATCATCATTCTCTCTTTCTCTCCACCGACAACCCGCCCTCTTCTCACTTCACTTATATGAAGCCAATATAGATACAATAGTATATCTTACACCCGTAGGTATCCTATGCACCCACTCACTAATGACTCACCACTTAACTCACAATCTAACTTACCATTATTGACATGACACATGTGGCACGCATAATTTATAATTAACTATGCAATAGATGTAAATTAAATTAAGTAAACTAATTCAACTAATTTTAATATGCAATTAAATAATTGTGGAAATATGAGATTAGGGTTTCACAACTCTCCCCTCCTTGAAGAATTTCGTCTTGAAATTCTCTTACCTCGTGAAAATAGATATGGATACTATTTTTGCATTATCTCCTCACTCTCCCATGTAGCTTCTTCCATTGTATGGCTTCTTCATAGTACTTGCACCAACGGAATTACCTTATTGCGAAGTACTTGATCCCTTCAATCTAAAATCTGAACCGGCTCCTCAACATAACTTAAATCAGCTACTAACTCAACCGATTGTTGAACCAATACATGTGATGGTTCTAATACATACTTCCTTAACATAGATACATGGAAAACATTATATAGCTTAGACATTTCTGGAGGTAAATCCAACCTGTAAGCTATAACACCAACTCTTTCTACAATAGTATACGGCCCAATGTATCTCGGATTCAATTTATCTTTCCTTCCAAATCTCAGAACACCTTTCCATGGAGAAACTTTAAGAAACACCTGATCTCCCACCTTAAACTCAAGTTCACACCGTCGGTTATCTGCATAACTTTTCTGTCTGCTCTGTGCCACCTTAAAATGCTCTCGAACTGTCTTGATTTTTTTATTTGTGTATTGGATCATCTCCGGGCCCAACAACTGTCTTTCACTGGCTTCAGTGCAACATACCGGAGTTCTACATCTTCTACCATACAATGCTCTGAACGGAGCCATACCAATGCTAGATTGATAATTGTTGTTTTACGCAAATTCCATCAAAGCAATGTAATATCCCCAACTACCTTTGAAATCAAGCATACAAGCTCACAACATATCTTCCAAAGTCTAGATAGTTCTTTCAGATTGTTTGTCCGAAACTATAGATACTGGTATTCCATGTAGTCTGACAATCTCCTTCACATATAACTTAGCATATTGATCCAGCGTATAAGTAACCATTACTGGAAGAAAATGAGCTGACTTGGTCAATTTGTCCACAATAACCCATACAGAATTATGTCCACTAGGAGTTTTTGGTAATCCCAGCACAAAATCCATAGTGATATGCTCCCATTTCCATTGGGGTATTGAGAAAGGTTGCAATAATCTCGCCAGTCTTTAATGCTCAGCTTTTACTTGTTGGCAAGTTAAACATTTTGCCACAAATTCAGTATTATCCCTCTTAATACCTAGCCACCAGTATATCTCCCGAAGATCTCTGTACATCTTGATGCTTCCCAAATGCATAACATAAAGTGAGTGATACGCCTCCTCCAGGATTTCATTCTTTAAAGCTGAATGATTCGGTATACAAAAGCAATTTCCCAACATCAAGGTACCATAATCAAGAATCGAGAAATCGGTGCTCACCTTCTCTGTCACTTCTTGCTTAATCTTCATCAACTGCTCATCCTACATTTAAAGTTTCCAGATTCGATCAAGTAACAATGGTCTCACCCGAAAATGAGCTAACATGACACCGATACCTTTCTATTCAAATTCCACTCTTAAGGAAGTCACTTCCGCATACAATTTTGCCCGATAACATTGCATGCAAGCCAGTCTACTTAAAGACTTCCTACTCAAGGCATCAGCCACTATATTGGCTCTTCCTGGATGCTAATGAATCACACATTTGTAGTCTTTGATTAGTTCCATCCATTTTCTCTACCATGCATTCAAATCTCGTTAAGTGAATAGATACTTCAAGCTTTGGTGATCTATATAAATTTCACAAGGTTCCCCATACAAATAATGCCTCCATATCTACAATGCGAATACCACAGCTGCCAACTCCAAATCATGAATAGGATAGTTCCTTTCATGTGTCTTCAACTGTCTCAACGCATAAGCAACCACCCTTCCTTGTTGCATTAGAACACACCCCAATCCTTGATGCGAAACATCGCTATACACCACAAAGTCTCCCTTTCCAGAAGGAATTGTTAATATTGGTGCTGAAGTTAGCTTGGTCTTCAACTCCTTGAAACTATGTTCACAATCAACTATCCACACGAATGCCACATTCTTGCAAGTCAGCCGTGTCAAAGGAACGGCAATCGATGAAAAGCCCTGTATAAATCTTCGATAGTAACCTGCTAATCCTAGAAAACTTCTAACCTCTGAAATATTCTTCGATTGTTCCCAGTTCATAATAGCCTTAATTTTCCTTGGATCAACATTAATTCCCTGAGCAAATGTCACATGCCCCAAAAACACTACCTCATCAAGTCAAAATTCACACTTGCTGAACTTAGCATATAATTGCTTATTCCGCAAGGTTTGCAATACAAGTCTCAAATGATTCTCATGCTCTTCTTGACTACTAGAATATATTAATATATCACCAAAAAGACAATCACAAAAGAATCAAGAAAAGGTCGGAATACCCGGTTCATTAAATCCACAAAGATAGTGTCGCGCCCTGATTTTTCGCACTCGAAAAAGACAAGTGAGAAAAACACAATACTCTCTCGTTAAAACTCATCCTCCTAGAAGAACGAGTGTGACTAGGTTTGAATTGAAAATTGATTTGAATAAGGACTTTTGAAAAATATTTGGAGTCGCCACTTAACTTGATTAAGGTGAGTTAGGTCACCTAAAACTAAGCACAATCCGAAGATTATACTTAGGGTTTTTGAAAAAGGTTTTGAAAAACATCCTCAAAAGAGAGTTTTTAAGAAAAGAGGTTGTTTAGCAACCTTTAAAAATATTTAAGCTCTTTTTTAAAAATAACTCCATTTGGTCTTTGAAAACAGTGATCTAGGTTCAGATGTTGGTTATGTGTAGGGAAGACGCACTAAGCCATCACCCTACCCTGCCCTTACGGTACTTACATATCTATTCAACCTAGGTTCACTCATTAGAGTCTTTGATTAATACATATCCAATACTATCTACTTTTGAAAAGAATGTTTAGAATAATGCATGATATATAAGTGCAAGAAAACAGTTTAACTTTAAAAACAGACTTGGAAAAGAGATTTGTGATTTGAAAAGACTTGATTTGAAACTTGAAAAAAGGATTGAAGAATTAGAAATAGATTGAAGATTTGAAAATAGATTTTAGAATTAGAAACTTGAAATAGATTATAGAATTGAAAACTTGAAAAAGGTCGTGGAATTGGAGATTTGAAAAAAGTTATGACCGCACCCATGAGGGTTGCCTATGTATCCCCTTTTTTTGGGAATCAAGTCAGTCGTAGTTCGAACAAGAGTCTGATTGAAAATAGAAGATTTTGATTAGAAAAAGAAATTGAGTTGGAATTTGGATTGGAAGATTTGAAAAGATTGGTTTTGGAAAGCTTGGTTTTAGAAAACCTAGACTTAGGAAAGGTGGAACTTAGGAAAGACTTGAGGTTTAAGAAAGATTGGACTTGACTTGGAAGGATTTTAGAAAAGATTTGACTCGAATGTTGGACTTGAAAGATTAGGAAAAGATTGGATTTAAAAAAGTTTCAAATTATGAAAGTTTCATTTTAGGAAAGTTTCATTTTAGCAAAGATTTCGAATTAGGAAAGTTTAAAATAGGAAAGGTTTTAAAATTGAGAAGTTTTGAATTTAGAAATTTTTAACTTAAGAAAGTTTTGATTTAGAAACTTTTGGATTTGGAGAGATTTGAAATTTAGAAAGTTTTGACTTAAGAAAATTTTGAATTTAGAAAGTTTTGGATTTGGAAAGATTTGAAATTTAGAAAGTTTAGAATTTTAGAAAAATTCAAAGTTTGAGTTTTAGAAATACTTGAAATTAGGAAAGGTTTGAGTTTAAGAAAGATTTAAAAATTTAGATTTGAAATGTTGAAATTTGAAAAGGTATGGAATCAGGAAAGGTTGGAATTAGGAAGATTAAGAAGCTTAAAGTTTAAGGAAAGATTTGAAAGTTTAAGTTTTGGAAACTTAAGGTTTATAAAGGTATGAGATTAGGAATGATTGGATTAGGAAAGATTTGGATTGGGAAAGATTGGGATTCGTATTTCTCAAAACAAAATATTGGACTTTATTTCTAAAAGGAGATAATTTTATTTTATTTTCAAAAACGAAAGATAGGATCTAGTTTCCTAAATGGGGAGATTGGATTTGATTTCTTAAAACGGAGGATTTAATTTGACATGGAATTGGAAGCATGAAATTTTGAAAATCTTAGATTTGGACGGCTATAGTTTGATGTAGAAAATAAATTTTGGAAACCTAAAGTTTGAGGCCAAAATAAGAAATTAGAAATTATGTTTTTGGAAAGAAAATTAGGGTTTCCTAACCATGGCTCTAGGGTTTAACTTGGACTCCAAGAAAAGAGATTTTGGAAAGCAGAACTTTTGGAAAGAAAGCTTTTTGAAAGGAGATATTAGAAATGAGTTTTTAGAAAGTAAATTTGAAAAGAGAGTTTTTGGAAAGGAATTTTTAGAAAGAGTTTTTTAGGAAGGAAACTTAAGGAATATTTTTAGAAAGTGAATTTTGAAGAGAGCTTTTTGGAAAGGAGTTTGAAAAGAAGTTTTGGAAAATAGATTTTTTGAAAGGAGTTTTTAGAAAACAATTTTTTAAAAAGCAATTTTGAAAAGGAGATTGGAGAGAGTTTTTAGGAAGTGTATGGGAAAAGAGATTTTAGAAAAAGAGATTTTTAGAAAGTAAGTTTAAAAAGAGATTTGAAAAGGATTTGGATGTGAACTTTTGCAAGCCTCTAAAAATATCTCACTTTCTTAAAACGATTCTAACCATAAGAAGATTAGAACCCTTCTAGAATTGTAGTTTTGAAAACAATAACGATTTGAAAATATAGACCATAATAGTCACTTTAAATATAACACCTTCCTAAAGTAACTCAAACCATGAAATGGCTAGAATCACCTTAAAATTGTGATTTTGAAAACAAGTTTTGAAGAAGAAGTTTTTAATATAAGTTTTGAAAATGATTTTGACGTAAGTTTTGAAAACAATTTTTGATGCAAGTTTTGAAAATAAGTTTGAAAACAATTTTTGGAGAGATGCATGATCATGATATGCACAATGTAAGTTGGGGTCGTGAACATACAAGATTAAAGGCTTCATCACATAATTAAGGGGGCCGAACCCATGTGGTCTCCAGTTAGACTAAGAAAAAGCCCACGACACGATGACTTTCAATAGCCTAATCCTACACATGAACCAGGGAGTCCCTTGTTTCAAGCATGCAAGAAGGGGGGGGGGGGGGGAGGGGGGTGGAAGATGGGGGATTAAAATAGAAGAAAACCCAAGTGAGTTAGGAGAGAGAAGAGAGAGACGAAATTGCGTAAATGTAAATAAGAAACCTACCTTGCATTTTCTTTTATTTGCTTTGCTTCGGTCTTTGCCTTGATCTTCAAGAGCTTGTTCTGATCTTCGAGAGCTTTTATGTTGTAGCATTCAAGTCTTCAATGGAGGCTTTTGAGGCTAGTATAGGAGTGCATATGAGTGTATGTATGCTAGGGTGAAGTGTATAAAGGCTAGGGTTTGTATATGGAGGCTAGGGTTTGAAGAACCTAAAGGGAACTAAGATTTGGAAGAACTGCGAGCTCTGAATATCGAAGAGCAGAGTTTTTAGACTGAGTTTGCGGACCTTTTTCACGCTGGAGGAGGCTCTGTATTTATAAACAGAAGATTGACCTGGCACCTATTGCAGTGGCGCTAGGAAAAATTTCCTTCTAGCGCCACTAGGAGTAGCGCCAGCCACTTAGGAAAGTTTTAAGGTCAGCAAGCAACGTATCTTCAGAAGATTTGGGCGCCTGTACTAGTGACTACCATGCAATTTTTAGTCTGCCTTCACTAGGAGTGACTCTGACAAGTCCAGGAATGATTTAAAGGGTTGGGAATGGCCCGGAGGGTTGGAAAGGGACAGAAACCCTTAAAATAGTGTCCTAGGGGTAATGGACTTGAAGAATGATGACAGGACGTGTTGGAGGGGTTAACTGGGCCATTAGCGGCAAAACGGTCAATCTGGCTGGAAAGTTGTCGGGATGAACTTGGAATGTCCCGGAAGAAGACTCAAGGCTTGAAAACATTAGCTAGAATGTTCCAGGAGGTTACCGGTTTGATACCCAGATCCGGTATGGTAGGAAGAGGCGATCGGCCCACTAGGGGCAAAATGGTCAATTTGCACCAGGTTTGTCAGAACTGACTCGGAATGACCTATACATGTATCAAAAGGCTGGGGATACTATCAGAAACATCTCCGGGAGGTTATCGGTTTGATACCCAGAGCCGGTGTGGTTCCCGGGGTGCTTGGATGCCTAAGGGCAAAATGGTTATTTTGACCGAAAGGTCTCGGAATTGGTCCGAAACTTACTAGAAAGCACTTAAACATGCTGGATCGTCTTTGGGGCGATCCTGGAAGGGTGTACTTGTTGTCCTGAGTGTCGTGCCCAGATTTTTCGCACTCGAGGAATACACACACAAGCGGAAAAAGTGTTGTACTCTCTCGTTAGAACTCACCTTCCTAGAAAAATGAGTGCGACTAGGTTTGAATTGAAAATAGATTTGAAGAAAGGGCTTTTAGAAAAGATTTGGAGTCACCACCTAACTTGATTAAGGTGAGTTAGGTCACCTAAAAACTAAGAATAATTTGAAGACCACACTTAGGGTTTTTGGAAAAGGTTTTTGAAAATACCATCTCAAGAGAGAGTTTTTAAGGAAACAGGTTGTTTGGCAACCTTTGGAAAACATTTAGCCTTTTTTTGAAAAATAACTCCTTTTGGTCTTTTGAAAACAGTGATCTAAGTTTGGAGGTTGGTTACGTGTAGGGAAGACGCACTAAGCTATCACCCTACCTCGCCCTTTAGGTACTTACATGTCAATCTACCCTAGATTCACCTATGAGAATCTTCAACTAACTAATGAACAATCCTATCCACCTTAGAAAGGAATTTTTGAAAAGAAACTAACATAATGTATGATACGCAATTGCAAGAAAAGAGAGTTGATTTGGAAATAGATTTGGAAATAAATTGATTTGATTTTAAAAAAGATTTGAAAAGATAGATTTGAAATTAGAAAGTTTTAGAATTTGGAAATTGAGATTTCAAAATAGATTTTTGGAATTGGAAATTGGAAATAAAACATAGAATTGGAAACTTGAAGAAGATTGCAGAATTGAAAGTTTGAAAGAAGATTGTAGAATTGGAAATTTGAAGAAGATTGTGAAAATAGAAGTTTGAAAAATGTTGTGACCGCACCCATGAGGGTTGCCTACATATCCTTTTGGAGGAATCAGGTCAGTCGTAGTTCAGATAAGAGTCCGATTGAAAATAGAAGAGTTGATTTGGAAAAGAGTTGAAATTGGAATTTGAATTGGAATTGGAAAAGCAGGAAATTTGGACGTTGATTGGAAGATTTGAAAAGATTGATTTGAATGTTGGACTTGGAAGAGTAAGGAGCTTGGAATTAGGAAAAATTTGATTTAGGAAAATTTTGAATTAGGAAAGTGTCATTTTAGGAAAGTTTTGAAATTAGGAAAGTTTCAACTTAGGAAAGTTTTGGTTTAGAAAATGTTTCGAATTAGGAAAGTTTTAAAAAAGGAAAGGTTTCATTTTAGGAAAATTTTGATTTAACAAAGTTTTAACTAAAGAAAGTTTCGAATTTAGAAAGTTTTCAAAATAGGAAAGTTTCAAATTTGGAATGTTTTGAAATAGGAAAGTTTTGAAAG
Source organism: Euryodendron excelsum (assembly GCA_033060915.1). Lineage (NCBI taxonomy): Eukaryota > Viridiplantae > Streptophyta > Magnoliopsida > Ericales > Pentaphylacaceae > Euryodendron > Euryodendron excelsum. The sequence continues at coordinate 33,922,715 of CM065388.1, forward strand.
TAAGAAAGTTTTGAGTTTAGAAAGTTTTGGATTTAGAAAGATTTGAAATTTAGAAAGTTTAAGATTCAGAAAGTTTTAGAGTTTTAGTTTTAAAAAATCTTGAGATTAGGAAAAGTTGAGTTTAGGAAATGTTTGAAAACTTAGATTGGAAAAGTTAAGATTTGAAAAGAGGTAGAATTAGGAAAATGTTGAATTAGGAAAGATTTGAAAATTGAATTTTAGAATTTGGGAAAAGATTTTTATGTTCAAGTTTTGAAAACTTAAGATTTAGGAAAGTAGAAGATTAGGAAAGAGGTGAATTAGGAAAGATTTAGATTATGAAGGGAATGGATTTTGTTTCTAAAAGAGAAAAATTGATTTTGTTTCAAAAAATGGAGGATTGAATCAAGTTTCCTAAATGGGAGGATTGGATTTGGTGTCCTAAAAGGAAACTTTGCATTTGGCATGGATTTGGAAAGGGAAGTTTTTAGAAACTCTAGATTTGGAAAACTATAGTTTTGACGTAGAAAATAGGTTTTGGAAATATGTATAGTTTTGATATGAAAAAAGAGATTTGGAAAACCTAAGTTTTAAGGCAAGTTCGAAAACCATGTTTTTGGGAAGAAAATTAGGGTTTCCTAATTGTGGGTTCTAGGGCTTGACTTGGACTCTAAGGAAAGAGTTTTTGAAAAGTGTGCTTTTGGAAACAAAGATTTTACAAGGAGAATCCTAGAGGGGAGTTTCTAGAAGGCAGATTTTGGGAAGAGAGCTTCTAGAAAGATTTTTGGTAGAAGATTGTTGGAGAGAGTTTTTGGAAAGATTTTTAGGGAGCGTTTTTAGAAAGTGGACTTTGGGGAGAGGATTTTGGAGAGGAGTTGAAAAAGGGAGTTTTGAAAAATAGATTTTTGGACAAAGTTTTTGAAAACAACTTTGGAAAGGAGAGTTTTAGGAAAGTATGTTCAAAAAAGAGATTTTTAGGAAGAGATTTTTGTAAAGAGAGATTTTAGAAGGTATAAAAACATCTCACTTTCCTAAAGCGATTCTAACCATAAGAAGGCTAGAACCATTTTTAAGAAAGCGGTTTTGAAAACAACAAGATTTGAAAATATGGACCATAAAAGTCACTTTAAATGTAACACTTTCTCAAAGCAACCCTAGCCATGGAAAGGCTAGAATCACGCTAGGATTGTGATTTTGAAAACAAGTTTTGAAAAGGAGATTTTAATGCAATTTTGAAAACATGTTTAATGCAAATTTTGAAAACGAGTTTGAAAACGATTTTTGGAAGATGCAAGATCATGGTATGCACAATGCAAGTTTGGGGTCATGAACATATAAGGTTAAGGCTTCGCCACATAATCAAGGGGGCTGAACCCACGTGGTCTCCGGTTAGCCTAAAAGAAAGCCCCCGACACAGTGACCCTCCAATAGTCTAATCCTACACGTGGACCGGGAGTCTACTTGTTTCAAGCATGCAAAGAAAGGGGGGAAAAGAGATAGGGGATTAAAATAGAGAAAACCCAAGTGGGTTAGGAGAGAGAAGAGAGAGGGGGGAAGTGTAGAAACGTAAAACGAAAGCCTACCTTGTGTCTTGTTTATTTTGCGCACCTTGCTTTTCTTCGGTCTTCGCTTCACTTCAGTCTTGATCTTCGAGGGCTCGTCTTCAGTCTTCAAATCTTTGTAATTACTGCAATCCAAGTCTTCAATGAATGGTTGGAGGCTAGTGTATATGTGTGTAGGGGTGTGTATGAGTGTACATAAGGCTAGGGTTTGTGTATGGTGGCTAGGGTTTGGAAAACCTAAGAAAGCTAGAGTTTGGGAGTGTGCGAGCTCTGTATATTGAAAATTAGGGTTTTTAGACTGAGTTTTCGGACCTCTTTCACACTGGAGGAAGCTCTGTATTTATAGAGGTGGGATGGACCTGGCGCCTGTTGCAGTGGCGCCAGGCTAAAAATGCCTTTAGCGCCACTAGGAGTGGTGCCAGGCCAAGTATTGGCTTAGCACCACTACTAGTGGCACCAGCCAATTAGAAAACTATTAAGGTCGGCATGCAACGTATCTTTGACTAGATTTGGGCACCTGTACTAGTGATTACCATGTAATTTTTAGCCTGGCTTCACTATGAGTGACTCTGGAAAGTCTGGGAACGATTTGAAGAGGCTGGGAATGACCCGGAGAGCCGAAAAAGGGTAGGAACAGTTAGAATAGTGTCCCGGAGGTATTTGACTTGAAAAATGAGGATAGGATGTGTCAAAAAGGTTGACCGGGCCATTAGGGGCAAAACGGTCAATTAGGCCTGAAAGTTGTCAAGACGGACCCGGACTGCCCCAGAAGAAGACTCGAGATTTGGAAATATTATTCAGAATGTTCCCAAAGGTCGTCGGTTTGATACCCAGAGCCGGTGTGGTCAGAAAAGGTGACTGGCCCTCTGGGGGCAAAACGGTCATTTCGCACCAAGTTTGCCGGAACTGACTCGGAATGATTCGAGAAGGTAAAGGAAGGTTGAGAATACTATAAGAAGCATTCTCGGGAGGTTACCAGTTTCATACCCAGAGCCGGTGTGGTTCCCGGGGCATTTGGATGCCTAGGGGCGAAATGGTCATCTTGACCGAAAAGTCTTGGAATTGGCCCGAAACTGACTAGAAGGCACCTAATCATGCCGGATTGCCTTTAAGAAAATCTTGGAAGGTTGGACTTACTATTTTGAAGACTCAGGTGTGTTCTTGAGAAACGTGCCGGGAAATGGCCTTAGGGGCAATTTGGTCATTTTTCACCGAAGTGGGCTATCGGGCACTGGTGTTGACTTGGATTTTGAGTGTTTCCGCCACTCTGACGGCGGTCGCATGATATAGGGGTTTGTTGGCAATTCTCTATATCGACCTATTTGCGAGTATTTTTGCTACTCTGACAGTTGTGATGTTTGCGAGTATTTCCGCTACTCTGATGGTTCGCAATCATTCCTAAGACTGCCTGATCTCGAGAAGCTGCTAAAGAGACTTACCGCCTGAGAATCAACTTTCTCGAAAGGCGTGCCTAAATAGACATTTCTGCATTGGTGGGCTAGCAAGCGCCAAAGGTGGACAGTTCTACCATCTAGGGGACTTAGTGTCTCGTCCCGGTCAACAGGCTTAAAGGGACTTACCATTTCGAAGAGATTTTATTCGAAAAACGCATCGGACCGTCTCGAGGAATAAACTGTCTCGAGAGAGGGATTAGAATTGGAAAGGGGTCTTATCGTCTTCAAAAAAACGCGTCTGATTGGAGTAGATCTACCATCTCGAGGAATAAACTGTTTCGAAAGAGGGATTGGAATTGGAAAGGGGTCTTATCATCTTCGGAAAGACGTGCCTAATTGGAGTAGATTTACCGTCTCGAGGAGTCAACTGTCTCGAGAGAGGGATTGGAATTGGAAAGGACAACGCCCATAAGGGTATTTTGGTCATTTTGCCTCTATTTGGGCCTGATGGGCCCACGAAGTGATGGACAGACGGGATTTAGACTTAGAGAGTTGGTTTCGATTGGAATACGTTCATATTGACTTGAGTACAAGTCTGGACGGAATGTAGATTGCTGAGCGGTCAAAAATGGGGTGCTTACAACTGCCCCTCTTTTTCTGTCTTTGCTTGTCAAAGACAGAAAATGATAAAAGTAAGAGTCCCATGTTGACCACGAGGCAGTCGGAGGGACGGACATTAGGAATTTTTCGACAACGGGGGTAAAAAATGGATAGCGGGCCTAAAAGGCCTTCGAAAATGAGATTTGGCAGGAAAGGGGGCAAAGCTGCCCAGAATTGGACACTGGCGCCACTAGGAGTGGCGCCTTTGGCAGAAAATACTTGACGCCTCTGCTAGTGGCGCCAGGCTTGGAGTTAAAACCAGAAAAATTCTGGTTCGAACAGCTGCGGTATTTTGGAGAGTTTTTGGAGAACCAAGAGTCTCTGCGTGGAAACCGACTTGAACCTTGAAGAGGCACCCCTTGGGGATCGTGGGTGATTGCCGGAAGGAGATCACGTCACCGGAGAAATTATCGGAAGAGAAGATTTCGCCGGAGAAATTATCGGAAGAGAACTCCAAAAAAGTGAGTTTTCAAATTTTGTTGTTTTTGATGTGTAGAACTTCGTTTGAATCATGTGAATAGTGGAAATTGATGTTTTGATATGTTTTGAACATGATGGTGATAATATTTTTGCATTTTGATACTTGTTTGATTGAATTTGAGTGATTTTATGTGAGTATGTGAATGGGGTTTTCTGCAAGAATAGGCGATTTGTTCCTCTAGGCTTGGGCATTAGGCTTTTTGGTTAGATTTTTGTGTCATGTGCCTTAGAAAAATGTGTTTGTCAATCGTATGAAGTTCTGTGATTTTTTGAAAACTCGGTGAATTTTTTATTTTTTGAAAAATAGAAAAATACTTAGAAAATTTAGGAAAATGAGAAAACTCAAGAGATTGATGGGATTTTTAGAGTTTGAAATTCAAAAAATGTAGGAATATTTTTAAAAAACATTTGAAATGATTTTGAAGAATTTTAAGGCAATTTTGAAAACCATTGATTTATTGAAAAAATAAAACATGTGTTTTGAAATTTTTGAAAAATTAAAAAATGTGCGCGAGTGCGGATGTTATGTGATTATAACATTGTGGAGTGCATGTTTTGTATTTTGTGTTGATGTCATGGGTGTTGTACGGGCCATTTTCAAACGAAACTTTGCCGAAATTTTTTAGAAATTAGGGAAAGAATTGAAAATAAAGGTTTAGAGTAAAAATCTTTTTGAAAGAAAAAGGCAGAAAACTCTTGAGATTTAATTTGAAGTTAGAAAATATTGATGTGTGAAAATTTCATTTTTGAGTTATCATTTGAAATCTTTTTATTTATTTATTATTGTTTTTTTTTTTTGTGTTAGTTGTTTATTTTATTTTGCTTTATTATGTTATTATTTATTGTATATATGGTACATTCACACCTCTTACCTTGGCTTACCTTTTCAGGATGGCAGATGCGGGCGACGATGGCTCTAAGAGGAGGCGCTGCTCGGGGAAGACAGCTCAGACAGATTCCACTAGCGACTCCAGTCGGTCTAGGGGTAGCTGACGGTCTACTAGGCAGGCAACATCTAGTTATAGTGGTCGGGGGAGTAGGCCAACTGTCGACCCCTTTCCCCTAGTTGAGAAGGCTTTCGTAGATGAGATTAGTGCCAAGGAGGAGGTACCGGGCCTTGGGGATCAGGTGACCGGTTATGGGAGAGCTTCCTCCAGGCATACGCAGACGGATGCTGACTTGGGAGATCTGTAGATACCGGATGTCCCACCACTTGGGGATCTTGCTTATCACCCCAGCGTGTACTCTAGACAGCATTTGCCCCCTCCGTGGGTACATACAGCTTTCAGAGGGGTTGTTTATCAGGTTTTTGTGACCATGTAGTGGGCTACTCCATCATATCGTGTCTTCTTAGCGGAGATCAGATTCAACACCTTTATGGGATTACTGGCTAACCGCTTGAACCGGTATTTAGTACTGGCGTTGGTTGAGCAGTGGTTTGGAGAGACCGGGACCTTCCACTTTGTCAGCTTCGAGCTTTGTCCCACTCCCTTGGATTGGGCGATCATCACAGGGCTTTCCTTTGTCGGCCAGCGGATCACCCTGCATTCAGTCAGTAGGTACGAGGCCTATTTGCTGTTGGACTTGCCTCCTCCTGAGCGTTCTGCCTTCCTAGTCTCTTGGATTAGTCAGGATGACCGTACCTTTACTATTGAGCCATCGCCTGCCAGGCGGGACATCATAAGATGGCGACTTGTTTTGTACATCTTCTTTAGCTGCTTCTGCAACAACAAGAAGTCATTCGTGCCATGTCGTTTGGTGAGTATAGTAGCTGATCTTGGAGCTTTATCTGAGCTGGACTGGGGATCCTTCTCCTTTGGTTGCTTTCTTCAGTCGATGCGGGTCCGGACTTCTTCTCGTTGGGCCAGTATGACTAGTTTCTAGCCTTTCCTTGTCTGGTGGAGTTACGAGTACCTACCGGTGCGTCGCCCTACAGTTGTTGAGGATGACCTCTATCCTCGTGCTTTGCGGTGGGCTCATGACCGGGTAGCCCAGCAATCAAAGATTATTGAATTTGTGATACTCCGGGCTAACCTGGAGCTGATTGAGGCGAGGAATGTGACCTGGCAGCCCTTCGTTGGATCAGTCCATTGTGAGACAGTCTGGTACTTGGTCTTGTTGTCCCTGTCGAGAGTTGCTTTTCTCAGTGATGACACTTGGGAGTCCTATCTTGGAGAGTGACACTGGCGGCAGTTTCATGAGGAGTTCCACTAGAGTATATGTTTGGAGCCTTGGTGGCGGGAGTGTCTACCCCTTATCAGGAGCGTTAGCCAGGTGCTGAGTTCTTGCTTCCTCCGGATACTGATTATGTTGCACACTTTGGGGCTCATTCGGTCGGTGCCCTCACCCGGCTTAAGGTAGTAGTCGGCGGGTACGCTGTGGGCCAGGAGGTGGTTGACTTATGGCACCGAGCCGGAGGATATGTGCCTTAGGCTGAGTTTACTGCTGCGAGAGACCAGAGGGATCGATACCAGATGGAGTGGGTTTAGTACCAGGCCGAGGTAGCTTCCCTGACGGCTCGGTTATCTCAGTTGGGTGGTGGGGGGGGGGGGTATGTTGTTTTTCTCTGCTTCTTCTGTTCACTCTGCTGTTGCTTAGTTCTTTTTGTATGCAGCTGATTTTGGTTTTATCTTCCCTGCTGGATGGCGGTGCTTCGAGTAGTTATCCATCTCCTCCGATGTCGGGTTTCGGGAATTTTGATCCAGATGATATCGACTTTGACCTGTGATAGATACCCCTTGTAGAGACTCTGATCTTCTTTTGCCCCTTATCCCTGAGTTGTATTTATATTAGACAGTTTTATTTTGTAAGCTATGTACAAGGATGGATATTTATGGTATTCAGATGCATGGATAGACAAAGACATTTATGATTGATTTTTTTCCAGCTAGGTATATGATCATGTGCATGTGATGGATGATGATGTTATGTATCTATTATATGAGTTGATGTTAGTGACTTCTATTTTTATAAGGAGTTATATCCTATGTGTGCAAAGCCCATGCTGATTGTTTTTTTTTTTTCAAACGTATGTACATGTTAGAAATACAGTAATAGAATGACACAGGGTGCTGTTAAACTTGTAGTCTTTAGAATGGTAACTTCTTCCCTTTTGGGGGTCTAGCCTCTCCTCTGGCTCAACCCTACCTTGATTGGATGATAGCACTTTGAACCTTTCTCAACCTCTTGATCGCCTCCAACTCTCTGTCTTAGGGTTAGTGTATATGGTTATTGGGCTAAGACTCTCGATAGTTGGGGTTTTAGAAACAGCTTACCTAATCTTTGGCAGAGCGATAAGTGGCCAGCCATTTCATTCTGAGGAGACTTTGTTTAGGACCATAATGTAGGCTAGGTTATGGAGTCTTCGAAACGATGGGATATGTAGGCTCAAATTCATTGTTGTTTTCAACAGGGTTTAGATCCATACTGTCATTGACTATTTTTCAATAGGGTTAGCATCCTTTTTTTTTTTTTAGCTTTGGCAGCATATCTAGCTCATTTAGATCAAGCAATCCATTTTCAATCAGAGTGGACTTTAGTAGGGTTGTAATGTAGGCCATGGTTTTGGGATTTTGTAAGAAAGGATAAAGGCTCGAACTTATTGTTGCTACTGAGGTTTCTTTATAACCTAGGATCACCTTTAAACTGTCTTCTTGCTTTTGACCATATACTTCTCAAGGTGAAAATGACTCTTTTCTTTCACCCTTTCCATATGCTTTTTGAGGGAAACATAACTCTCTTCTCATTTGATCTTCTTATTATGCTTTTGATGATGACTCAATCATGGTTTTCTTCAGGCCTTTCCTTAGATAGATTTTTTGTTTTTTTTGGGCTTCTTGCCCTTAGCAACTCTTTTTCTTTACTTTGTCCTTTCTTTTCTTTTATGAAACGAATAATTCTTTGACCACTTTTCCTTAGACCTTTTCCTTGGCAGTTCAATCTACCCAATGTGGTGGTGATCCCTAGGTTGGGGTTTTCTCGGGAAAAGGATACATGGCTCAACAGGTTTGGCAAGGGGTTGCTTTTGACTGTATGGGAAATGAAATGAGGGCTTCTCTTCACTTTCAAATAGATTGCTTGATCTATAGAGCTTTCATTGCTGCCTTAGCACAGCGAGGGTGGACACCATTCCTAGAGTTCTCAAATATTATTTGCCCAAGTGTGGGGAGGACAGTTGGTGGATCAGGGTTGGCAAAGAGAATTTTTGCTTTCTGCGAGGCACTAGGGGTTAAGCGAAGGGAATATAAGCATTTTTGTTTATTTATTTAGTTATTTATTCTTTTATTTATATGTGAGGAAGTGAAAAATGGCTCCTCTTCACTTTGTTAAACTGGCCACATATCGCTTAGCTTTAGAGTCTTGCAAGTGCTGCCTTTGGGTAGTATCCTCACTCATCCTTATCCTCTCTCTCTCTGGAAGGCTAATCATTTGGCGAGTGGTTACCTCACGCTATCATCCCTTCAGGTCAGATCGTTCCATAAGATAAACCATGCCCTTTGCGTAGAAAGTAGTTACCATTCACGAGAGACATATAAGATAGCAGCAGTGAACAAAAGACTATCATTTGATTATTATTATCATTTTTATGGAAAGCATAAAGTTCTCAAGAAGTTAAGAGAATGCAAACATTAATTTAGAGACAGGAAGTCAAAGGGATAGAAAGAAAGTGGGTGAAAACACCCCTCTCTTGTACGCTTTTGCAAGGAACTCATTTTAGTACGGCTTTGGGACAATTCCCACATTTTTGATGCTCCATTCACGATTTGGATCCTCGGCCATGGTGAGACAGGCAAAGGATTCTCCTAGAGCTCCGAAGATGTTGACGCTGCTAGTGCGGTTGTCAGCCTCCTTCTTGTTCTTTGCAGTGGATTCTTCTATAAACAGGGTGACTAGTTCATCGCCTTCCAACTTGAATGGCTCCATCTGCTCTCTTGACTCTTCTAGCACCCAACCCATATCTTCATAGTTGTACTCAGTTGCGAGCCAAGGGTGCGTAAGTGACATTCTGCCGCGGCATACTTTGGATGTAGAAACTCAGCACCCCCTCCATCAACAGCTATGTTCTTAGCGATCTCATCTTCTAAGAACATTGGCTCCTCAATGGGCCAGTCAGAAGCATCAGGCACCTCATCAGGGTTATGGAGATAAATCGGGTACAATGGGAGATCCTCCTCCCAGTCATCTTTTTCATTACCGTCCCAATCGTCCTCATAACCTTCCGCTCCGAGCTCGTCAAACTCTTGCTCGCCTTCCAGTTCTACTAGTATCATATTCTACTAGTATCATATTGACGGTATGATCCGGCAGAGGGTTAGTGGTCACATTGGGAGCAGGAGCGGGTTTTACCAGCTGCAGATCAATGGTCTTATTGTCAATCAAGTCTTAGATTTTATGCTTGAGAGCGAAGCAGCTTTCGGTGTTGTGCCCCTGGCCACCTGAATGGTATTCTCATGTAAGAGCGACTTTAAAGGTCCAGGGCAGAGGGCTTGGCAACGGGCGAGTAGGTACGGGTTTCAAGATGTTGTTCTTTAGAAGGCTATGGTTAGCCTCGATTTGGGTGCAGGCTAAGGCGTTAAAGGTACGGATGCGTCGAGCAGGTCTATTAAAGTTGGGTCGTGCCCCAGCGGGACCATAGTTAAGGGTTGGAGCAGGAATGGTCAAGGTGGGTAAGGGCAGGATTGAGGGTGATTGTAGCGGGGGTCGGTATTAGGGTGGTTGGCTAGGCAGAATAGCGGACACTTCACTTTCCTTCCTGATCGTGCCCCTTGTAATAGCCACCTTTTTGGCTATGGTGGCGGCATTTTCTCCAGTCTTGGCATAGGGATCTGTAATTCTTCCTGTCTTGAGGCCATTTTCTATCATCTCTCCCTGCATGATTAGCTCAGAAAAGCTTTTTCCCACGCTTGTGCAGTGCTTCTCGGAGAATATACCTTGAAAAGTATGTAGAAACAGTTGTACATACTCTTTCTCCTCCACCGGGGGATTAACTTGTGTAGCGGCCTCCCTCCATCTTAGGGCATATACTTTAAAGCTCTCCTTCTCACCCTTGCTCATTGTCATCAAGGACCATCAATCGGAAGTGAGGTCAATGTTGTGACAGTATTGGGCTTTGAACGCATTGACTAGCTCCATCCAGGTTGTGATCTTCCTTAAGTCCAGATGAGCAAACCATTGTAGAGTAGACCCTATAAGACTGTGTTAGAATAGCTGCATAAGGAGCCTCGGATCATTGCCATGTCCACTTAGCGCTCCAGCATATAGACGAAGATGAGCAACGGGGTTGCCTGTACTGTCGTACTTCTGGAAGTCGGGCATTTTAAACCTAGTAGGTCTCGGGTGGTCAGGGAAGAAATAGAGCTCATCATAGGAAGTGAACCTATAAGTATCGTGGCCATGGAGACTTCGCAATGAATCTTCCAACCTTTGGATTTTCAAACTGAGAGGGTCTAGAGGGGCCTTCTTTATGGCAGGTGAAAGCAATATGGTCTCTTCTTCTTCAGTGTTGACCCCTTTGGCATCTTCCTTAGTCCTCCCAGCATTGTCAGACTGAAGCATGATCCTTGGATTAGCGAGTTCAAGGTCCTTGGATGAAGTCATAGATGATGACGTGACCACAATAGCATCCTTCATGGCTAGAGTTTGAATGAGTTTGAGCATCTCATCTATCTTTGTCCTCATTTCGTTGACTTTCTCTCGAGAGACTTAAGAGGATTCTTCAGGGTTAGCAGCCATCAGTGATGCTCTAAGCGGGTGATAATGGGATCCCTAGGTGGATGTTGTCCTTTCTTGGGAGCAATGTTGACTCAGTGCAGGGGGACCTCTGTAAATGAAAAATAAAAAGGGAGAAAGAAGAGGACAAAAACACAAATCGCAAGTAAATTTCTAGTTTTAGAGAGCTTTAATTACTGCATGTCTTAGGGTGTCCCTATTTAAGAGGAAAACTAATCGTGATGTATTGGCCCACTTTTGGAGATAGGGGATTTGCCCATTTTGAATTTTGGGTTTAAGATACAAAAGAGTTGAGATACATTTTAACAGGGGGAAGGGGGAACACTTTCCTTTGGACTTCCACCTATCTAGTTTTACGAAGGGAAAACCTAAACTACTCTTGAGTCTTCGGATTCGCCTTTATTGGATTTGATGTCCAGGAGGTCGCTGAGAGACCTTGCTGATTCGTTGCCCCTTGTCTTCATGGCAATCATATCTCTGTGAGCATAGAGGGATTGGGGCCCCTCTTATGGAATGAATTGAGATGCATGTCATGAGTCCTAAGGGTTACATGGGAACTCTTAGGGTTTGGGTAGGTTTAACGTAAGGGAGAGTGAACTAGGTGTCACTCTCTTTAGGTTGATCATATGCATGAGAATGTAGTGACTTGAGTTACTTGGAACTCTTGTCTTGACATGGCAATTTGAATGCATGAACATGGATATGCAAAGAGTATAAGGAGAGAAAATGCAAGAGTAAGGTAAACGCGTATGCATGAGCAGTTAAACAGAAACATGCATTATAACAGTAAGAATATAGTCATTATACAACAGGAATAAGCCGGTATAAATGAACGTAAGAGCAATCACCCTTTCCTCCATGGTTTTGGAAAACAGTGCTCGTGTCTTAAATTCGGCAGAGGTTCGGCTTTGCATGGTGTCTATATGAGTATGAGGTTGAGGGTTGACTAATGTGTCCTAAAAAGGCTCGATCCTCAGATCTTCAAACCTAGGCCCACTCCCCGAGGTGGTGTCATGATCGGTTGGTGATCTGAGCGTGGGAACCATCAAGAGGCCGTAGGCGAAGAAACTGACACAGCATCTTGCCCACAACCAATATACCGTTCCCCTTTTCTAACTAGAAAGGTCACATTAGGGTAATAATGCAAGTATGCAGAATGCAGGTGCACATGCAGTGTGTGTGTGAGTTTTAAAAGTGGAGGAAAGAGCCTAACAACTCTCATTCATCCTGTTCATCACATTCATGCATGGTAGTTAATAAAATTTAAACAAAATGTGTACCTACAAAACAAAGATGCAAGTGTTAGTATGTGGATGACAAACAAAATACAAGATAATATGAATAAATGCATATTTTTTTTAAAAAAAAATTTGAAAATTTGTTTTTGAAAATTTAAAGTGGATTGGATTGAACAAGTTAATTGAAGACTCTATACGGGTGAAGGGTAAAAAGACATGACTAACGGCCTAACCCTCAAAGTGTCCCCAGTGGAGTCGCCAACTGTCGTGCCCAGATTTTTCGCATTCGAGGAATACACACATAGGCGGGAAAAATGTTGTACTCTCTCGTTAGAACTCACCCTCCTAGAAGAATGAGTGCGTCTAGGTTTGAATTGAAAATAGATTTGAAGAAAGGGCTTTTAGAAAAGATTGGGAGTCGCCACCTAACTTAATTAAGGTGAGTTAGGTCACTTAGAAACTAAGAATAGTCCGAAGACCACACTTAGGGTTTTTGGAAAAGGTTTTTGAAAATACCACCTCAAGAGAGGGTTTTTAAGGAAATAGGTTGTTTGGCAACCTTTGAAAAACATTTAGCCCTTTTTTGAAAAACAACTCCTTTTGGTCTTTCGAAAACAATGATCTAGGTTCGGAGGTTGGTTACGTGTAGGGAAGACGCACTAAGCCGTCACCCTACCCCGCCCTTTCGGTACCTACATGTCAATCTATCCTAGATTCACCTATTAGAATCTTCAACTAACTAATGAACAATCCTATCCACCTTAGAAAGGAATTTTTGAAAATAAACTAACATGATGTATGATATGCAAGTGCAAGAAAAGAGAGTTGATTTGGAAATAAATTGATTTGATTTTAGAAAAGATTTGAAAAGATAGATTTGAAATTAGAAAGTTTTAGAATTTGAAAATTGAGAATTGAATAGTTTTTTGGAATTGGAAATTGGAAATAAAACATGGAATTGGAAACTTGAAGAAGATTGCAGAATTGGAAGTTTGAAAGAAGATTGTAGAATTGGAAATTTGAAGAAGATTATGAAAATAAAAGCTTGAAAAATGTTGTGACCACACCCATGAGAGTTGCCTACGTATCATTTTGGAGGAATCAGGTTAGTCGTAGTTCGGTCAAGAGTCCGATTGAAAATAGAAGAGTTGATTTGGAAAAGAGTTGAAATTGAAATTTGAATTGGAATTGGAAGAGTAGGAAATTTGGACCTTGATTGGAAGATTTGAAAAGATTGATTTGAATGTTGAACTTGGAAGAGTAAGGAGCTTAGAATTAGGAAAGATTCGATTTAGGAAAAGTTCGAATTAGGATAGTGTCATTTTAGGAAAGTTTTGGAATTAGGAAAGTTTCAACTCAGGAAATTTTTAACTTAGGAAAGGTTTGGTTTAGGAAATGTTTCGAATTAGGAAAGTTTTGAAAAAGGAAAGGTTTCACTTTAGGAATATTTTGATTTAGGAAAGTTTTAACTTAAGAAAGTTTTCAAAATAGGAAAGTTTCGAATTTGGAATGTTTTGAAATAGGGAAGTTTTGAAAATAAGAAAGTTCTGAGTTTAGAAAGATTTGGATTTAGAAAGTTTAAGATTTAGATAGTTTTAGAGTTTTAGTTTTAGAAAATTTTGAGATTAGGAAAAGTTGAGTTTAGGAAAGGTTTGAAAACTTAGATTGGAAAAGTTAAGATTTGAAAAGAGGTAGAATTAGGAAAAGTTGAATTAGGAAAGATTTGAAAATTGAATTTTAGAATTTGGGAAAGATTTTTATGTTCAAGTTTTGGAAACTTAAGATTTAGGAAAGTAGAAGATTAGAAAAGAGGTGAATTAGGAAAGATTTAGATTAGGAAGGGATTGGATTTTGTTTCTAAAAGAGAAAATTTGATTTTGCTTCCAAAATCGGAGGATTGAATCTAGTTTTTAAACCGGAGGATTGGATTTGGTGTCCTAAAAAGAAGATTGGATTTGGCATAGATTTGGGAAGAGAAGTTTTTAGAAACCTTAGATTTGGAAAACTATAGTTTTGGCGTAGAAAATATGTTTTGGAAATATGTATAGTTTTGATATGAAATAAGAGGTTTTGGAAACCTAAGTTTTAAGGCAAGTTCGAAAATCATGTTTTTGGAAAGAAAATTAGGGCTTCCTAATTGTGGGTTCTAGGGCTTGACTTGGACTCTAAGGAAAGAGTTTTTGAAAAGTGTGCTTTTGGAAACAAAGATTTTAGAAGGAAAATCCTAGAGGGGAGTTTCTAGAAGGCAGATTTTGGGAAGAGAGCTTCTAGAAAGATTTTTGGTGGAAGATTGTTGGAGAGAGTTTTTGAAAATATTTTTAGGGAGTGTTTTTAGAAAGTGGACTTTGAGGAGAGGATTTTGGAGAGGAGTTGAAAAAGGGAGTTTTAAAAAATAGATTTTTGGACGGAGTTTTTTAAAACAACTTTGGAAAGGAGAGTTTTAGGAAAGTATGTTGAAAAAGAGATTTTTAGGAAGAGATTTTTGAAAACAGAGTTTTTAGAACGTATAAAAACATCTCACTTTCCTAAAGCGATTCTAACCATAAGAAGGCTGGAACCATTTTAAGAAAGCGGTTTTGAAAACAACAAGATTTGAAAATATGGACCATAAAAGTCACTTTAAATGTAACACTTTCCCAAAGCAACCCTAGCCATGGAAAGGCTAGAATCACCCTAGGATTGTGATTTTGAAAACATGTTTTGAAAAGGAGATTTTGATGCAATTTTGAAAACAAGTTTAATGCAAATTTTGAAAACGAGTTTAAAAAGGATTTTTGGAAGATGCAAGATCATGGTATGCACAATGCAAGTTTGGGGTCGTGAACATACAAGGTTAAGGCTTCACTACATAATCATGGGGGTCGAACCCACGTGGTCTACGGTTAGCCTAAAGGAAAGCCCCCGACACGGTGACCCTTCAATAGTCTAATCCTACATATGGACCGGGAGTCCCCTTATTTCAAGCATGCAAAGAAAGGCGGGGAAAGAGATAGGGGATTAAAATAGCGAAAACCCACGTGGGTTAGGAGAGAGAAGAGAGAGGGGGGAAGTGCAAAAACGTAAAACGAAAGCCTACCTCGTGTCTTGTTTATTTTGCGCGCCTTGCTTTTCTTCGGTCTTCGCTTCACTTCAGTCTTGATCTTCGAGGGCTCGTCTTATGTCTTCAAATCTTCGTAATTACAGTAATCCAAGTCTTTAATGGAGGGTTGGAGGCTAGTGTATATGTGTGTAGGGGTGTGTATGAGTGTATATAAGGCTAGGGTTTGTGTATGGTGGCTAGGGTTTGAAAAACCTAGGGAAGCTAGGGTTTTGAGATTGTGCAAGCTCTGTATATCAAAAATTAGGGTTTTTAGACTGAGTTTTCAGACTTCTTTCATGCTGGAGGAGGCTCTGTATTTATAGAGGTGGGATGGACCTGGCGCCTATTGCAGTAGCGCCAGGACAAAAAAGCCTCTGGCACCACTAGGAGTGGCACCAGGCCAAATATTTTACTAGTGGTGCCAGCCAATTAGGAAACTATTAAGGTCGGCAAGCAACATATCTTTGACTAGATTTAGGCGCCTATACGAGTGACTACCATACAATTTTTAGCCTGACTTCACTAGGAGTGACTCCGAAAGGTCTGGGAACGATTTGAAGAGGCCGGGAATGACCCAGAGAGCCGTAAAAGGGCAAGAACACTTAGCATAGTGTCCTGGAGGTATTTGACTTGAAAAATGAGGATAGGATGTGTCGGAAAGGTTGACCGGGCTATTAGGGGCAAAACGGTCAATTGGGCCGGAAAGTTGTCAAGACGGACTCAGACAGTCCCGGAAGCAGACTCGAGATTTGGAAACATTATTCACAATATTTTCAAAGGTCGCCGGTTTGATACCCAGAGCCGGTGTGGTCGGAAAAGGCGACCGGCCCTCCAGGGGCAAAACGGTCATTTCACACCGAGTTTACCGAAACTGACTCGGAATGATCCAGGAAGGTAGAGGAAGGTTGAGAATACTATAAGAAGTATTCTCGGGAGGTTACCAGTTTGATACCCAGAGCCGGTGTGGTTCTTGGGGCGTTCGAATGCCTAGGAGCGAAATGGTCATCGTGACCGAAAAGTCTCAGAATTGGTCCAAAACTGACTAGAAGGCATCTAATCATGCCGGATTGCCTTTAAGACAATCTTGGAAGGTTGGACTTACCGTTCTGAAGACTCAGGTGTGTTCACGAGAAACGTGCCGGGAAATGGCCCTAAGGGCAATTTGGTCATTTTTCACCGAAGTGGGCTAGCAGGCATTGGTATTGACCTGGGTTTTGAGTGTTTCCGCAACTCTGGCTGCGGTCGCGTGATACAGGGGTTTGTTGGCAATTCCCTATAATGACCTATTTGCGAGTATTTCCGCTACTCTGATGGTTGTGATATTTGCGATATTTCCGCTACTTTGACGGTTCGCGATCATTCTTGAGACTGCTTGATCTCGGGAAGCTGCTAAAGGGACTTTGCACCTGAGAATCAACTTTCTCGAAAGGCGTGCCTAAACGGACATTTCTACATTGGTGGGCTAACAGGCACCAAAGGTGGACTGTTCTACCATCTAGGGGGCTTGGGGTCTCGTCCCGGTCGACAGGTTTAAAGGAACTTACCATTTCGAAGAGACTTTCTTTGAAAAATGCGTCGGACCGTCTCGAGGAATAAATTGTCTCGAGAGAGGTATTGGAATTAAAAAGGGGTCTTATCGTCTTCGGAAAGACGTGCTTGATTGGAGTAGATTTACCGTCTAGAGGAATAAACTGTCTCGAGAGAGGGATTGGAATTGGAAAGGGGTCTTATCGTCTTCGGAAAGATGCGCCTGAATGGAGTAGATTTACCATCTCGAGGAATAAACTGTCTCGAGAAAGGGATTGGAATTGGAAAGGGGTCTTATCGTCTTCGAAAAGACGTGCCTAATTGGAGTAGATTTACCGTCTCGAGGAATCAACTGTCTCGAGAGAGGGATTGGAATTGGAAAGGACAATGCCCCTAAGGGCATTTTGGTCATTTTGCCTCTATTTGGGCCTGGTGGGCCCACGAAGCGATGGACAGACGGGATTTAGACTTAGAGAGTTGGTTTCGATTGGAATACGTCTATATTGACTTAAGTACAAGTCTGGACGGAGTGTAGATTGCTGAGCGGTCAAAAATGGGGTGCTTACAGCTGCCCCTCTTTTTCTGTCTTTGCTTGTCAAAGATAGAAAACGATAAAAGTAAGAGTCCTATGTTGACCGCGAGGTAGTCGGAGGGATGGACATTGGAAATTTTTCGATAACGAGGGTCGAAAATGGATAGCGGGCCAAAAAGGCCTTCGAAAATGAGATTTGGCAGGAAAGGGGGCAAAGCTACACAAAATTGGACACTGGCGCCACTAGGAGTGGCACCTTTGGCAGAAAATACTTGGCGCCTCTGCTAGTGGCACCAAGCTCGTAGTTAAAACCAGAAAAATTCTGGTTCGAACAGCTGTGGTATTTTGGAGAGTTTGTGGAGAACCGAGAGTCTCTGCATGGAAATCGACTTGAACCTTGAAGAGGCACCCCTTGGGGATCATGGGTGATTGTCGGAAGGAGACCATGTCGCCGGAAAAATCGCCGGAAGAGAAGATTTCGCGGGAGAACTCAAAAAAAGTGAGTTTTCAAATTTTGTTGATTTTGATGTGTAGAACTTCGTTTGAATCATGTGAATAGTGAAAATTGATATTTTGATATGTTTTGAACATGATGGTGATATTAATTTTTCATTTTGGTGCTTGTTTGATTGAATTTGAGTGATTTTATCTGAGTATGTGAAGGGGGTTTTTTGCAGGAATAGGGGATTTGTTCCTATAGGCTTGGGCATTAGGCTTTATGGTTAGATTTTTGTGTTATGTGCCTTAGAAAAATATGTTTATCAACTGTATGAAGTTTCGTGATTTTTTGAAAACTCGATAAATTTTTTATTTTTAAAAAAATAGAAAAATACTTAGTAAATTTAAGAAAATGAGAAAACTCAAGAGATTGATGGGATTTTTAGAGTTTGAAATTCCAAAAAATGTAGGAATATTTTTGAAAAACATTTGAAATGATTTTGAAGAATTTTAAGGCATTTTTGAAAACCATTGATTTATTGAAAAAATAAAACATGTGTTTTAAAAATTTTGAAAAATTGAAAAATTTGCACGAGTGCGGATGTTATGTGATTGTAACGTTGTGGAGTGCATATTTTGTATTTTGTGTTGATGTCATGGGTCTTATAGGGGCCATTTTCAAATAAAACTCTGCCGAAGTTTTTTAGAAATTAGGGAAAGAATTGGAAATAAAGGTTTAGAGTAAAAATCTTTTTGAAAGAAAAAGGCAGAAAACTCTTGAGATTTGATTTGAAGTTAGAAAATCAAGATGTGTGGAAATTTCGTTTTTGACTTATCATTTAAAATCTTTTTATTTATTTATTATTATTATTTTTTTTTGGTGTTAGTTGTTTATTTTATTTTGCTTTATTATGTTATTATTTATTGCATATATGGTACATTCACACCTCTTACCTTGCCTTACATTTTCAGAATGGCAGATGCGGGTGATGATGGCTCTGAGAGGAGACGCCGCTCGGGGAAGACGGCTCTGACAGATTCCACTAGCGGCTCCAATCGGTTTAGGGGTAGCCGACAGTCTACTGTGCAGACAACATCTAGTCAGAGTGGTGGGGGAGTAGGCCACCTGTCGACCCCTTTCCCCCAGTTGAGCAGGCTTTCATAGAGGGATTGGTGCCGAGGAGGAGGTACCGGGCCTTGGGGATCAGGTGACCGGTTATAGGAGAGCTTCCTCCAGGCATAGGCAGACGGATGCTGACTTGGGAGATCTGCAGATACCGGATGTCCCACTACTCGGGGATTTTGCTTATGAGCCCAGCATGTACTCTAGACAGTATTTGCCCCATCCGCGGGTACATACAGCTTTCAGAGGGGCTGTTCATCAGGTTTTTGTTACCATGCAGCAGGCTGTCCCATCATATTGTGCCTTCTTAGCGGAGATCGGATTCGGCGCCTTCATGGGATTACAGGCTAATTACCTGAACTGGCATTTAGTGCTGGCGTTGGTTGAGCGGTGGTTTGGAGAGACCGGGACCTTTCACTTTGTCGGCTTCAAGCTAGGTCCCACTCCCTTGGATTGGGCGATCATCACAGGGCTTTCCTTTGTCGGCCAACGGATCACCCTGCATTTAGTCAGTAGGGACGAGGCCTGTTTGCTGTTGGACTTACCTCTTCTTGAGCGTTCTACCTTCCCAGTCTCTTGGATCAGTCAAGATGACCGTACCTTTGCTATTGAGCCATCGCCTGCCAGGTGGGACATCATGAGACGACGACTTGTTTTGTACATCATCTTTAGCTGCTTCTGCAACAACAACAAGTCACTCGTGCCGTGTCGTTCGATGAGTATAGTAGCTGATCTTGGAGCTTTATCTAAGCTGGATTGGGGATCCTTCTCCTTTGGTTGCTTTCTTCAGTCAATGCAGGTCCGGACTTCTTCTCGTTGGGGCAGCATGACTAGTTTCTGGCCTTTCCTTGTCTGGTGGAGTTACGAGTACCTGCCGGTGCGTCGCCCTGCAGTTGTTGAGGATGACCTCTATCCTCGTGCTTTGCGGTGGGCTCCTGAACGGGTAGCCCAGTGATCGGAGATTACTGATTTTGTGACGCTCCGGGCTAACCTGGAGCTGATTGAGGTGAGGGATGTGACCTGGCAGCCCTTCGTTGGATCAGTCCATTATGAGACAATCCGGTACTTGGTCTCATATTCCCTGTCGAGAGCTATTTTTCTCAGTGATAACACTTAGGAGTCTATCTTGGAGAGCGACACTGGTGGCAGTTTCATGAGGAGTTTCGATCAATAGGAGCTCTGCCAAAGTATATGTTTGGAGCCCCAGTAGCAGGAGTGCCTATCCCTTATCAGGAGCGTCAGCCAGGTGCCGAGTTCTTGCTTGCTCCAAATACAAATTATGTTATGCACTTTGGGGCTCATTCGGTCAGTGCCCTCACTCGGTTTGAGGTAGTAGTCGGCGGGTACGCTGTGGGCTAGGAGGTGGTTGACTTGTGGCGCCGAGCCAGAGGATATGTGCCCCAGGCTGAGTTTACTGCTGTGAGAAACTAGGGGGATCGATACCAGATGGAGCGGGATCAGTACTAGGCCGAGATAGCTTCCCTGACGGCTCGGTTATCTCAGCTGGGTGGTGGGGGGTATGTTATCTTTCTCTACTTTTTCTGTTCACTCTGTTATTGCTTAGTTCTTTTTGTATGTAGCTAATTTCGGTTCTATCTTCCCTGCAGGATGGTAGTGCTTCGAGTAGTTATCCACCTCCTCCGAAGCTGGGTTTCAGGAATTTTGATCCAGATGATATCGACTTTGACCTGTGATAGATGCCCCTTGTAGAGACTCTGATCTTTCTTTGCCCCTTGTCCCTAAGTTATATTTATGTTAGACAATTTTATTTTGTAAGCTATGTACAAGGATGGATATTTATGGTATTCAGATGCATGGATAGACAAAGACATTTATGATTGATTTTTTTCAACTAGGTATATGATCATGCGCATGTGATGGATGATGATGTTATGTATCTATTATATGAGTTGATGTTGGTGACTTCTATTTTTACAGGGAGTTATATCCTATGTGTGCAAAGCCCATGCTGATTGTTTTTTTTTGTTCAAATGTATGTACATGTTAGAAATACATTAATAGAATGACACAGGGTGCTGTTAAACTTCTAGTCTTTAGAATGGTAACTTCTTCCCTTTTGGGGGTCTAGCCTCTCCTCTGGCTCAACCCTACCTTGATTGGATGATAGCACTTTGAACTTTTCTCAACCTCTTGATCGCCTCCAACTCTCTATCTTAGGGTTAGTGTATATGGTTATTGGGCTGAGACTCTCGACTCTCAGGGTTTTAGCAACAGCTTACCTGACCTTTGGTGGAGCGATAAGTGGCCAGTCATTTCAATCTGAGGGGACTTTGTTTAGGACCGTAATGTAGGCTAGGTTATGGGGTCTTCGAAACGATGGGATATGCAGGCTCAAATTCAATATTGTTTTCAACAGGGTTTAGATCCATACTATCCTTGACTATTTTTCAATAGGGTTAGCATCCTGTTTTTTTTTTTAGCTTTGACAGCGTGTCTAGCTCCTTTAGATCAAGCAATCCGTTTTCAATCAGAGTGGACTTTAGTAGGGTTGTAATGTAGGCTATGGTTTTAGGGTTTTGCAAGAAAGGATAAAGGCTCGAACCTACTATTTCTATTGGGGTTTCTTTATAACCTAGGATCACCTTTAAACTGCCTTCTTGCTTTTGACCATATACTTTTCAAGGTGAAAATGACTCTTTTCTTTCACCCATTCCATATGCTTTTTGAGGGAAACATAACTCTCTTCTCATTTGATCTTCTTATTATGCTTTTGAAGATGACTCAATCATGGTTTTCTTCTGGCCTTTCTTTAGATAGTTTTTTTTTTCTTTCGGCCTCTTGCCCCTTGGCAACTCTTTTTCTTTACTTTGTCCTTTCTTTTCTTTTATGAAATGAATAATTCTTCGACCATTTTCCTTAGACCTTTTCCGTGGCAGTTCAATCTACCCAATGTGGGTGGTGATCCCTAGGTTGGGGTTTTCTTGGGAAAAGGATACATGGCTCAACAGGTTTGGCAAGGGGTTGCTTTTGACTGTATGGGAAATGAAATGAGGGCCCCTCTTCACTTTGAACTAAATTGTTTGATCTATAGAGCTTTCATTGCTGCCTTAGCACAGCGAGGGTGGACACGATTCCTAGAGTTCTCAAATATTATTTGCCCGAGTGTGGGGAGGACAGTTGGTGGATCAGGGTTGGCAAAGAGAATTTTTGCTTTCTGCGAAGCACTAGGGGTTAAGCGAAGGGAATATAAGCATTTTTGCTTATTTATTTAGTTATTTATTCTTTTATTTATTTGTGGGGAAGTGAAAAATGGCTCCTCTACACTTTGACAAACTGGCCACATATCGCTTAGCTTCAGAGTCTTGCAAGTGCTGCCTTTGGGTAGTATCCTCACTCATCCTTATCCTCTCTCTCTCTCTCTCTCTCTGGAAGGCTAATCATTTGGCGAGTGGTTACCTTACGCTATCAACCCTTTAGGTTAGATCGTTCCATAAGATAAACCATGCCCCTTACGTAGAAAGTAGTTACCAATCACGAGAGACATATAAGATAGTAGTAGTGAACAAAAGACTATCATTTGATTATTACTATCAGTTTTACGGAAAGCATAGAGCTCTCAAGCAGTTAAGAGAATGCAAACATTAATTTAGAGACAAGAAGTAAAAGGGATAGAAAGAAAGTGGGTGAAAACATCCCTCTCTTGTACGCTTTTGCAAGGAACCCATTTTAGTATGGCTGTGGGACAATTCCCACATCTTCGATGCTCCATTCGCGACCTGGATCCTCGGCCAAGGTGAGATAGGCAAAGGATTCTCCCAGAGCTCCGAAGATGTTGACGCTGCTCGTGTAGTTGTCAGCATCCTTCTTGTTCTTTGCAGTGGGTTCTTCTGTAAACAGGGTGACTAGTTCATTGCCTTCCAACTCGAACGGCTCCAACTGCTCTCTTGACTCTTCTAGTTCCCAGCCTATGTCTTCATAGTTGTACTCAGTTGCGGGCCAAGGGTTTTCAAGTAAGTGGCGTTTTGCCGCGGTATACTTTGGATGCAGAAACTCTGCACCCCATCCATCAACAACTATGTTCTCAGCGATCTCATCTACCAGGAATATTGGTTGCTCAATGGGCCAGTCAGAAGCATCAGGCACCTCATCAGGGTTATAGAGATAAATTGGGTACAATGGGAGATCCTCCTCCCAGTCATCTTTTTCATCAGCGTCCCAATCGTCCTCATAACCTTCCGCTCTGAGCTCGTCGAACTCTCGCTCGCCTTCCATTTCTACTAGTATCATATTGACGGTGAGATCCAGCAGAGGTTTAGTGGTCACTTTGGGAGCAAGAGTGGGTTTTACCGGCTGCAGATCAATGGTCTTATTATTGATCAAGTCTTTGATTTTGTGCTTGAGAGCGAAGCAGCTTTCGGTATCGTGCCCCTGGCCACCTGAATGGTATTCACATGTAAGAGCGGCATTAAAGGTCGAGGGCAGAGGGCTTGGCAATGAGTGAGCAGGTACGGACTTCAAGATGTTGTTCTTCAGAAGGCTATGGTAAGCCTTGGTTTGGGTGCAGGCTAAGGCGTCGAAGGTACGGATGCGTCGAGTAGGTCTATTAAAGTTAGGTCGTGTCCCAGCGGAACCATAGTTAGGGGTTGGAACAGGCATGGTCATGGTGGGTAAGGGCAGGACTAGGGGTGATTATAACTGGAGTCGGTATTGGGGTGGTTGGTTAGGCAGCATAGCGGACACTTCATTTTCCTTCCTAATCGTGCCCCTTGTAGTAGCCACCTTTTTGGCTATGTTGGCGGTATTTTCTCTAGTCTTGGCATAGGGATCTGTAATTCTTCCTGTCTTAAGGCCGTTTTCTATCATCTCTCCCCGCATGATGAGCTCAGAGAAGCTTTTTTCCACACTTGTGCAGAGCTGCTCGTAGAATATACCTTGAAAAGTATGTAGAAACAGTTGCACATACTCTTTCTCCTCCAGCGGGGGATTAACTTGTTCAGTGGCCTCCCTCCATCTTAGGACATATGCTTTAAAGCTCTTCTTCTCACCCTTGCTCATCGTCATCAAGGACCATCGTTCGGAAGTGAGGTCAATGTTGTGACGGTATTGGGCTTTGAACGCATTGACTAGCTCCATCCAGGTTGTGATCTTCCTTAAGTCTAGACAAGCAAACCATTGTAGAGCAGACCATGTGAGACTGTCTTAGAATAGCTGCATAAGGAGCTTCGAATCGTTGCCATGTCCACCTAGCACTCCAGCATATAGACGAAGATGAGCAACGGGGTTACCGGTACCGTCGTACTTTTGGAAGTCGGGCATTTTAAACCTAGCAGGTCTCGGGTGGTCAGGGAAGAAACAGAACTCATCATAGGAAGTGAACCCGTGAGTATCGTGGCCATGGAGACTTCGCAACGAATCTTCCAACCCTTGAATTTTCAGACTGAGAGGGTCTAGAGGGGCCTTCTTTATGGCAAGTGAAAGCAATATGGTCTCTTCTTCTTCAGTGTTGACCCCTTTGGCCTCTTCCTTAGTCCTCCCAGCATTGTCAGACTGAAGCATGATCCTTGGATTAGCGGGTTCAGGGTCCTTGGATGAAGTCATAGATGATGACGGGACCACAGTAGCATCCTTCATGGCCAGAGTTTGAATGAGTTTGAGCATCTCATCCATCTTAGTCCTCATTTCGTTGACTTCCTCTCGAGAGATTTCAGAGAATTCTTCAAGGTTAGCAGCCATCAGTGATGCTCTTTGCCAGGTGATAATGGGATCTCTAGGTGGATGTTGTCCTTTCTTGGTAACAATGTTGACCTAGTGCAGGGGGACTCTGTAAATGAAAAATAAAAAGGGAGAAAGAAGAAGACAAAAACGCAAATCGCAAGTCAATTTCTGGTTTTTAGAGAGCTTTATGCAATGCATGTCTTAGGGTGTCCCTATTTAAGAGGGAAACTAATCGTGATGTATTGGCCCACTTTTGGAGATAGGGGATTTGCCCCTGTATGCAGATACCTTACCGTCAAGTAGGAACCTTTAGCCATTCATGCATTCATTCGTGTAAGTAAAAACAGTACAATGAATTTTGAGTTTAAGATACGAAAGAGTTGAGATACATTTTAACAGGGGGAAGGAGGAACACTTTCCTTTGGACTTCCACCTATCTAGTTTTACAAAGGGAAAACCTAAACTACTCTTGAGTCTTCGGATTCGCTTTTATTGGATTTGATGTCGAGGAGGTCGCTGAGAGACCTTGCTGATTGGTTGCCCTTTGTCTTCATGGCAATCCTATCTCCGTGAGCATAGAGGGATTGGGGCCCCTCTTATGGAATGAATTGAGATGCATGTTATGAGTCCTAAGGGTTACATGGGAAACCTTAGGGTTTGGGTAGGTTTAATGCAAGGGAGAGTGAACTAGGTGTCACTCTCTTTGGGTTGATCATATGCATGAGAATGCAGTGACTTGAGTTACTTTGAACTCTTGTCTTGACATGGGATATTGAATGCATGAACATGGATATGCAAAGAGTATATGGAGAGAAAATGCAAGAGCAAGGTAAACGTGTATGCATGAGCAGTTAAACAGAAACAGACATTATAACAGTAAGAATATAGTCATTATAACAACAGGAATAAGCAAGTATAAATGAAAGTAAGAGCAGTCACCCTTTCCTCCACGGTTTTGGAAAACAGTGCTCGTGTCTTAAATTCGACAGAGGTTTGGCTATACATGGTGTCTATATGAGTATGAGGTTGAGGGTTGACTAATGCATCCTAAAAAGGCTCAGTCCCAGGATCTTCAAACCTAGGCCCACTCCCAGAGTTGGTGCCATAATCTGTTGGTGATCCGAGTGAAGGAACCATCAAGAGGCCGTAGGCAAAGAAAGTGACACAACATCTTGCTCACAACCAATATACCGTTCCCCCTTTCTAACTAGAAAGGTCACATCAGGGTAATAATGCAAGTATGCAGAATGCAGGTTCACATGCAGTGTGTGTGTGATTTTTAAAAGTAGAGGAAAGAGCCCAACAACTCCCATTCATCCTGTTCATCACATTCATGCAAAGTAGTCAATAAAATTTAAACAAAATGTGTACCTACAAAACAAAGATGCAAGTGTTAGTATGTGGATGACAAACATAATACAAGATAATATGAATAAATGCATGTTTTTTTTTTAAAACAATTTTAAAATTTTGGTTTTGAAAATTTAAAGTGAATAGGATTGAACAAGTTAATTGAAGACTTTACATGGGTGAAGGGTAAAATAACATGACTAAAGGCCTAACCCTCTAAGTGTCCCCAGCAGAGTCACCTGCTGTCGCGCCTAGATTTTTCGCACTAGAGGAATACACACACAAGCAAAAAAAAATGCTGTACTCTCTCGTTAGAACTCACCCTCCTAGAAAAATGAGTGCAACTAGGTTTGAATTGAAAATAGATTTGAAGAAAGGGCTTTTAGAAAAGATTTGGAGTCGCCACCTAACTTGATTAAGGTGAGTTAGGTTACCTAAAAACTAAGAATAATCCGAAGACCACACTTAGGGTTTTTGGAAAAGATTTTTGAAAATACCACCTCAAGAGAGGGTTTTTAAGGAAACAGGTTGTTTGGCAACCTTTGGAAAACATTTAGCCCTTTTTTGAAAAATAACTCCTTTTGGTCTTTCGAAAACATTGATCTAGGTTTGGAGGTTGGTTACATGTAAGGAAGACGCACTAAGCCATCACCCTATCCCGCCCTTTCGGTATTTACATGTCAATCTACCCTAGATTCACCTATGAGAATCTTCAACTAACTAATGAACAATCCTATCCACCTTGGAAAGGAATTTTTGAAAAGAAACTGACATAATGTATGATATGCAAGTGCAAGAAAAGAGAGTTGATTTGGAAATAGATTTGAAAATAAATTGATTTGATTTTAGAAAAGATTTGAAAAGATAGATTTGAAATTAGAAATTTTTAGAATTTGGAAATTGAGATTTGAAAATAGTTTTTTGGAATTGGAAATTGGAAATAAAACATAGAATTGGAAACTTGAATAAGATTGTAGAAATGGAAGTTTGAAAGAAGATTGTAGAATTGGAAATTTGAAGAAGATTGTGGAAATAGAAGTTTGAAAAATGTTGTGACCGCGCCCATGAGGGTTGCCTACGTATCGTTTTAGAGGAATCAGGTTAGTCGTAGTTCGGACAAGAGTCCGATGGAAAATAGAAGAGTTGATTTGGAAAAGAGTTGAAATTGGAATTTGAATTGGAATTGGAAGAGTAGGAAATTTGGACCTTGATTCGAAGATTTGAAAAGATTGATTTGAATGTTGGACTTGGAAGAGTAAGGAGCTTAGAATTAGGAAAGATTCGATTTAGGAAAAGTTCGAATTAGGAAAGTGTCATTTTAGGAAAGTTTTAGAATTAGTAAAGTTTCAACTTAGGAGAGTTTCAACTTAGGAAAGTTTTGGTTTAGGAAATGTTTCGAATTAGGAAATTTTTTTAAAAGGAAAGGTTTCACTTTAGGAAAATTTTGATTTAGGAAAGTTTTAACTTAAGAAAGTTTCGAATTTAGAAAGTTTTTAAAATAGGAAAGTTTCGAATTTGGAATGTTTTGAAATAGGGAAGTTTTGATAGTAAGAACGTTTTGAGTTTAGAAAATTTTGGATTTAGAAAGATTTGAAATTTAGAAAGTTTAAGATTTAGAAGGTTTTAGAGTTTTAGTTTTAGAAAATCTTGAGATTAGGAAAAGTTGAGTTTAGGAAAGATTTGAAAATTGAATTTTAGAATTTAGGAAAGATTTTATGTTCAAGTTTTGGAAACTTAAGATTTAGGAAAGTAGAAGATTAGGAAAGAGGTGAATTAAGAAAGATTTAGATTAGGAAGGGATTGGATTTTGTTTCTAAAAGAGAAAATTTGATTTTGTTTCAAAAAACAGAGGATTAAATCTAGTTTCCGAAACGGGAGGATTGGATTTGGTGTCCTAAAAGGAAGATTGGATTTGGCATGGATTTGGGAAGGGAAGTTTTTAGAAACCCTAGATTTGGAAAACTATAGTTTTGACGTAGAAAATAGGTTTTGGAAATATGTATAGTTTTGATATGAAATAACAGGTTTTGAAAACCTAAGTTTTAAGGCAAGTTCGAAAACCATGTTTTTGGAAAGAAAATTAGGGCTTCCTAATTGTGGGTTCTAGGGCTTGACTTGGACTCTAAGGAAAGAGTTTTTGGAAAGTGTGTTTTTGGGAACGAAGATTTTAGAAAGAAAATCCTAGAGGGGAGTTTCTAGAAGGCAGATTTTGAGGAGAGAGCTTTTAAAAAGATTTTTGGTAGAAAATTGTTGGAGAGAGTTTTTAGAAAGATTTTTAGGGAGCGTTTTTAGAAAGTGAATTTTGGGGAGAGGATTTTGGAGAGGAGTTGAAAATGGGAGTTTTGAAAAATAGATTTTTGGACGAAGTTTTTGAAAACAACTTTGGAAAGGAGAGTTTTAGGAAAGTATGTTGAAAAAAGAGATTTTTAGGAAGAGATTTTTGAAAAGAGAGTTTTTAGAAGGTATAAAAACATCTCACTTTTCTAAATCGATTCTAACCATAGGAAGGCTATGACCACTTTAAGAAAGCGGTTTTGAAAACAACAAAATTTGAAAATATGGACCATAAAAGTCACTTTAAATGTAATACTTTCCCAAAGCAACCCTAGCCATGAAAAGGCTAGAATAACCCTAGGATTGTGATTTTGAAAACAAGTTTTGAAAATGAGATTTTGATGCAATTTTGAAAACGAGTTTAAAAACGATTTTTGGATGATGCAAGATCATGGTATGCACAATGCAAGTTTGGGGTCATGAACATACAAGGTTAAGGCTTTACCACATAATCAATGGGGCCGAACCCTCGTGGTCTTCGGTTAGCCTAAAGGAAAGCCCCCGACACGGTGACCCTCCAATAGTCTAATCCTACACATGGGCCGGGAGTTCCCTTGTTTCAAGCATGCAAAGAAATGGGGGGAAAGAGATAGGGGGTTAAAATAGAAAAAATCCAAGTGGGTTAGGAGAGAGAAGAAAGAGGGGGGATGAGTAGAAACGTAAAACGAAAGCCTACCTTGTGTCTTGTTTATTTTGCGCGCATTGCTTTTCTTCGGTCTTCGCTTCACTTCAGTCTTGATCTTCGAGGGCTCGTCTTCGGTCTTCAAATCTTCATAATTGCAGCAATCGAAGTCTTCAATGGAGAGTTGGAGGCTAGTGTATATGTGTGTAGGGGTGTGTATAAGTGTATATAAGGCTAGGGTTTGTGTATGGTGGCTAGGGTTGGGAAAACCTAGGAAAGCTAGGGTTTTGGGAGTGTGCGAGCTCTGTATATAAAAAATTAGGGTTTTTAGACTGAGTTTTCGGACCTCTTTCATGCTGAAGGAGGCTCTGTATTTATAGAGGTGGGATGGACCTGGCGCTTGTTGCAGTGGCGCTAGGCCAAAAATGCCTCTAGCGCCACTAGGAGTGGCGCTAGGCCAAATATTGGCCTGGTGCCACTACTAGTGGCGCCAACCAATTAGGAAACTATTAAGGTCGGCAAGCAACATATCTTTGACTAGATTTAGGCACCTGTACTAGTGACTGCCATGTAATTTTTAGCCTGGCTTTACTAAGAGTGACTCCGAAAAGTTTGGGAACGATTTGAAGAGGCCGAGAATGACCCGGAGAGCTGAAAAAGGGCAGGAACACTTAGAATAGTGTCCCGGAGGTATTTGACTTGAAAAATGAAGATATGATGTGTCGGAAAGGTTGATGGGGTCAATCGGGCCGGAAAGCTGTCAGGACAGACCCGGATTGTCCCGGAAGAAGACTCGAGATTTGGAAACATTATTTAGAATCTTTCTAAAGGTCGCTGGTTTGATACCCAGAGCCGATGTGGTCGGAAAAAGCGACTGGCCCTCTAGGGTCAAAACGGTAATTTCGCATTGGGTTTGCCGAAACTGACTCGGAATGATTTGGGAAGGTAGAGGAAGATTGAGAATACTATAAGAAACATTCTCAGGAGGTTACCAGTTTGATACCCAAAGCCGGTGTGGTTCCCGGAGCATTCAGATGCTTAGTGGTGAAATGGTCATCTTGATCGAAAAGTCTCGGAATTGGCCCGAAACTGACTGGAAGGCACCTAATCGTGCCAGATTGCCTTTAAGACAGTCTTGGAAGGTTAGACTTACTGTTCTAAAGACTCAGGTGTGTTCTCGAGAAACGTGTCGGGAAATGGCCCTAGGGGCAGTTTGGTCATTTTTCATCGAAGTGGGCTAGCAGGCACTGGTGTTGACCTGGGTTTTGAGTGTTTTCACAACTCTAACGGCGGTCGTGTGATACATGGGTTTGTTGGCAATTCCCTACATCAACCTGTTTGCGAGTATTTCTGCTACTCTGACGGTTGTGATGTTTGCTAGTATTTCTGCTACTCTGACGGTTCGCGATCATTCCCGAGACTGCTTGATCTCGGGAAGCTGCTAGGGGGACTTAGCGCCTGAGAATTAATTTTCTCAAAAGGCATGCCTAAACGGACATTTCTACATTGGCGGGGTAGCAGGCTCCAAAGGTGGACCGTTCTACCATCTAGGGGACTTAGGGTCTCGTCCCGGTCAACAGGTTTAAAGGGACTTACCATTTCGAAGAGATTTTCTTTGAAAAATGCGCTGGACTGTCTCGAGGAATAAACTGTCTCGAGAGAGGGATTGGAATTGGAAAGGGGTCTTATCGTCTTCGGAAAGACGCACCTGATTGGAGTAGATTTACCGTCTCGAGGAATTAACTGTCTCGAGAGAGGGATTGAAATTGGAAAGGGGTCTTATCGTCTTCGGAAAGACGCTCCTGATTGGAGTAGATTTACCGTCTCAAGGACTAAACTGTCTCGAGAGAGGGATTGGAATTGGAAAGGAGTCCTATCATTTTTGGAAAGACGCACCTAATTGGAGTAGATTTACCATCTCGAGGAATCAACTATCTCGAGAGAGGGAGAGAGGGATTAGAATTGGAAAGGACAATGCCCCTAAGGGCATTTTGGTCATTTTGCCTCTATTTGGGCTTGGTGGGCCCACGAAGCGATGGACAAATGGAATTTAGACTTAGAGAGTTGGTTTCAATTGGAATACGTCCATATTGACTTGAGTATAAGTCTGGATGGAGTGTAGACTGCCAAGCGGTCAAAAATGGGGTGCTTACACTGAGGACTTAGGTACTTTCTCAAGAAACGTGCCAGAAATGGCCCTGGGGACAGTTTGGTCATTTTTCACTGGATTGGGCTAGCAGACACTGGTGTTGACCTGGTTTTTTAGTGTTTCCGTCATTCTGACGATTTGTGATGAGTGGGTTTCCAAAGGTATCTCATCCTTCAATAAACATGATGGCCAAGAGGCGAGTTTGGTCCCGTGACATAGGGGTTTGTTGGTAGTTCCCTATATCGACCTGTTTACGAGTGTTTCCGCCACCCTGACAATTGCGATGTTTACGAGTATTTTCGTTACTCTAATGGTTCACGATCATTCCGGAGACTGCCTGATCTCGGGAAGTCGCTAAGTGGACTTATCACCTGAGGAATCAACTTTCTCAGAAGGCGTTCCGAAACGGACATTCTTCATTGGTGGGCTAGCAGGCGCCAAAGGTGGACCGTTCTACCATCTCAGGGACTTGGGGTCTCGTTCGGGTCGAAGAGTTTGAAGGGACTTACCGTTCCGAAGATTTTTCTCAGAAAACATGCCGGATAGGATGGACTTACCACCTTTAGAAATCAACTTTCTCGAAAGGTATGCCAAATTTAATTAGAATTGGCGTTAGATTTGAGATTAGAACGGGGACTTATCGTCTTCGAAAGGACATGCCCACTGGAATTGGACTGAACAATGCCCCAATGGCACTTTGGTCATTCTGCCTCTATGTGGGCCCAATGGGCCCCGCGAAGCAATCGATTTATTAGATTATGTCTGAAAAACTAGTTTGACTCGGAATATGTCCATGTTGACTTGAATACAAGTTTGAACAGATTGGAGACTGTTGAGTGAGCAAAAATGAGGTGCTTATAGATAATAAGTGCATTAGTCACTCCGAAAGGCATCACCAAAAAATTATAATGACCATGCCGAGTACGGAATGCAGTTTTTGGTACATCACTATCTTTTACTTTCAATTGATGATATCTAGATCTCAAATCAGTCTTTGAAAACACCGCTACTCCTTGCAATTAATCAAGCAAATCATCAATCCGAGGCAAAGGATATCTGTTCTTTATAGTAACATGATTCAATTGTCGGTAATCAATACATAATCTCATGGTGCCATCCTTTTTCTTCACAAACAAAACTAGTGCTCCACACGGTGATACACTTGGCTGAATGAATCCCTTATCAAGCAAGTCTTGCAATTGAAGTTTTAACTCTCGCAATTCGGATGGTGCTATTCTATACGGTGAAATTGAAATTGGTGTTGTTCCTAGTAACAATTCAATAGAAAACTCCACCTCCCTGTCTGGTACCACCCCTAGAAACTCATCTGGAAAGACATCCAAAAGTCTCGAGCCACAGGAATATCAGATAACCTCAATTCTGATTTGGTAGTGTCAACTACATGTGCAAGATACCCTTCACATCCTTTCTATAACAACTTCTTAACTTCTAAAGCTAATATTAAACAAATTGAAACTACATATCTTTCCCCTTGGAATCGAAATTCTATTTTTTTTGGCATTCTAAAAAAAACTTCGTTCTTAAAGTAATCAATAGACGCATGATAAGAAGATAAACAATCCATCCCTAATATCAAATCAAAGTCACGAATAGCTAACGGAATCAAGTCAACTACCAACTCATTACCCCCAATCTTTGCCATACAATCGTTATATACCCTGTCTAGTACTATCACATCTCTCCCCGGTGTAGACACAAGTAATGGTTGTGACAATGAACTACATGGTCTATCAAAATGCATATTAAATAAAATAGAAATAAATAAATGTATGGAACCTGGATCTAACAACACATATGCCTCTTTATCATATACAAATAACATAGCTATCATAACATTAGAAGTAGCATACACATCTCTCATTGCCATGGCATAGACCCGTGCTTGAGTGCGTGGTTCGGGTGTTGCAACTAGCCCCTTTGAGCATCCCCCATTGTTCCTTTGCTTCTGCTAGCCACATTACCCACTGATGATGCTGCCGTAAGATTTTGAAGAAAGTTTCGTGCTATGTGACCTAACTGTCCACACTGATAGCATGTGTCAGTACATGGCACTTGACAATCTCCGATAATATGCCCCTCAGCCCCACATCAATAGCAAATGATTCCCCCAGTGCTACTCCCCAAAGGTCTTCAATTGGTAGACCTACTTGGCGGTCTCAATGCTCCTCGGCCCTTAGAACTTCTTGTGCTTCTCGCGTTATTGAATCGTGAACTGCTCAATCCAAGATTGAATTGTACCTGTCTTTGGTCCACAATTGGAGTAGATTCTGAACGTCTCTGTCATGAAGTACTAGCTCCCAAATCAAACCTCGCCTTCTTAAATTGTTCTTATCTCCCAGTCATCTCTTTCACATCCAATTTCACAATCTTGGCTTTGGTCACCAAGCCCCCAAATATAGTGATTTCAAATGCAGAAACCGGAGACTGGATTGAAAACTCTAGTCCCTGTTGAAACCTTCTACACTTGGCACCTTCAGTACGCACCAAGTCAGGTGCAAATCAAGACAAAGCTATAAACTGCTCTTCATATTCTACCACTGACATTTTGCTTTGTTTTAGAAGAATAAATTCCTGCTCTTTCTGGTAATGGTAAATTAGAGAAAAGTATTGGTCATTCAATACTTCCACAAGGCATTGCCACGTGATCGGTACTCCTCCAGGTTGAGCATTTGTCATTCATCTCTTGGCTTCCCACTAGTTTTGTGCCTCACCTCTTAGAATAAAAGTGGATAGTGATAGCTTCCCTTCATCAGGAATCCCCATCACGTCAAATATAGTTTTTAGCTTTCTTAGCCACTCCTCAACTACCCAATGGATTGGTTGCCCCCATAAATTCTGGCGGATTCAGCTTCATAAATTACTCGTGTAAGGTCATACTCCTTAGCACCGACCTTGCCACCTAAGCTTCCATATACTGTGCCATAAGATTTGTAAGTCGGTCGGTTGCATTAAGCCGATTCTAAACATACGGTCCATGCTCTCCTTGCTCCACACCCTTGACTGAAGCTGCTGAATCTTCTCCTTCTATTGTTCCAGTTGAATCCCTTTGTGCTATTCTTTCTGTCACCAAATCAAAATAAATACAACATATATATAATTCACACATTCCTTAACAACCTAACCAACACTAACAACACCCTACGGTTCACTGCACTCTAGACACCAACTCTACACCATAGCTTTAGTATAGAAACCAGGTTATGAAACATAAGTCTAATACAAACCATAGCTCTAATACCAAGCTGTCATATCCCCAACCAAATTAGACATCATATTAGGCGAGGTGTGATCGCACAGGTCACTGTACTTGCGAACAACACCTCAACACATACTTGAAAATAAAAGAACGCATCAGAATATAATACATAAACAATACAATGAGAAAAATATAATAAACTCTCCAAGATATATCAAAGGAAACCATAAATTATAGATACATTACCAACTGAAAAATAATTAACATCCTTCCAGATTTCTCTACCATTGTACCAAGTTAAAACATAATACTAAGACCCAACGTCCCATACAAAACACAACCATGAAACTAAAAGTAAGACAATGGAGCTCTCCTAAGCCTCGAGACTCGACATCCTTACACTGACTTGATTGCCACCACGACAAGGACCAAGACTGCAGTGAATTGAACTCCATCCATTGCTCACTTATTACAAAAGGTCTGTGTGGAAGTGAGCTAAAAGTCAATGTGCTCACGGTAGATAAACAAATTCATGGAGAATGGTAATAAACACCCATAATGTACACAGGTATAAATGATCGATGTATATATCATGGATGCCTCAATGCAATGAATGTATCACCAACATATGCGCACAATTTTAGACAATGTTAGCCCAATATATCGATGGTGCGTTATCAAGGAATGCCCACCGTGGCACCCCTAGGCTAGTCCACCGTGACTAAGCCTTGGTTAATCCATCGTGGTTAACTCTCTCCAGTGCAATGCAAGGCATACAATATGATTGATATGCAATGCCACCATTTAGATATAATCATCAATGTCTCCACATAATTTCTCATATATATAAATACCAATTTCATCTCATGTATGAAAACCTTTAACACCTCATAAGAATTCACCACCAACATATAGAAAACAATTAATTCATTCAATATGAATAAGATTATCCCAAAACCCCACTTGTCACTGTACACATACTATACCAAAGATCACTTCTTGGTTGATCTTGAAGGGTCTTGCTCTTCGTTTGCTCCTATTACCATATAACCGTGTTAGTTTAGGAAAATAATCGAACATAATGGAGACACCCAAAATAAACCATAGAACTAAACTCATGCAGTAGACATGCCATATGATAACCTCAATTACGCTCCCATTGCAATGTAAGAGCTTAAAAGTACTAAAATTCACTAAGTCCTCTAATCTGCCAATCCTAACATAGACGTAATAATCTAGCCATAACTTTGTGAGTTTATACTAAACAATTCAAAATTTTGGGGACTACAAAATAGACATATCAGAGAGTATTATTACCAAATTTCACATATATTGAACAAGTCTACGTATTTCTTTGATATTTTATAAAATAGGACAGTGCTGCAGAAATGATAATCCAACTGCAAATAGTCTCTATTTAAGTGGTTCTTAACATAGGTAAATAACATCTAAATGACCTGAAGTTTGGTAATAATTATTATCAACCATTCTCTTAGATACAGTAAAAATTTCATAATTTTTGGGCAACTGTAAGTTGGTCGAATGTTCTGTCAAACCAGGGGTCACAGACTTGGGCATTAGAATTCTACAGAGATAGTCCAACTTCAACAATTCACCATAATTTTAAATTATAATATTTTGAAGTGAAGCTAAGCCCAAATTACCATTACAACTCTAATTTAACATGTTAAAAAATTCAGCCACAAATAAGATGTTTAGCTAGGTCAAAATGTCTCCAAATAGTAGCCTTTTCACAAAGACGACTCTGTTATGGCAGCCATGGATGATTATAAGTTTTGACCATGGAAGATATCACCTCCATCCTCCTCCTTCCATGGCATGACTCATGCAACATGAAAAAATCAGAGAAAACAAGATGAAACAAGCATGAAACTTACCTTAAATGAGGAAAACAAAGTGCAAGAAAGCTTCCTTAGGTTTTTCCCCTCTCTTCTTCTTCTTCTTCCTTCTTCTCATCTCTTCTTTTTCTTTCCTTTCTTTTCTTCCTCTTTTCCACCAATTCCTCCATCTCTCTCCGAGCTTCTCTCTCTCTCTCTCTCTATAATGGCAGCCATCTTTTCACTCCCTCTATTTTTCTTTCTTCTCTCTCCCAGCTTGATAGGCCACTCACCCTCGACCATTCTTATTTTTTTTCTTTCTTATTCTTTCTTTTATTTCTACATTTGCCTCCTTGTCCCCTCTTGCCATCATTCTCTCTTTCTCTCCACTGACAACCCCCCCATCTTCTCACTTCACTTCTATGAAGCCAATATAGATACAATAGTATATCTCACACCCTTAGGTATCATATGCACCCATTCACTAATGACTCACCACTCAACTCACCATCTAACGTACCACTAATGACATGACACATGTGGCCCACACAATTTATAATTAATCATACAATAGATGTAAATTAAATTAAGTAAACTAATTCAACTAATTTTAATATGCAATTAAACTAATCGTTGAAATATGAAATTAAGGTTTCACAGTTTACACCAAAAATATGGATCTTGATGGTCATAATGAATATAACACTTTCCTAAAACAACCTTAACCATGGAATGGCTAGAATCAGTCTAAGATTGTGAATTTGAAAAAGAAGATTTTGAATGCAAGTTTTAAAAGAAATTTTTGATGCAAGTTTTAATATAACTTTGAAAACATGGATGAATATATAAATATGATATGCACAATGCAAGAAGGGTCGTGAAGATACAAGGTTAAGCTTCACCACATAATCAAGGGGGTTGAACCCACACCATCAAGGGTTGAATTTGAAGAAAGCCCCTGACTCGGTGACCTTTAACAATTCTTCCTAGGCACGAATCGGGAGTCCCTTGTTTCAAACATGCAAGAAAGGGAGGTACAAGATGAGGGATTAAAATAGAAGAAAACCAAGTAGGCTAGGAGGGAGAAGAGAGGGGGGGAATTATATATAAGTAAATCAAAAGCCTACCTTATCTTCTTCTTGTTTTGCTTGCTTTATTTGTTTTGCTTTACTTGGATTTTGAGAACCTTGAAGTTGCAGCACCTTGAGTCTTTAATGGAGACCTTGGAGGCTTGTGTTTGAGTGTAGAAGGTGTATAAAACTAGGGTTTAAGTGCATGGAGGTTAGGGCTTGAACAGGCTTGAGAAGGCTAGGGTTTAGAGAGACTTTGAGCTTTGGATTTCGAGAGATAGCATTTTTGAATTGAGTTTGCAGAACCTTTTCACGCAGGAGGAAGGTCTGTATTTATAGGCAACTAAATGACTTGGTGCCTGTTGCAGTGGCACCAGGGCAAAATTCCCATTGGTGCTACTCCTAATGGTGCTAGCCACTAAGAAAAGCTTTTAGGGTAGCAAGAAATGTATCTTTTGACGCTTGATACATAAGACAAAAGATTTGAGCGCCTGTCCTAGTGACTACCACGCAATTTTTGGCTTGGCTCCATTGGGAGTGACTTTGTAGAGTCCGGGAATGATTCTGAAGGATTTGAGTAACCAAACTCAGCCGGGAATGGACAAAAATGCTCGAGAGAGTGTCTCAGAGGTAACTAGCTTAAGAAGCAATGTTGGAATGTTTGGAAAGGTTGACTAGCCCACTAGGGGCAAAACGGTCAATTGAACTGGGAAAATACTGGAATGGACTTGGAGTGACTCGTGAAAATACTTAAAGGTTGGAAACACCGTTAAGAGTGTTCTGTAAGGTTATCGGTTTGATACTTAGAGCCGATGTGGTTGGAAAATGTGATCGGCCCATTAGGGGCAAAATCGTCATTTTGCACTAGGTTTGCTAGGATGGACTCAGAATGGTCTGGAAAGATGTTAGAAGTTTAAGAATACTATTAAAAGCATTCCTGAAAGGTTACCGGTTTGATACCCAGAGTCGGTATGGTTCCCGGTGGTAGTCGGATGCCTAGGGGTAAAATGGTTATTTTGATCGAATGGTCTTGGAATTGTTCCGGAACCTATTAGAAGGCATTTCAACATACCAGATTGTCCTTGTGACAATCTTGGAAAGGTAGATTTATTGCTCTAAGGACTAAGGTACTTTCTCAAGAAGTGTACTGGAAAAGGCCCAAGGGGCAATTTGGTCATTTTTCACCGGAGTGGGCTAACAAACATTGGTGTTGACTCAAATTTTAAGTATTTTCACTACTCTGATGGTGTGTGATGAGTTGGTTTCCAAAGGTATCTCGTTCTTTGATAAACATGTCATGGCCAAGAGGAGTGTTCGGTCCCGTGACATTAGGGTTTTATTGGCAATTTCCAACGTCGACCTATTTGTAAGTGTTTCCACCACTCTAACAGTTGGGATGTTTTCGAGTGTTTCTGCCACTCTGATGGGTGCGTTCATTCCAGAGACTGCTGGTTCTCAAGAAGCTGCTAGATGGACTTATAATCTTAGGAATTAACTTTCTCGAAAGACATGCTGGATAACAGACATTCTATATTGGTGGGCTAGCAGGTGCTAGAAGTGAACTGTTCTACCATCTCGAGGACTTGGGTTTTGTCCCGGTCGACAGGTTTGAAGGGACTTACCGTTTTTAGGAGTTTTCTTGGTAAACGTGTCGGATTAGATGGACTTACCATCTAAGGGATTAACTTTCTTGAAAGATGTGCTGGTTTGAGTTTGATTGATCAAGACTAGAATTGGAATTGGAATTGGGGTTGAAATAGGGACTTATCGTCTTTAGGAAGACGTGCCAACTGGAATTGGACTGAACAATACTCTAAGGGTATTTTGGTTATTTTGCCTCTATTGGGCCCGATAGGCTTGCGAAACGATTGATTGATTAGATTGAGTCTGAAAAACTACTTTTGACTTGAATGTGTCTTTGTCAATTTGAATGTGAGTCCGGTCGGACCAGAGATTGCCAAGCTGGCAAAAATAGAGTGCTTATAGATACCCACAAACATCCCTTTGTGAATTGCAATTAGAGATAGGAATAAGGAGAATATGCATAATCTATCTCAAGAAAACATTAGATTTCACTTCTATCCCTTGACACATGCAAAAATATGCAATCACTCATACAAAAGAGAGGTTCCAATGTGTGGGTGAAGAATTATGCTATATAACTTCAAATGAAACACACTTCAATAGTCTCAAACCTTAAAGTTTTGATTGAAAACCTCACTAGGCAAACACTCACAAATAAAGACCCACATGGCTCTCATAATAGTATGATCATCAAAAGAGTAAATGTAAAAGGAAAGCATGTGAACATACCAATTACAAAAACCAGAAAGATATAAGTTTATCAACCTAGCATAGCCACATAAAACAAAATTCATAGTTAAGCACTAATTCAAAGAAGTTGACAAGTAATGACTTATATTGTAATGAAATTCTCAATTAAGCACAACTTGAATTAAGTAAGCCCTTTTTTAGATGGAAATGTAGTTTGGAGATGCAAAAGGTGAGGGTGAAGAAGGATAGAAATAGGTCAAGTCATGTGTGATCAAGGCATGAAATGATGAATGACTAAACAACTATAACTCTTCCCCCCTTTTTTTTTAAATGCAAAATATTCTTCTAAACATTTTTCTCTTTTCTACACCCTGTTTCAACTTAATAACTTTTCCTTCTCTCTCTCTCTCTCTCTCTCTCTCTCTCTGTGTGTCTCTGTGTGTGTGTTTATTTTGTTTCCATTCGTTTAATGTCCTCATTTGCATTCAATATTTTCAACTTCACAATATGGTCTTTTTTTTTTTTTATTATACTCCCCAATTAATCTCTTTTTTTTCTTTGCTTTCTTTCTTTCTTCAATGCCTCAACAGAGTATACTCTTTTCAACAAATACATCACTTTGCAAGTACAAGATAAGAAGTAGCATTACTTTGTATTTCAACAAAAGAATGAAAAAAATGGATCAAAGAGGGTCAAAGGAACATATGGCCTTATAATGGAAACTCATGGCTATCAAGAAAAGTAAAGGCCTAGAATCATATCCCAAAATACTCAAGCAAAGTATTTCATAGAGTATAAGTGTCAATATCAATATCAATACTCAACTCATGAATCAAATGCAAGCATAATGAAGCTATTGAAGAAAATAACGGTGAATAATGAATCATTGATTAAATGTAATAACTCCAAAAGACAATAAATATTCTAAAGCTCACAAGGTAGAAATCTCCACTAATGTAAGGATAAAAATGCAAGAGATAGCACCAACGATGTTATAAAGTATGATTGTGAGCGATGATATAATCCCCTCTACTAATGCATGAATAAAGCAAAACCCACAATGTGTTATGTGTAAAGAGTGAATTAACATCAACTTGAGTAAAGATACATACGAAGATTTCTATCTTCTAATATCAAGTGGCACTTTCACAAGTAGTGTTATGGTACCTTGAAAATAGAGAATCAACACATTCACCATGAATAGCTAGAAATCAGTATGAAGAGCACATGGATAAATGTGTCAAAGCAATGAAATAAATGATACCGAGACCATACAATATCCAAGTCTCTACCAAATAATACAATTGGTCAAAGATAACATTATCATATTGCACTTATAACTGTACAATCCTTGCATAAGAGATAAGGGTAATACATAGAAAGATATACAATAAAGTTCAAAAATGACATCCACTATGAACAATAAAGTGTTAGATACGAGCAATGAAGTGACGTGCTCATACAAATGGCATCTAAACTCTATCTGTAACTAGAGGAAGTGTCGCGCCCCAATTTTCCACACTCGAGAAAAATAAGTGAAAAAAACACAATGCTCTCTCGTTAGAACTCATCATTCTAAAAGGATGAGTGTGACTAGGTTTGAATTGAAAGTTAATTTGATTAAGGGTTTTTGAAAAAAAAAAATTGGAGCACCACCTAACTTGATTAAGGTGAGTTAGGTCACCTAAAACTAAGTATAATTTGAAGATTACAATTAGAGTTTTTGAAAAGGTTTTGAAAACTTCCTCAAGAGAGGGTCTTTTTTAGAAAACAGGTTGTTTGGCAAGTTTTAGAAAGATTTAAGCACCTTATGAAAAATAACTCCGTTTTTAGTCTTTGAAAATAGTGATCTAGATTCGGGGGTTGGTTATGTGTAAGGAAGATATCCTAAGATTGTCACCCTACCCTAGCCTTGTAGTACCTACATGTCTATTCACCATTAGTTCATTCATTTAAAATCTTTGATTTTTCAACGTCCAATACTATCCACTTTGAAAGAATTTTGGAAAAGAGGTTTAATATGATGCATGGCATGCAAGTGCAAGAAAAAATTCGATTTTGAAAATAGATTTGAAAAGAAAGATTTGATTTTAAAAATGGATTGGAAAATACTTGATTTGAAATTTGAAAAAAAGGTTTTAGAAGTTGGAAATAGATTATGGAATTGGAGATTTGGCAATAGATTTTAGAATTAGAAACTTAAAATAGATTATAAAATTAGAAATTTGAAAAAGAGTTTTGGAATTGAAGACTTGAAAGATGTTTTGGAATTAAAAATTTTAAAAGGTAATGACCGCACACATGAGAGTTACCTACGTATCCCTTTGCTGGGAATCAGGTCAGTCGTAGATCGGACTAGAGTCCGATTGAAAATAAACACTTTGAGGTTTTGAAAAGTTTCATTTGAAAAGATTTGTTTCGAAAAGAGTTTGATTTGAACTTTGAATGGAAGATTTGAAATTCAACTTTGATTTGAAATCGAACTTGAATTTAAAATTGGACTTGGAATTGACTTTGATTTGAAATTGAACTTGTGGATTTGAAATTGATTTTAATTTGAAAAGATTGAATTTTGAAGGAGAACTTGGACTTGATTTGGAAAGATTGAGTTGAGCTTTGAAAACGTCTTAAGTTAGATTGAAGTTAGAAAACCATCTTGGTTTAAAAAGGTGTTTTAGAAAAGAGGTTAAAGCTTCCTAACTTTAGGGTTAAGGTTGAACTAGAGTTTGACTTCCTAAAGTTTAGGTAACCTAGGGTTTAGATGACCTATGGTTGGAGCATGAAATTGAATTAGAAAGACTACACACGAAGTTAAAAAGTTTTATTTTAGAAAGTTTGATTTTGGAAAGTTCCAATTTAGGAAAGTCAAATTTAGGAAAGATAGGAAATGATCTGATTTAGTTTAGAAATACTTGACTTGGAAAAAATTGGAGAAGATAGAATTTGGAAAGTTTGAACTTAGGAAAGCTTTGAATTAGGAGGGTTTCATTTTAGGAAAGCTTTCATTTTCGAAAGGACTTCAAATTAGGAAAGTTTTGATTTTAGAAAGATTTGAACTTTGGAAAGATTTAGAATTTAGAAAGTTTTAGAATTTAGAAAGATTGAAATTTAGGAAGGTTTTAAATTAGGAAAGGTTGAAATTAGGAAAGGTTTGAATTAAGAAAGATTTGATTCCTATTTCCTAAAGTAGAATATTAGATTTATTTTTGAAAAAGGGATTTTGAATGCAAGTTTTGAAAGAGAGGTTTGATGCAAGTTTGAAAACAAATTTGAAGAGGTGTATGAATATGATATGCACAATGCAATTGGGTTGTGAACATACAAGGCTAGGCTTCATAACATGATCAAGGGGGCTGAATCCACACGGTTTAAGGTTAAACTAGAAGAAAACCCTTGACACGGTGACTTTCAATAGTCTTTCCTAGGCATGAACTGGGAAACCCCTTGTTTCAAGCATGCAAGAAAGGGAGGTAGATGATAGGGGATTAAAATAGAAGAAAAACCAAGTGAGTTAGGAGGAAGAAGAGAGAGGGTGGAACTATATAAACATAAATCGAAAGCTTACCTTGAATTCTCCTTGCTTTGCTTGTTTTGCTTTAATTAGACCTTGAGAGTTTCAAACGTGTACCTTTTGAGTCTTCAATGGCTTGCTTTGAGGCTAGTGTATGAGTTTATGGAGTGTGTATAAGCTAGGGTTAGAGTGTATGAAGACTAGGGCTTCAAAGGATTTGAAGGAATTAAGGTTTGGAGAGGATTCGAGCTCTGTTTTTAGAGAGACAACATTTCTAGACTGAGATTGCGGACCTTTTTCACGCAGGGGAAGGATATGTATTTATAGACAACTTAAACCGACCTAGCGTCTGTTCTAGTGGCGCCAAGCTTAAATTTACACAGTAGTGGTGCCAGGCCAATTTTTGGTAGGGAAGTTTTTAGGGCCTCAAGAAACGTATCTTTAACTCTTGATACACAAGACAGAAGATTTGAGTGCATGTCCTAGTGATTACTAGGCAATTTTTGGCTTGGCTCCACTAGGAGTGACTCTGAAAAGTTTGGGAATGTTCCGAGAGGCCGAGAATGATCCAAAAGGCCAAAAATGGATAGAAACCCTCAGAAGAGTGTCTCAGAGATAAAAAGCTTGAGAAGTAATGTCGGAGTGTTTGAAAAGGTTAGCGAGCCTGCTAGGGGCAAAATGGTCAATTAAACCCAAAAAATTCCAAGATGGACTTAGACTGAGCCATGAGAAGGCTTGATGGTTAGAAACACTATTGAGAGTGTTCTAGGTGATTGCTGGTTTGATACCTAGAGCCGGCGTGGTTGGAATAGGCGACTAGCCCACTAGGGGCAAAACGGGCGTTTTGCACCAAACTTGCCTAAATAGACTCCAAATGATCCGAAAAGGTGTTAGAAGGTTGAGAATATTATTAGAAACATCCTTGGGATGTTAGCGGTTAGATAAGTGTGGTTCCTAGAGGCGATCGGATATTGAGGGGAAAAATAGTCTTTTTGACCGGTGGTCATGGAATTGGTCCGGAACCAACTAGAAGGCACTTGAATGTGTCGAATTGTCTTTGGGACGATCTTGGAAAGGTGGACTTACCACTCTAAGGACTTAGGTACATTCTCAAGAAGTGTGCTAGGAAGGCCTAAGGGGCAGTTTGGTCATTTTTTACCGGAGTGGGTTAGTAGGCACTGGTATTGATCTGGGTATTGAGTGTTTTTGCCACTCTAATAGTGTGTGACGAGTTGGTTTCCAAAGGTATCCCATCCTTTGGTAAATGTGTCATGGCCAAGAGGCGAGTTCGGTCCCTTGACATAGGGGTTTTGTTGGCAATTCCAGATGTCGACCTGTTTGTGAGTATTTCTGCCACTCTGACAGTTGTGATATTTGCGAGTGTTTCCGCCACTCTAATAGGGTGCATTCATTCCAAAGACTGCCTAATCTCTAGAACTTGGTAGATGGACTCATCGTCTGAGGAATCAACTTTCTCAAAAGATGTGCCGGATAACGGACATTCTTCATTGGCAGGCTAACAAGTGCCAAAAGTGAACATTGGCAGGCTAACAAGTGCCAAAAGTGAACAGTTCTACCATCTCAGGGACTTGGGTTCTGTCCCGATCAACGGGTTTGAAGGGACTTACCATTCATAGGAGTTTTCTCAATAAACGTGTTAAACTGGATGGACTTACCTTTTGAAGGA
Source organism: Euryodendron excelsum (assembly GCA_033060915.1). Taxonomy (NCBI): domain Eukaryota; kingdom Viridiplantae; phylum Streptophyta; class Magnoliopsida; order Ericales; family Pentaphylacaceae; genus Euryodendron; species Euryodendron excelsum. Next base: position 33,967,184 of record CM065388.1, read on the forward strand.
TCAGCTTTCACGAAAGACGTGCTTGATTGAGTTTTATTGGTCTAGATTGGAATTGGAATTGGAAGTGGGTTTGAGATTGAAATAAGAACTTACCGTCTTTAGGAAGATGTGCCAATTGGAATTGGATCGAACAACGCCATAAGGGCCTTTTGGTCATTTTGCCTCTATTGAGCCTAACGGGCTTGCAAAGCGATTGATTGACTGGATTGAGTCTAAAAAACTAGTTTGGACTTGAATGTGTTTGTGTCGATTTAAATATAAGTCCCTTCGGGCTAGAAATTGGGGTGCTTACAACTGCCCATTTTTTTTGTCTTAGCTTGTCGAAGACAGAAAACGATAAAGTAAGAGTCCCACGTTGACTGCGAGGAGATTCGAGGGATGGAATTGTTGGAATTTGGAATTGTAAGTTTGAAAACCAGATTATCTAGATTTTTGAAAATTGAAATTTTGAAAACTTGATTTTGAATATGATTTTGAAATTGAAGTTAATTGCTTGAAATTATTTTGAAATCATTTTCTAAAAATGATTGATTTGGAGTGGAATTGAAAGGGTTTGAAAAAGTTTGAAAACCTAAAATTTTGAATTGAAACTTTCAAGAAAAGAGTTTAGAAAACCTAGAATTTGATTTTGGAGTAACACTTTTTTGTGGAGAAAGTTTTGAAAAATTTTTGGAATGTTTTTTAGAACGGAACTTTTAAAGGATAAAACTCAGGAAACCCTAGAAATGGTTTTTTTTTTTTTTTTTTTAAGAAAAACGAGATAAAACATTTGAGAGTGGGGCCTTTTTGGCAGAAAGGACCACGAGAAACTCAGATTAAATTTTTGAAATGAGGAAAGAGTTAGAAATTTTTAAAATAAAATATTTTTGAAGGAAAAATATATAAAACCTTTGAGGGTGGGGCCTTTTTAGAAGAGAATACCCCTAGAACTCGGAGAGAATTTTAAAAAATCTTTTGTAAGGAAAAATTTGGAAAATCTTGAAATGGAAATTTTATATAACTTTTTGAGGAAAAAGTTTATATAATTTTATATAACTTTTTTAGAAGAGCTTGCAAATCTTGAATAAGACTTTTTGAAGGAAAAGGTTTAGAAAACCTTGGAATTGATTTCGAATAGAGCTTCTTAAAAATAGAATTTAGAAAATCTTGGAATTGATAAATGTTTTGGAAGGTAGAGTTTGGAGGATTGAAAACCTTGAATATCTTTGAGGATTGACTTTGCGTAAGACTTTTTGAGTGAGAAAGTTTAGAGAACATTGGAATTGATTTCAAATCAGGAATTGATAAAGCTTTGGAAAGAAGAGTTTTGAAAAACCATGCAACTGGATTTGCAATAGAAACCTTTTGAAGGATAGGCTTAGGTTTGAAATATTTTGAAGGGGAAAGTTTAGAAAAATCATTTGAAGTTGAAAGTTTAAACTTTTTGAAGAAATAGTGTAAAAAATTCATTTCAACTCGGAACTTGAGATTTTTTCTTCTTTTTTTTTTTCTTTCTTTCCTTTTTTCCTTTTTTTGTGCATCTTATTTTCTCTCTTTTTTTGTGCATCTTCTTCTTCTTCCTCTTCTTATTCTCTCTCTCTCTCTCTCTCTCTCTCTCTCTCTCTCTTTACTTGCATATTCTTCGGGTTGATAAGTTCTTACCTTTTTTCCTTTTCCTCTGCCTTACCTTCAGGATGATTGTCGCGGGAGAGATTGCCTTGCTGAATGAATATGGAGTTAAGGGGGCATGACTGAAGGCTGAACTGGCGACGACGAAAGCTACTATGGCTGAGGAGAGGAGTATTGCTATTTATGCCTGGGTTGATAGGGATGATTGGCACGCTTGGATGACCACATTGATTAATGTTGAGTTTGAACTAGGACTTGTCTGGGTGGCTGATGCAGGAGACAATGATTTACGCCAGAGGTAATAACGAGATCTGCTTTGGTCGAGTAGAGGACTAGTGCTGCTGATGAGGAGAGGGTGGCATTGCTAGGGCTACTGTAGAAGATGCCCCAGATGAGGCTATTGGAGATGCTGAGACCGCCCCTACCGAAGTTGATTGCTAAGGTTGAGGTTGAGGTTGAGGTAGCTTTTTAAGGAGGCCCTACGGTAAATGTCCGTTATTCTGTCTGGTGGAATAATACTCTTCTGGGGGAACTAATGCTCTGTCTGGCGGAATGATACTTTTCTAGGGAAATCCAAGGTTGATGTCTTGAAATTGCTACTTCTTGAACCAACACTCTGTCTTGTGAAACGATGCTCCTTTGGGGAAGTCTAAGGTTGATGCCTTGAAATTGTTACTTCTTGAACCAACACTCTGTTTTGCGAAACAAAGCTTCTTTAGGGAAGTCCAAGGTTGATATCTTGAAACTACTACTTCTTGAACAACAATTTCGTCTTGCGGAACGATACTCTTTTAGGGAAGTCCAAGGTTGATGTCTTGAAACTACTACTTCTTGAATTGACCCTCTGTTTGGTAGAACAAAGCTCCTCTGGGGAAGTCCAAGGTTGATTGGGGCGAGTTGAAGGTGGGCCAACTCTATTTCTTGGCGACAATGGAAGTTTGAGCTTTTTGAGGTGTATGCTGATGTTGGAGATGTCTAAGGTTACTTGGTCACGGGGTGGCTTTAGCTCCTTTTTGTGCTTTACCTTGTTCCTTGTTTCCTATTCGAGAGAGAAAGAGAGAAAGACATAAAGTAAGTTTTTTGCAAAAATAGTTTACGTATAATAATTCTAAAAATGCACGAGTAAAGGGTTGAATTCATGTTTATACTTTTTAGTGAATGCCCTATACATGAATGGAATTGAATGCATAAGTTTATATAAGAATTAAATTGAATGCATGTGCTACTTTTTTCTTCTTTTTTCTTTTATTTATGAATACACAGGTTCATACAAGAATGGAATTGAATGTATGTTATACTGTTGGATGAATACACCTACAAGAAAGAAATTGAATGTATGCCATGCTTTTTGATGAATGCATGAATAGATACAAAATACATAGGAATTTAATGGATGTACATGTTATACATGACATGGATGTACTAGTACTATATGTGTATAGCCTAATTACGAAGAATGTCCTAGGATTGCCCCAAGGCCCATACTCTCGAGATTCTGTTTCCCTTTCAAGATTCTGCCCCTTCAATTTTGTCCCATTCTTATCAGAGTGTGATAGCATTTGCATGATTCTCAGGGGATCTTGATCTTTTAGTTTGCTTGCAGGTATCTGATCCCTACTTTCTACATGGTTACAGTTTGGAAATTTTGTGTCCTTACATGGTTTTCTCTCTTAGATCTTCAAATGCCACTGTGGCTCAATCGACAACTCGCATGCCCTTTGCAGAGCGATAAGAAGCTTGACCTTTAATCCGAGAATACTTCTTTTAGGACCGTAATACAGGCTAAGTTTAGGGGTTGTAAGAAATGAAGGGATATTGAGGCTCAAAGATTTTCTTTTAGTGGGTTTTTTAAACCAAAACTATCTTAGCACACTTTGGGGTATGAGGTTGCCCCTGCCATCCTCCCTGTCTCTCTTTTTTTTTTTTTTTACAACTACTTGTCTTGGTATTTTTCAGGCTTATTTAGACTAACCAATTTTCTTTGATTAGAGAGGACTTTGATTTGGACTGCAACGTAGGCTAAGTTACGGGGTTTTGAATAAATGGATATGCAGGCACAAATTTGATGTTGCTTTTAGGAGGGTTTAGATTCATACCATCCTTGATTGGTCTCCTGAAGGAGTTTGGTCCCTTACTATCCTTCCTTTGCCTCAGCAACATGTCTAGCTCTTTGAGATCAATCAATCTCTTTTCAATTAGAGTGGACTTTAATTGAGTTGAAAGGTTTTGAATTTTTACAAGAAAGGGTAAAGGTTCGAACCTATTGCTTTTACTGGGCTTTTTTTATCGCTTAGGATCACCTTTAGACTTCCCTTCTTGCTCTTACTATACGCTTTTCAAGATGGCATGAAATGACCCCCCCTTTTTTAGGGCAGCTTGCCTATTGACAGCTCTTTCTTTTTGCTTTCCTCTTTATTTATTTTTATTTTATGACGAACACTTCTTCAATTCCTTTCTCTCAGAACTTTTCCTTACTGTTTCATTCTAACCCATTGTGGGCGGTGATTCCTAGGTTGGGGTTTTCTTGAAAAGAAAAATAACAGCCTCAACAGGTTTGACAATGGTTCTCTTTGACTGTATGGGGAATGAAATGAGGGCCCCTCTTCATTTTGAATCAGATTTCTTAATCCATAGAGCCTTCACATTGCTTCAGCTTGATGGAAGATTGTCGCACCCAGATTTTTTGCGCCCGAGGAATACTCACACAAGCAGAAAAAATGTTGTACTCTCTCGTTAGAACTCACCCTCCTAGAAGAATGAGTGCGACTAGGTTTGAATTGAAAATTTGATTCGAATAAAGGGCTTTTGAAAACAATTTGGAGTTGCCACCTAACTTGATTAAGGTGAGTTAGGTCACCTAAAAACTAAGAATAATCCGGAGACTACACTTAGGGTTTTTGGAAAACGATTTTGAAAATATCACCTCAAGAGAGGGTTTTTAGGAAAACAGGTTGTTTGGCAACCTTTAGAAAACATTTAGCCCTTTAAAAAAAAAATAACTCCGTTTTGGTCTTTGAAATCAGTGATCTAGGTTTGGAGGTTGGTTACGTGTATGGAAGACGCACTAAGCCATCACCCTACCCCGCCCTTTCGGTACCTACATGTCAATCTACCCTGGATTCACCTATGTGAGTCTTCAATTAACATATGTTCAACCCTATTCACTTTAGAAAAACAATGTTTGTAAAATATGATGCATGATATGCAAGTGCAAAATAAGAGAAGTTGGAAAATAGGTTTGGAAATAAATTTGAAAAGAAATTGATTTGATTTGAAAGAGATTGGAAATTTAAATAGATTTGAAATTGAAAAGTTTTGGAAATTGAAAGTAGAGATTTGAAAATAGAAATTGGAAATTGGAAATTTGAAAATAGATTGGAGATTTGGAAAGATTTTGGAATTTGAAATTTGGAAAATATGGAGGAATTTGAAATTTGAAAGAAATTGTGACCGCACCTATGAAGGTTGCCTACGTATCCTTTCGGAGGAATTAGGTCAGTCATAGTTCGGACAAGAGTCCGATTGGAAATAGAATGTTTGATTGGAAGAAGAGATTGAATTGAAAATTGAATTTGATTTGAAATTAGAAGTGGAGATTGGAATTTGAAATTTTGGAAAAGATTGGACTTTGATTTGAAAAGATAGATTTTGACTTGTTTTGGAAAGAGAAGGTTTAAGAAACCTAGACTTAGGAAAGAAAGGACTTGAGATTAAGAAAGACTGGACTCAAATGTTGGACTTGGAAGATTGGAGAAAGATTGGATTTAGAAAATGTTCGAATTAGGAAAGGTCCGATTTAGGAAAGTTTTGAATTAGGAAAGGTTCGATTTAAGAAAGTTTCGAATTAGGAAAGTTTCATTTTTGGAAAGTTTCGAATTAAAAAGGTTTTGAAATTAGGAAAGTTTTGAATTAAGAAACTTTCAACTTAGGAAAATTTTGAATTAAGAAAGTTTCAACTTAGGAAAATTTTGAATTAGGGAAGGTTTTGAAATTAGGAAGTTTTGAAAGTTGGAAAGTTTAGAATTTGGAAAGTTTTGAAATTAGAAAGTTTTGAAATTTGGAAAGATTCGAAAACAAGGAAGTGTTGAAAATAAGAAAGTTTCAAGTTTACAAAGTTTTAGATTTGGAAAACTTCGAATTTGAAAAGATTTGAAATTTAGAAAGTTTAGGATTTAGAAAGTTTTAGAGTTCGAATTTTAGAAAATCTTGAGATTAGGAAAGGTTGAGTTTAGAAAAGATTTGAAAGCTCGGATTTGGAAAGTTAAGTTTGGAAAGGGGTAGAATTAGGAAAGGGTTGAATTAGGAAATATTTGAATTTTAAAATTTAAGGAAAGATTTTTATATTCAAGTTTTGGAAACTTAAGATTTAGGAAAGGAGAAGTTTAGGAAGGAGTTGAAATATGAAAGGTTTGGATTAGGAAGGGATTGGATTTGGTTTCTAAAAGCAAAGGTTTGATTTTGTTTCCAAAAATGGAGGATTGGATTTGGTTTCCTAAATGGGAATATTTGATTCGGTTTCCTAAAGGGAAGGTAGGATTTGAAAAGGATTTGGAAAGGGAGATTCTAGAAACCCTAGATTTGGAAAACCATGGTTTCGACGTAGAAAATAGGTTTTGGAAACATGTATAGTTTGGATGTAAAAACAAGAGGTTTTAGAAACCTAGGTTTGGGGAAAAGTTTAAAAATCATATTTTTGGAAAGAAAATTAGGGTTTCCTAATTGTGGGTTCTAGGACTTGACTTGGGCTCTAAGGAAAAAGGATTTTTGGAAAGTGCGTTTTTAGAAACGAAGGTTTTCTAGAAGTGAATCCTAGGGAGGAGTTTCTAGAGGGAAGAGTTTTTGAAAAGTAAATTCGAAGAGAGCGTTTTTGGAAAGAGATTTTTAAAGAGGAGTATTTGGAAAGTGTGTTTTTTAGAAACGAAGATTTTAGAAGGAAAATCCTAGATGAGAGTTTCTAGAAGGAAGATTTTAGAAAGAGAGGTTTTGAGAAAGATTTTTGGAAGGAGATTATTGGAGAGAGTTTTTAGGAAAGTGAATTTAGGGAGTGTTTTTAGAAAGTGAATTTTGAGGAGAAAGGGTTTTTGGAAACGAGTTGAAAAAGGAAGCTTTGAAAAATAGATTTTGGAGGGAGTTTTTGAAGACAACTTTGAAGAGGAGAGTTTTAGGAAAGTATGTTGAAAAAGAGATTTTTAGGAAGAGATTTTTTTGAAAATAGAGTTTTTAGGAAGTGTAAAAGATCTCACTTTCCTAAAGTGGTTCTAACCATAAGAAGGCTAGAACCACTTTAGGAAAGCGGTTTTGAAAACAACAAGATTTGAAAATATGGACCATATTGGTCACTTTGAATTTAACACTTTCCTAAAGTAACCCTAGCCATGGAAAAGCTAGAATCACCCTAAGATTGTGATTTTGAAAACATGTTTTGAAAAAGGAGATTTTGATGCAATTTTGAAAACAAGTTTGAAAACTATTTTGAAAACAACTTTGAAAACGACTTTTGGAAGATGCAAGACCATGATATGCACAATGCAATTTTGGGGTCGTGAACATACAAGGTTAAGGCTTCACCACATAATTAAGGGGGCCGGACCCACGTGGTCTCTGGTTAGACTAGAAGAAGGCCCCTGACACGGTGACTCTCCAATAGCCCAATCCTATACATGGACTGGGAATCCCCTTGTTTCAAGCATGTAAAGAAAGGGGGGAAAGAGATGGGGGATTAAAATAGAGAAAACCCAAGTGGGTTAGGAGAGAGAAGAGAGAGGGGGAAGTGTAGAAATTTAAATGAAGAACCTACCTTGTGTCTTGGTTATTCAGTCTTCGGTCTTCGTCTTGATTTTCATCTTCAATCTTCAAGAGTTGTCTTCAAGCTTCAAACTTCAGATTGCAACTTTTCAAATCTTTGAAGGAGGGTTGAAGGTTAGTGTATGAGTGTATTGGGATGTATAGGAGTGTATATGAGACTAGGGTTTGTGTATGGTGGCTAGGGTTTGGAAAACCTAAGGAGGCTAGGGTTTAGGGAATGTTCGAGCTCTGTATATCGAATTATATGATTTTTAGACTGAGTTGACGGACCTTTTTCACGCTGGAAGAGGCTCTGTATTTATTGAGGTTGGACAACACTGGCGCCTGTTGCAGTGGCGCCAGGCCAAACTTTACACTAGTGCCACTAGGAGTGGCGCCAGGCCATTTTTTGGCTTGGTGCCACTACTAGTGGCTCCAGCCATTTAGGAAATGTTTAAAGTCAGCAAGCAACGTATTTTTGACTAGATTTGGGCGCCTGTACTAGTGACTACCATGTAATTTTTAGCCTAGCTTCACTAGGAGTGAGTCCGGAAAGTCCGGGAAGGATTTTGGAAGACCGGGGATGACCCGGAAGGCCGGAAAAAAGCAAGAACACTTAAAATAGTGTCCTGGAGATATTTGACTTGAAAAATGAGGATAAGATGGGTTGGAAAGGTTGATCGGGCCTTTAGGGGCAAAACGGTCAATCGGATCGGGAAACTGCCGAGACAAACTCGAACTGTCCCGGAAGAAGACTTGGGATTTGGAAACATTATTCAGAATGTTCCCAAAGGTTGCTGGTTTGATACCCAGAGCCGGTGTGGTCGGAAAAGGTGACCGGCCCACCAGGGGCAAAACGGTCATTTTGTACCGGGTTAGCCGAAACTGACTCGGAACGATCTGAAAGGATAAAGAAAGGTTTAGAACACTATAAAAAGTATTCTCGGGAAGTTACTGGCTTGATACCCAGAGCCGGTGTGGTCGGACAAGGGGACCAGCGTACCAGGGGCAAAACGGTCATTTTGCACCGGGTTTGCCGAAACTGACTCGGAATGATCCAGAAAGGTGGAGGAAGGTTGAGAATACTGTAAGAAGTAATCTCAGAAGGTTACCGACTTGATATCCAGAGCCGGTGTGGTTCCCGAGGCGTTCGGATGCCTAGGAGCAAAATGGTCATCTTGACCGAAAAGTTTCTGGAAAGGTCCAAGGGGCAGTTTGATCATTTTTTACCGAAGTGGGCTAACAGACACTGGTGTTGACCTAGGTTTTGAGTGTTTCTACCACTCTGACGGCGGTCGTCGTGACACAGGGGTTTTGTTGGCAATTCCCTATATCGACCTATTTGTGAGTATTTCCGCTACTCTAACGGTTGTGATATTTGCGAGTATTTTCGCTACTCGAACCGTCTCGAGGAATAAACTGTCTCAAGAGAGGGATTGGAAATGGGTCTTACCGCCTTTGAAAAGACGTGCCTGATTTAGAACGGTCTCGAGGAATAAACTGTCTTGAGAGAGGGGTTGGAAAGGGGACTTACCGTCTCTGAAAAGACGTGCCTGATTTGGAACTATCTCGAGGAATAAACTGTCTCTCGAGAGAGATTGGAAAGGGGTCTTACTGTCTTCGAAAAGACGTGCCTGATTTGGAACCGTCTCGAGGAATAAACTGTCCCGAGAGAGGGATTGGAAAGGGGTCTTACCACCTTCGAAAAGACGTGCTTGATTTGGAACTGTCTCGAGGAATAAACTGTCCCGAGAGAGGGATTGGAAAGGGATCTTACCGTCTTTGAAAAGACGTGCCTGAATTGGAACCGTCTCGAGGAATAAACTGTCCCGAGAGAGGGATTGGAAAGGAGACTTACCGTCTTCGAAAAGACGCGCCTGATTGGAATAGATTTACCGTCTCAAGGAATCAACTGTCACGAGAGAGGGATTGGAAAGGGGACTTACCATTTCTGAAAAGACGTGCCTGATTGGAATAGATTTACCGTCTCGAGGAATCAACTATCTCGAGAGAGGGGTTGGAATCGGAAAGGAAAGGACAATGCCCCTAAGCGCATTTTGGTCATTTTACCCCTATTTGGGCCTAGCGGGCCCGCGAAGCGATGGACAGACGAGATTTGGACTTAGAAAGTTGGTTTCGGTTGGAATACGCCTATAATGACTGGAACACAAGTCTGAACAAAGTGTAGATTGCCGAGCGGTCAAAAATGGGGTGCTTACAAAGATGAGTGACATTCTTTATGGAGACCTTAACTATCTGTCGGCCCTAGTGTGGGGGGATGGTGTTGGATCAGGGTTGACAAGAAATCTTTGGCTTTTCGCGACGCGCTAGTGGGTTAAGCAGAGGGATATATATATATATATTTTTTTTTGTGTATGGTAGCATAATTGAAGGCCTCTCATCACTTCAAATTGAATTGCTTAGTCCATAAAGCCTTTGTACAAAATTTAGGCAATGGTATGTTTCTGCCAGTAGACCCCTATATATTCTATCAAATCAACTACTCTGTGCTTAACCTAATGTGGGGGATGGTTCTTGGTTTAGGGATATTTGAATAGAAATCATTTACAGTTTTAGTGAGCTGAGCAAAGGGTAGTGTTTATTTCTTTTTGGATGAATTGAATAATGGCTTCTCATTCTTTCGACGACTCAGCTGCCTATCGCTTAGCCAAGATATCACTCAAGTGTTGCAGCTTTAATAAGCTATGCAATTCTTTGTTGACTCTGTTTTCCTCCCCACTCTCACTCTTTTTTTTTTTTTTCTCTCAACGGTTTTAACCTCCGTTAAATTGGTTGCTCATGTTATCTCATCCTTTAAGTTGAGTCATTACAAAATAGAAAAAAATTCATAAAAATAATAATCATCCACAACAGTATGAGACAAAGGGGATAAGCTAAAAACTACTTCCTTTTCATTTCAAATTATGATTCCATGACATGCAATGTTCGTTTAAATAAGATATGCAAGAAATAGAAAGATATAAAGAAAATGAACGCATTTTATGTAAACATCCCTTTTCTTGTAAGTCTTTGGTGAGAACATTTAATAGGGTTTTGGGACTATGCCAACCTCTATGGTGCTTCATTCGCTGGGTGTATCAATGGAGGGCAAATTGACAGATCTTTTATGGCGTTTGGCCTACATCTTAGAAGTTAGAGGATTCTGTTATGGTAATGCACGGGTCTGACAGGACTTTGCAAATGGTGAAATCCTTTTTTGCATGGATGGTGATTGTCTTAGCATGGTGTGAAGGTGAAGTCCTCTTGTGGATGGATGATTAGTTTTTCTTACTCCTTAATATAGGCTCAGCCTTTTCCAATAACTAGGCTTATCCTTACATGAGTTTGAATTGAGCAAGATGCTAGAGGGGTTCCATAAGTTCAATTATGCTCTTTAACTTGGAAAAAGGAAAAGAAAAACAAAACCCAGTTAGCATGTGGAGTTGGGAGTTTTATGTGATGTATGTCCTATGGAGGTCTCTTCTTTGAGGAAATCTAGGCATGATGATGAGTCGATTTGGAGGATGTGTTTTACCCCTATTATGCAATACAATACTTCTTCAACAAGGGCCGGTTGACGACCCTCTGTTTGGACAATCCTGCCTCAACGGACAAAGAGGGATTTGGGCCCCTCTTGAGACATGGTTCTATACATGCCATGGATCCTTAGGGTTGAGGAACCCTCAAGAGTTTTGGTAGGTTTGATTTACATGAGATTAGACTGCTCCTTTCTCTCTACGGTTAATTAAATGCATAAAAATGTAATGACTTGAGTTTCTTAAAACTCTTATCCCGGAATAGATATGGATGTATAAGCATAAATGAAGTGAACATATGAGTAGTATGATAACAATAAATGAATAGTTTAGAAGACCCCCTTCTTGTTTTGCTTCTGCCTTCGATTTTCTTGGTACTTGAAGATGATGGGGGGAGGATAGAAGACAAGAAACAAGAGATAAGTTAGCATTTTAATTTTGGAAATTTGTATGCAATATATGTCCTAATGGTGTCCCTTCTTGAAAGGAAAGCTAAACATGATGCATTTGGCTCACTTCTTAGAGATAGGGGGTTTGCCCCTGTATGAAAGTACCTTACTGTTGATTGGGAACATGCATTCATTCATTCATTGATTTACAAAAAGTCAAGGATTACATCAAACTTTGAGTTTAAAATACAAGAGAATTAAAGTACAGTTTAATAGGGGGAGAGGGAATACTTTTTCTTGAGACTTCCACCTATTTGCTTTTACATTTGAGATCCTAAACTACTCTTGAGCCTTCGGATTTGCCTTCTTTGAGTTTGATGTTGAGGAGGTTATTGAGGGACCTTACTGTTTGATTGCCCCTTGTCTGCTTGGTAACCCTATCTCCATGAGCATAGAGGGATTGGGACCCCTCTTTATGGAATGATTTGAAATGCATGCTATGAGTCATTAAGGTTACGTGGGAACCCTTAGGATTTTGGTAGGTTTAATGCAAGGGAGAGTGAACTTAGTGTCACTCTCTTTGGGTTGATCATATGCTTGAGGATGTAATAACTTGAGTTACTTTGGAACTCTTGTCTTGACATGGAATATTGAATACATGAACATGTATGCATAGAGTAGGGACAGAAAGAATGCAGTTATAAAGTAAACATATATGCATGAACAGTTATACAAGAATTATAACAATGGGAATAGACAAGAATAAAGAAAAATAAAGCAGTTGCCCTTTCCTCCATGGTTTTGAAATTGATGTGTGTCGTGCCCAGATTTTTTGCTCTCGAGAAATACTCACCCAAGCAAGAAAAATGTTGTACTCTCTCGTTAGAACTCACCCTCCTAAAAGAATGAGTGTGACTAGGTTTGAATAAAGGGCTTTTGAAAAAGATTTGGAGTCGCCACCTAACTTGATTAAGGTGAGTTAGGTCACCTAAAAACTAAGAATAATCCGAAGACTACACTTAAGGTTTTTGGAAAAACGATTTTTGAAAATATCTCCTCAAGAGGGGGTTTTTAAGAAAACAGGTTGTTTGGCAACCTTTGGAAAATATTTAGCCCTTTTTGAAAAATAACTCCTTTTTGGTCTTTGAAAACAGTGATCCTAGGTTCAGAGGTTGGTTACGTGTAGGGAAGACGCACTAAGCTATCACCCTACCCCGCCTTTTTGGTACTTACATGTCAATCTTCCCTAGATTCACCTATGAGAGTCTTCGACTAACTATTAGCCAATCCTATCCACTTTAGAAAAACAATGTTTGAATAGAAACTAACATGATGCATGGTATGCAAGTGTAAGAAAAGAGACTTGAAAAATAGATTTGAAAAGAGATTTGAAGAGATAGAATTGAAATTGAAAAGTTTGAAAATTTGGAAGTAGAAATTTGGAAATAGAAAGTTTGAAAGTAGATGTGAATTTGGGATTTGAAAAGATTTTGAAAACCGCACCCATGTGGGTGGAATTGAAAGTTTGAAAAGTGTTGTGACCGCACCTATGAAGGTTGCCTACGTGTCCCTTTGGGGGAATCAGGTCAGTCATAGTTCGGACCGGAGTCCGATTGAAAAGAGATTGATTTGAAAAGAGAGAGATTGAATTGAAAGAAAGAGATTGAATTGAAAACTAGATTTCATTTGAGTTTAGAAGAGGAGATTGGAAATTGAAATTGAGAAGATTGGACTTTGATTGAAAAGATTGATTTTGGAAAGACTTGATTTTAAGAAACCTAGACTTAGGAAAGAGAAGAGACTTAGAAAATATTTGACTTGACTTGGAAGGTTTAGGAAATTAGGGAAGATTGGATTTAGGAAATGTTTGAATTAGGAAAGGTTCGATTTAGGAAGGTTTGAAATTAGGAAAGTTTCAACTTAGGAAAGCTTTGAATTTGGAATGTTTCAACTTTAGGAAAATTTTGAATTAAGAAAGTTTCGAATTAGGAAAGTTTTCAAATTAGGAAACTTTTTGAAATAGGGAAGTTTTCAAAATAGGAAAGTTTCAAGTTTAGAAAGTTTTCGAAAATGGAAAGGTTTTAAGATTAGGAAAGTTCCCAAATTAGGAAAGTTTTGAAAATCGGAAAGTTTTGAATTTAGAAATGTTTTGAAAAAGGGAAGTTTTGAATTTGGAAAGCTTTGAAAATAAGGAAGTTTTGAAAATAAGAAAGTTTCGTTTTAGGAAAGGTTTGAAAAAGGAAAGTTTTCAGTTTAGGAAACGTTTGAATTAAGAAAGTTTTGAGTTTAGAAAAGTCTTAGATTTGGAAAGATGTTGAAGTTTTGGAAAGTTTAGAATTTAGAAAGTTTTTAGAGTTTTAGAAAATCTTGAAATTAGGAAAGGTTTGAGTTTAAGAAAAGTTTGAAAACTTAGGTTTGGAAAGTTAAGATTTGAAAAGAGGGTAGAATTAGGAAAGGGTTGGATTTTAGAATTTTAAGAAAGATTTGAAAGTTGAGTTTTGAAAACTTAAGATTTAGGAAAGTGAAAGACTAGGAAGGATTTGAATTAGGAAAGAGTTGGATTTTAAAATTTAAGGAAAGATTTAAAGTTTAACTTTAGGAAACTTATGGTTTAGGAAGGAATTGAATTAAGAAAGGTTTGGATTAGGAAGGGATTGGATTTGGTTTCTAAAAGCAAAGGTTTGATTTTGTTTCCAAAAACGGAGGATTGGATTTGGTTTCCTAAAGGGAAGATTAGATTTGGCAAGGATTTGGAAAGGGAGATTCTAGAAACCCTAGTTTTGGAAAATTATAGTTCCAACGTAGAAAATAAGTTTTGGAAACGTGTATCGTTTGGATGTGAAAACAAGAGGTTTTGGAAACCTAGGTTTGGGGCAAAGTTCGAAAATCATGTTTTTGGGAAGAAAATTTAGGGTTTTTCTAGGGCTTGACTTGGGCTTTTAAGGAAAGAGTATTTTCGAAAAGTGCATTTTAGAAATGAAGATTTTGGAAGGAAATCCTAGGGAGGAGTTTTTTGGAAAGTAAATTTGAAGAGGGAGTTTTTGAAAAAAGATTTTAAAGAAGAAGGAGTTTTGGAAAGTGTGTTTTTAGAAACGTAAATTTTAGAAGGAAAATCCTAGAGGGGAAATTTCTAGAAGGAAGATTTTGGAAAGAGAGTGTTTTCGGAAGATTTTTGGAAGAAGACTGTTGGAGAGAGATTTTAGGAAAGTGAATTTAGGGAGTGTTTTTAAAAAGTGAATTTTGAGGAAAATATTTTGGAGAGGAGTTGAAAAAGAGAGTTTTGAAAAATAGATTTTGGAAGGGAGTTTTTGAAAACAATTTTGAAGAGGAGAGTTTTAGGAAAGTATGTTGAAAAAGAGATTTTTAGGAAGAGATTTTTGAAGAGAGAGTTTTTAGAAGGTGAAAAACATCTCACTTTCCTAAAGCGATTCTAACTATAAAAAGGCTAGAACCACTTTAGGAAAGCGGTTTTGAAAACAACAAGATTTGAAAATATAGACCGTATTGGTCACTTTAAATGTAACACTTTTCTAAAGCAATCCTAGCTATGGAAAAGCTAGAATCACCCTAGGATTGTGATTTTGAAAACATGTTTTGAAAAAGAGATTTTGATGCAATTTTGAAAACAAGTTTGAAAAAGATTTGAAAAACAACTTTGAAAACGGTTTTTGGAAGATGCAGGACTATGATATGCACAATGCAATTTGGGGTCGTGAACATACAAGACTAAGGCTTCACCACATAATCAAGGGGGCCGGACCCATGTGGTCTCTGGTTAGACTAGAAGAAAGCTCCCGACACGGTGACTCTCCAATAGCCCAATCCTACACATGGACCGGGAGTCCCCTTGTTTCAAGCATGCAAAGAAAGGGGGGGAAAGAGATGGGGGATTAAAATAGAGAAAACCCAAGTGGGTTAGGAGAGGGAAGAGAGAGAGGGGGAAGTGCGGAAATTTAAATAGGGAGCCTACCTTGTATCTTGTTTATTTTGGGCGCCGTGCAGTCTTCAGTCTTCAGTCTTCGGTCTTTGTCTTGATCTTCACCTTCAGTCTTCAAGAGTTGTCTTCAAGCCTTGGATTGCAGCTCTTCAAGTCTTCAAAGGATGGTTGAAGGGTAGTGTGTGAGTGTATGGGAGTGTGTATGAGTGTATAGGAGGCTAGGGTTTGTGTAAGGTGGCTAAGGTTTGGAAAACCTAAGGTGGCTAGGGTTTTTGAGGTGCTCGAGCTCTGTATACCAAAATATATGATTTTTAGGTTGAGTTTACGGATCCTTTTCACGTTGAATGAGGCTCTATATTTATAGAGGTTGGACAAACCTGGCGCCTATTGCAGTGGCGCCAGGGCAAAATTGCTCTTGGCGCCACTAAGAGTGGTGCCAGGCCAATTCTTGGCTTGGCGCCACTTAGGAAACTTTATAAGTCGGCAAGCAACGTATCTTTGACTAGATTTGGGCGCCTGTACTAGTGACTACCATGCAACTTTTAGCCTAGCTTCACTAGGAATGACTCCGGAAAGCCCGAGAATGATTTGGAGGAGTCGGGAATGACCCGGAAGGCCAGAAAGGAGCAAGAACACTTAAAATAGTGTCCTAGAGGTATTTGACTTGAAAAGTGAGGATAAGATGTGTCGGAAAGGTTGACCGAGCCCTTAGGGGCAAAACGGTCAATCGGACTAGGAAGCTGCCGGGGCGAACTCGGATTGTCCCGGAAGAAGACTTGGGATCTGGAAACATTATTCAGAATGTTCCCGGAGGTTTCCGGTTTGATTCCCAGAGCCGGCGTGGTCGGAAAAGGAGACCGGCCCACCAAGAGCAAAATGGTCATTTTGTACCGGGTTTGCCGAAACTGACTCGGAATAATCCGGAAAGGTAAAGAAAGGTTGAGAATACTATAAAAAGTATTCTCGGGACATTACCGGTTTGATACCCAGAACCGGTGTGGTCGAAGAAAGAGATCGGCCCTCTAGGGGCAAAACGGTCATTTTGTACCGAGTTTGCCGGAACTGACTCGGAATAATCCAGAAAGGTAAAGGAAGGTTGAGAATACTATAAAAAGTATTCTCGGGACATTACTGGTTTGATACCCAGAACTGGTGTGGTCGAAGAAGGAGACCGGCCCTCCAGGGGCAAAACGGTCATTTTGTAACGGGTTTGCCAGAACTGACTCGGAATAATCCGAAAAGGTAAAGGAAGGTTGAGAATACTATAAAAAGTATTCTCGGGAGATTATAGGTTTGATACCCATAACCGGTGTAGTCGAAGAAGGAGACCAGCCCTCCAGGGGCAAAACGGTCATTTTGTACCGAGTTGGCTGGAACTGACTCGGAATGATCCGGAAAGGTAAAGGAAGGTTGAGAATACTATAAACAGTATTCTCAGAAGGTTACCGGTTTGATACCCAGAGCCGGTGTGGTCCCCGGGGCATTCGGATGCCTAGGGACAAAATGGTCATCTTGACCAGAAAGTCTCGGAAAAGGTCCTAAGGGTAGTTTGGTCATTTTTCACCAAAGTGAGTTAACAGACACTGATGTTGACTTGGGTTTTGAGTGTTTCCGCCACTCTAACGGCGGTCGTCGTGACACAGAGGTTTGTTGCCAATTCCCTATATCGACCTATTTGTGAGTATTTTCGCTAGTCTAACGGTTTTGTGAGTAGTTTCGCTACTCGGACCGTCTCGAGGAATAAATTGTCTCGAGAGAGAGATTGGAAAGGGGACTTACCGTCTTCGAAGAAACGTGCCTGGAATGGAACTGTCTCGAGAAATAAACTGTCTCGAGAGTGGGATTGGAAAGGGGTCTTACCATCTCCGAGGAGATGTGCCTAGATTGGAACCGTCTTGAGGAATAAACTGTCTCAAGAGTGGGATTGGAAAGGAGTCTTACCGTCTCCGAAGAGATGCGCCTAAAGTGGAACCGTCTCGAGGAATAAACTGTCTCGAGAGTGGGATTGGAAAGGGGTCTTACCGTCTCCGAAGAGACGTGCCTGGATTGGAACCGTCTCGAGGAATAAACTATCTCGAGAGTGGGATTGGAAAGGAGTCTTACTGTCTCCGAGGAGACGTGCCTGGATTGTGAGTGTTTCCGCCACTCTAACGGCGGTCGTTGTGACACAGGGGTTTGTTGCCAATTCCCTATATCGACCTATTTGTGAGTATTTTTGCTACTCTAACAGTTTTGTGAGTAGTTTCGCTACTCGGACCGTCTCGAGGAATAAACTGTCTCGAGAGAGGGATTGGAATTGGAATAAGAAAGGACAATGCCCCTAAGGGCATTTTAGTCATTTTGCCTTTATTTGGGCCTGACAGGCCCGCGAAGCGATGGAAAGACGGAATTTGAACCTAGAGAATTGGTTTCGATTGGAATGTGCCCACAATAACTTGAAAACAAGTCTGGACGGAGTGTAGACTGCCGAGCGGTCAAAAATGGGGTGCTTATAATGTGCATGTCTTAAATCCGGCAGAGGTTCAGTTATGCATGGTTTCTACATGAGCATGAGGTTGAGGGATTACTAATGATTCCTGAAAAAGGCTCGGTTCCCAAATCTTCAAACCTAGGCCCACTCCCAGAGGTGTTTCCATTACAGGTTGGTGATCCGACCGAGGGAACTATCAAGAGGTCGTAAGCTAGGAAACTGACACAACATCTTACCCACAACCAATATATAGTTCCCCCTTCTAACTAGAAGGAAATATTTAGGTAAAGAATACAAATATGCAAATACTTGTGCACATGCAGTGTGTGTGTGAAATTTTGGAAAGTGGAGGAAAGGGCCCAATAACTCCCATCCATCCTATCCATTCCATTCAAACGTTCATGACATGCATAGCAGTTAATATGACATAAAACAAAAATGTGAACAAAGGTCCACCTACAAAAATAAAGTTGCAAAAAGTTAGTACTTAAATGAAAAACTTAATGCAAGATAGAATAATTGAATGCATGCTATGACATGTTTTTGAAAAGTTTGGTTTTAAAAATTTTGAAGTGGATAGAATTGGACAAATTAATCAAAGACTCTAGATGAGTGAGGGTGAAGAGACATGACAATGGCCTAACCCTCCAAAGTCCCTAGTGGAGTCGCTAGCTGTCCCGTCCCTATTTTTCGTAATTGAGAAAAATAAGTGAGAAAAACACAGTGCTCTCTTGTTAGAACTCATCCTCCTAGAAGGATGAGTGCGACTAGGTTTGAATTGGAAGTTGATTTGTTTAAGGGATTTTGGAACAAAAATTTGGAGTTGCCACCTAAATTGATTAAGGTGAGTTAGGTCACCTAAAACTAAGTATAATCCAAAGATTATACTTAGAGTTTTTGAAAAGGTTTTGAAAACTTCTTCGAGAGAGGGTTTTTTTTTTTTAGAAAACATGTTGTTTGGCAATCTTTGGAAAAATTTAAGCCCTTTTTGAAAATAACTCCATTTTTAGTCTTTAAAAACAATGATCTAGATTCGAGGGTTAGTTAGGTGTAGGGAAGATATCTTAAGTTCATCATCCCACCCCGCCCTTGCGGTACCCACATGTCTATTCACCCTTGGTTCATTCATTTAGAATATTTGATTATTCAATGTCTAATACTATCCACTTTGAAAAGAATTTTGAAAAAGAGGTTTAATATGATGCATGGCGTGCAAGTGCGAGAAAAGATTTGATTTTGAAAATAGATTTGAAAAGAAAGATTCAATTTTGAAAATAGATTTGAAAATACTTGATTTGAAATTTGAAAAAAAGGTTTTAGAAATTGAAAATAGATTATGGAATTGGAGATTTGGCAATAGATTTTAAAATTAGAAACTTGAAATAGATTATAGAATTGGAAATTCAAAAAAGGGTTTTGGAATTGAAGACTTGAAAGATGTTGTGGAATTGAAAATTTGAAAAAAGTTATGACCACACCCATGAGGGTTGCCTACGTATCCCTTTGTTGGGAATCAAGTCAGTCGTAGTTTGGACAAGAGTCTGATTGAAAATAAACACTTTGAAGTTTTGAGAAGTTTGATTTGAAAAGATTTGATTCGAAAAGAGTTTGATTTGAAAAAGAGTTTGATTTAAACTTTTAATTGAAGATTTGAAATTGAACTTTGATTTAAAATCAACTTGAATTTAAAATTGGACTTTGAATTGACTTTGATTTGAAATTGAACTTGTGGATTTAAAATTGATTTTGATTTGAAGCATTGAACTTTGAATGAGAACTTGGACTTGATTTGAAAAGATTGAGTTGAGTTTTGAAAACGTCTTAACTTAGATTGAAGTTAGAAAACCATCTTGGTTTAGAAAGGAGTTTTAGAAAAGAGGTTGAAACTTCTTAACTTTAGGGTTAGGGATGAACTACGATTTGACTTCCTAAAGTTTAGGTAACCTAGGCTTTAGATGACCTACGGTTGGAGCATGTAATTGAATTGGAAAGACTCGACACGAAGTTAAAAAGTTTTATTTTAGAAAGTTTGATTTTGGAAACTTCTAATTTAGGAAAGTTAGATTTAGGAATGATTGGAAAGGATTTGATTTAGTTTAGAAATACTTGACTTGGAAAAAATTGGAGAAGATAGACTTTAGAAAGTTTGAACTTAGGAAAGTTTTGAATTAGGAAGGTTCCATTTTAGAAAAGTTTTCATTTTAGAAAGGACTTCAAATTAGGAAAGTTTTGATTTTAGAAAGATTTGAACTTTGGAAAGATTTAGAATTTAGAAAGATTGAAATTTAGGAAGGTTTTAAATTAGGAAATGTTGGAATTAAGAAAGGTTTGAATTAAGAAAGATTTGTTTCCTATTTCCTAAAGTAGAATATTAGATTTATTTTTGAAAAAGGGATTTTGAATGCAAGGTTGAATTTTGAAAATCTAGAATTTAGAAATCTATGATTTGGTGGAAAAAGAGATTTTAAAAACCTAAGATTTGATGTAGAAAAATAGTTTTTGGAAACCTATGGTTTGAGGCAAAACAAGAAGTCATTTTTTTTAGAATAGAGAACTAGGGTTCTTAACCATGGGATCAAAGGCTTGACTTGGGCTCCTAGAAAAAGGGTTTTTATAAAAGAAATCTTTGAAAACAGTTTTTAGAAAAGAGGGTTTGACATGAGTTTTTAAAAAATAGATTTTTGAAGAGAGTTTTTGGAAAGAGGTTTGAAAAACAATTTGGAAAAGGGTTTGAATATGGATTTTAAAATCTTTTGAATGTCTCACTTTCCTAAAACAATTCTAACCATGAAAAGATTATAACCATTTTAGGGTTATGATTTTGAAAATGACAAGGATTTGAAATATGGACCATAATGATCACTTTGAATATCACACCTTCCTAAAATAACCCTAACCTTGGAATGATTAGAATTATCTTAAAATTATGGTTTTCGATAAATACAATTAGGGTTTACACCCAAAATATAGACATTGATGGTCACAATGAATGTCGCACTTTCCTAAAACGACTCTAATCATGGAATAGTTAGAATCACTTTAGGATTGTGTTTTTGAAAACAAGTTTGAAAAAGGAATTTTGAATGCAAGTTTTGAAAGAGAGTTTTGATGCAAGTTTGAAATAAATTTGAAGAGATATATGAATATGATATGCGCAATGCAATTGGGTCGTGAACATATAAGGCTAGGATTTACCACATAATCAAGGGGGTTGAATCCACGCGGTCCAAGGTTGAACTAGAAGAAAACCCCTAACACGGTGACTTCCAACAGTCATTCCTAGGCATAAACCGAGGAATCTCTTGTTTCAAGCATGCAAGAAAGAGAGGTAAAAGATGGAGGATTAAAATAGAAGAAAACCTAAGTAGGTTAGAAGGAAGAAGAGAGAGGAAGGAACTACATAAACGAAAATTGAAAGCCTACCTTGGATTCTTCTTGGTTTGTTTGCTTTGCTTTAATTGGACCTCAAGAGCTTCAAACTTGCAGTATTTGTGTTTTCAATGTCTTGCTTTGAGGCTAGTGTATGAGTGTATGGAGTGTGTATAAACTAGGGTTAGAGTATATGGAGTCTAGGGCTTGAAAAGACTTAAAGGAATTAGGGTTTGGAGAGGATTCGAGCTCTGTTTTTAGAGAGGCAGCATTTCATGTTGAGATTACAGACCCTTTTCATGTAGGGGGAGGATCTGTATTTATAGGCAACATAAACCGACCTGGCGCCTGTTCTAGTGGCGCTAGGCTTAAATTTATACAGGTGCTACTACTAGTGGTGCTAGGCCAATTTTTGGCTTGGCGCCACTTCTAGTGGCACTAGCCACTTAGGGAAGTTTTTAGGGTGGCAAGAAATGTATATTTGACACTTGATACGTAAGGCAAAAGATTTGGGCCCTTATCCTAGTGAATACAAGCAATTTTTGGCTCGACTCCACTAAGAGTGACTGCGGAAAGTTCGGGAATGTTCTAGGAGGCCGGGAATGATCCGGAAGGCCACAAATGGGTAGAAACCCTTAGGAGGGTATCTTGAAGGTAACATGCTTAAGAAGTAATGCCAGAGTGTTTGAAAAGGTTAGCCGACCCATCAAGGGCAAAACGGTCAATTGAATTAGAAAAATGCCAGAATGGACTCTGAGTGACCCGTGAGAAGACTTGAAGGTTGGAAACACTATTGAGAGTGTTCTGGGGGATTGTCGGTTTGATACTCAGAGCCGGCGTGGTTGGAAAAGGCAACCGACCCACCAAGGGCAAAGAGGTCATTTTGCACCGGACTTGTCGAAATAGACTCGCAATGATCCGGAAAAGTGTTAGAAGGTCGGGAATATTATTAGAAGCATCCTTAAGAGGTTACTAGTTTCATACCCAAAGCTGTTATGGTTCCTAGAGGCGATCGGATACCGAGGGGCAAAGTGGTTATTTTGACCAGATGGTCCCGAAATTTGTTCGAATCAACTGGAAGGCACTTGAACATGTTGGATTATCTTTGGAACAATCTTGGAAAGGTGGACTTATCGCTCTGAAGACTTAGGTACTTGCTCGAGAAGTGTGCCGAAAAGGCCCAAGGGGTAGTTTGGTCATTCTTCACCGTAGTGGACTAGCAGGCGCTAGTGTTGACCTGGGTTTTGAGTGTTTCCCCCACTTTGACGGTGTGTGACAAATTGGTTTCCAACGGTATCCCGTCCTTTGGTAAACGTGTCACGACTAAGAAGCTAGTTCAGTCCCGTGACAATCTTGGAAAAGGCCCAAGGGGCAGTTTGGTCATTTTTCACCGAAGTGGGCTAGCAAGCACTGGTGTTGACCTGGGTTTTGAGTGTTTTCGCCACTTTGACGACGGTCGTCTAATACAGGGGTTTGTTGGCAATTCCCTATATCGACCTGTTTGGGAGTATTTCCACTACTTTGACAGTTGCGATGTTTGCGAGTATTTCCGCTACTCTGACGGTTCGTGATCATTCCCGAGACTGCCTGATCTTGGAAAGCTGCTAAAGGGGATTTAGCGTATGAGAAGTCAACTTTTCTTGAAAGTCGTGCCTAAACGGACATTTCTGCATTGGGGGGCTAGCAGGCGCCAAATGTGGACCGTTCTACCATCTAGGGGACTTGGGGTCTCGTCTCAGTCGACAGGTTTAAAGGGACTTACCATTTTGAAGAGATTTTCTTTGAAAAATATGCCAAACCGTCTCAAGGAATAAACTGTCTCGAGAGAGGGATTAGAATTGGAAAGGGGTCTTATCGTCTTCGAAAAGACGTGCCTGACTGGAGTAGATTTACCGTCTCGAGGAATAAACTGTCTTGAGAGAGGGATTGGAATTGGAAAGGGGTCTTATCATATTCGGAAAGACGTGTCTGATTTGGAATTGGAAAGGGGACTTACCGTCTTCGGAAAGACGTGCCTGATTGGAGTAAATTTACCGTCTCGAGGAATAAACTGTCTCGAGAGAGGGATTAGAATTGGAAAGGGGTCTTATCGTCTTCGGAAAGACATGCCTGATCTGAAATTGAAAAGGGGACTTACCGTCTTTGAAAAGACGTGCCTGATTTGGAATTGGAAAGGGGACTTACCGTCTTTGGAAAGATGTGCCTGATTGGAGTAGATTTACCATCTCGAGGAATCAACTGTCTTGAGAGAGGGATTGGAATTGGAAAGGACAATGCCCCTGAGCGCATTTTGGTCATTTTGCCTCTATTTGGGCCTAGTGGGCCCGCAAAGCGATGAACAGACGGGATTTAGACTTAGAGAGTTGGTTTTGATTGGAATACGTCCATATTGACTTGAGTACAAGTATGGACGGAGTGTAGACTGCCGAGCGGTCAAAAATGAGGTGCTTACAGCTGCCCCTCTTTTTTTATCTTTGCTTGTCAAAGACAGATAACGATAAAGGTAAGAGTCTCATGTTTGGCATTAGGAATTTTTTGATAACGGGGGTCGAAAATGGATAGCGAGCCAAAAAAGGCCTTCGAAAATGAGATTTGGCAGGAAAGAGGGCAAAGCTGCCTAGATTTTGCAATTGGCGCCACTGCTTTGGCAGAAAATGCTTGGCGCCTCTACTAGTGGCACCAAGCTCAGAGTTAAAGCCAAAAAAATTCTGGTTCGAACATTTGCAATATTTTGGAGAGTTTGTGGAGAACCGAGAGTCTTTGCATAGAAATCGACTTGAACCTTGAAGGGGCACCTTTTAAGGATCACAAGTAATTGCCGGAAGGAGACCACATCGCCAGAAAAGTCGCCGAAAGATAAGATTTCACCGGATAACTCCAAAAGTTGAGTTTTCAAATTTTTGTTGATTTTGATGTGTAAAATTTTGTTTGAATCATGTGAATAGTAAAAATTGATGTTTTGATATGTTTTGAACATGATGGTGAAGTTATTTTTGCATTTTGGTGCTCGCATGATTAAATTTGAGTGATTTTATGTGATTACGCGAAGAGAGTTTTCTGCAGGAATAGTAAATTTGTCCCTACAAGCTTGGGCATTGGGTTTTTTGGCCAGATTTTTGTTCAATGTGCCTTAGAAAAATGTGTTTAACAATCGTGTGAAGTTTCGTGATTTTTGGAAAACTTGGTGAATTTTTGCTTTTTTGAAAAATAGGAAAATACTTAGAAAATTTAGGAAAATGAGAAAACTCAAGAAATTAATGAAATTCCTTAGAGTTTAAAATTCGAAAAATGTAGGAATATTTTTGAAAAACATTTGAAATGATTTTGAAGAATTTTAAGGCATTTTTGAAAACCATTGATTTATTAGAAAAATAAAACATGTGTTTTGAAAATTTCAAAAAATTGAAAAGTGTGCACGGGTGCTGATATTATGTAATTGTGACAATGTGAAGTGCACGTTTCATGTTTTGTGTTGATGTCATGGGTGTTGTAGGGGCCATTTTCAAACGAAATTCTGCCGAAATTTTTAGAAATTAGGGAAAGAGTCAGAAAGAGTTTAGAAATAAAATCTTTTTGAAGGAAAAAGATAGAAAACCCTTGAGATTTGACTTGAAATGAGGAAAATTGAAATGTGTATGTAGGAAATTTGTTTTTATCATTTGAAATCTTTCATTCATTCTGTTTATGTTAGTTGTTTATTTTATTTTATTATTATTTGAATTGCATGTATGGTATGTTAACATCTCTTACCTTGACTTACCTTTTCAAGATGGCAGACGTGAGTGATGACGATTCTGAGAGGAGGCATCGCTCGGGGAAGGTGGCTCGGATAGATTCCACTGGTGATTCTAGTTGATCTAGAGGTAGTCGACGATCTACCGGACGATCCTCCTCCAGTCAGAGTGGGCAAGGGAGTAGGCCACCTGTCGACCCTTTTCCTCCGGTTGAGCAGGCTTTCATAGAGGAGATTGATGCCGAGGAGGAGGTACCGGGCCTTGGGGATCATGTGACCGGTTATGGGAGAGCTTCTTCCAGGCATAGGCAGACAGATGCTGACTTGGGAGATTTGCAGATACCGGATGTCCCACCACTTGGGGATCTTGCTTATCACCCCAGCGTATACTCTAGACAACATTTGCCTCCTCCGCGGGTACATACAGCTTTCAGAGGGGCTGTTCATCAGGTTTTTGTGACTATGCAGCGTATAATATCCCGAACCTCTATTTATTTATATTAATGAGAATTTCTAGTATTTGCATTGTTTAATATTAATTATTATCTCATTTGAGTAAAGAGTGACCAATGGGAGCTTAGGTTATAGCTTAAGCCTATGGGTGCGACACATGGGATTATTCCCATGTGTGTCATCTTGTATGTTCTTATATATATATATACATAAAACAAACACCCACACCCACAGATACACACACTCGATCGGTTGAGAGAGGGAGAAGAGAGAGGAGAAGGAGGGAAAGGGAGATTGAAGGAGGAAGAGCTTGAATAAGGGGTGAAGGAAGAGATTTAAGCCATTAGAAGACTTGACCAAGCTTGAAGAAAGGTAAGGTTCCATTTTCTCCTCCAATTATATATGTGTGTGTATGTATATTTGTGGGTTATGTTGTTGAGATTGTTGTGGGTGACTCTTTTGAGTCCTAAATTAGCTAAATATAGAGTATTGTAAACTCCCTTAAAAGGTTTGAGGGTTTGGGATGTGGATTCCCCAACTTATGCAAGTTAGGGTTTGGGTTCCTAAAACCCTAGATCCCTTCGTTTTTCTTGTTTAAAGTGTTTGATTTTGAGTTATTGTGGTCTTCTTGGGTCCATCTTTGGATTCTAGAAGCATTGGAATAGTTTATGAGAGTTTTGATGGAGTTTGGCTTTGATTTGAGTGAGGTTTGAAGATTTTCGGGTTGAATCTGGGTATTTAGCTTTGGAGTGGACTCCTTGGTTTGTGAAGGCGACTCCTTGTCCCAGTGAACTCCCAGATTCATTCGTTTAGGTGGGAGGCGACTCTTTTTTTTTTTGGAGCCGACACTTTTGCCCAGACAACTCCCAAATTCGTTTCTTCAGCTTAGGAGACGACTCCTTTGTTTATGGAGCCGACACCTTCGTCCAGTCCCCAGTTTCACTTTTCAACTCAGATATTATTTCGTAAAACGGACATAACTTTCCCTAGAAAACTCGGATTGATGCACCGTTTAAAGCATGGGATAGTAGACTCATAGATATTTGTATCCATATAAAGTTTGCACTCTAATTCCTTATATATTGAGAGATATTGAATTTTGAAGTTGACCTAAAATTCTGGCAGTAATATTCTTCTTCCAAAACTTTAGTCCATTTTCCATGGCGCATAACTTCTTCACCCAAAATGTGTTTTTAGCTCATGACCTATCAAGTTAAAGCTCTTTAAGCCTATTTTCAAATGAAACTAACCTAGAGTGTGAACTCATCCTTGAAGGGTGTTTGGGATGAGATGAAGGAGTTGATGTCTCGGCTTCTATATTCAAACCTTAACCTTATGTTCTCGTTTTACATTGAGGCCTTATCCTAGGGTTTAGCCTCGCTCTCCTATTGTTCGAGTGAGGTGTTATTGAGTTGGGGTTGAGGGACTTATGTGTTTAGTCTCAGTTTACATGTTATTGCTTTGCCTTATAGTCTTGTATTAATGTTTCTCTACTTCCATGTGTATTTTGTGAAGGAACGCCTTATTTAGCGCCCGTTCTATTAGAGAGAGGTGAGTAACGATATGCCATGAGTAAGACCTATTACTCTTCAAAAGCTTGCAAGTTCAATTACATTTCTTTCCATTTATTTAAATGCCTCAATGATTACGTTCAAGAATAAATGTCATGCTTTGAATTACATACGAACCTTACTTATGACATGAATACAACTCACGGACTAGAAGTTCACATGAAGTAGATGTAAGACTCCTAACGTATGAATCTAACTCAAGGTCTTCTCGTGGCAAGACTTTAATCTAGCCCGATAGTCCTACAATGGAGGACGTGAAATAAACCATCGACATGTAAGGTCTTTCGTGGCAAGACCCTAAACTAGCAATGATGGTCCTACGATAGGGGACACAAAATAATCTATCACCATATTGGGAGACGTCCCTTGGCTTAAAAGTCTAGATGTGACCTTTATGGTTAACATAACTGAGCATAACTCTTATGATTGACTTAATAAGCCTATGTGTGACCTTTATGGTTATAATAACTGAGCCTAGCTCTTATGGTTGGCCTAAAGAGCCTATGCGTGACCTTCATGGTTACTATACGTGACCTTCATAGTTACTATGTTGGCTTAAAGAGCCTTACGTGTACCGTGCGGCTGAGACCAAGCGCCCAAGAAGGGGGTAGGCAGGTGCGAGCCAAAGCGGACAATCTAATGTTGGCCTAAAAAGCCTTATGTGTACCGTACGGCTGAGACCAAGCGCCTAGGAAGGGGGTAGGCAGGCGCGAGCCAGAGCGGACAATCTAATGTTGGCCTAAAGAGCCTTATGTGTACCGTGCGGCTGAGACCAAGCGCCTAGGAAGGGGGTAGGCAGGTGCGAGCCAAAACGGACAATATTGGACTGAGTACTCAGATAGCTCAAGCGCTCCCAAGGGAGTAGGCAGGGCAAAGTGTTACCGTTGCAATGCGTTTAAAACCGTGAGGTAGGCACATGCGTGACATGAAGCGCCAAAACGGGCAATATTGTACATGGTTAAGATCTTAGCCTAAAGAACCATATACATGACCTTTAAAATTATTTATGCGGAGCCTGGCTCTGATATAGAGACGTAACATACTTATGCTCTAGAATGAGAAATATGATTTGTTCTAATGCTTCACAACAAGTCACGTATGTTTCCATAAATTCTAATGTCACGATATATCTCTCCTTTCTACGATATTATAAAATGCCTTACAGTATAATGCCACGATATGCTTATGGTAACTATGTTATGCCTTACGAAGTCATGTTATGTGTTATGTCTCACTCCTACGGTACTATGTTCGAAACGTTATAACATTTTGTTATGAAAGCTTATGATATAATGTTCCAAATAATGTTATGACTCCTATGTTCACAAAGTTATGCCTTATACATTTCGAGAATGATGATATGGATGTGTCTAATGCTATACAATGGGTTAAGATATATGCTTACAAGTTCTGATGTGTTATACTAATGACAAGCTATGTCATGTACTACAGGAGCATGCTACGACAAGTCTCTCGTTTCTTTGACCTTATGTTTTAGAGATAGCAACTTATGTTGATATGGTAGTATAAGCTATGCATTTTCAAGCTTACACTTATACGTTTCTAGATACACGATATGTATGCATAAACGTTCAGCTAATGTCATATACGTTGAAGAGAAATGTTAGTTGGGTAGTAACATATTTATGTTTTAGAACAAGAATCAAGATATGTCAAATGCTTATGATGAATTATGTACGTCACGTCCCTCCTGGCTGATATTATGTTTAGAAATGATATGACGTTTTAATACAAAAGCCTATGCTTCAAGTGTCTTTAATATTATACTTATGCAATTCTAAGTTCGTGCCACTCATGCATAAATGTACCTTTATTCTTATGTACATTAAATATAAACATAGCATATGGTATTTCATGCTCATATGTTGCTGTTACTCACTAAGCATTAGCTTACGTTTTTCAAAAAATATTTTTAAGTGAACAAACTGGGAGGCCTTGAAGGAGGCCCATTATATGGGCATTTGGATTGCGGCCCACAGACCTTATGTTATGTACTGATATAGGGGTTGGACCCTAATGTTTTTTAATATTATAATGTTATAACTGTGGTGGCCTTTGATAGGCCCACCTTATAGAATGATTATATTTCAAAGATTAGGCACAGCTCTGCTATATATGACACACGTTTTACTTTACGTTTATAAAATTTTGAATTCTGTAATTATGTATCTTTTAAATGATAAATGCACAGGTGTTCAATCGGGTTATGCAATGCGGCCTTAGGTAGCCAAGCTACTGGCCAGTCATGCACCCTAAATCTATATGGGCCGGGTTTCGGGTCGTGACACAGCGGGCTGCCCACCATAACGTGCCTTCTTGGTGGAGATCGGATTCGGCACCTTCATGGGATTACAGGCTAACCGCCTGAACCGTCATTTAGTACTGGCGTTGGTCGAGCGGTCGTTTGGGGAGACCAAGAGCTTCCACTTTATTGGCTTCGAGCTAGGTCCCAGTCCCTTGGATTGGGCAATCATCACAGGGCTTTCCTTTGTCGGCCGGCGGATCACCCTGCATTCAGTCAGTAGAGATGAGACCTGTTTCTTGTTGGACTTGCCTCCTCCTAAGCGTTCTGCCTTCCCAGTCTCTTGGATCAGTCAGGATAATCGTACCTTTGCTACTGAGCCATCGCCTGCCAAGCGGGACATCATGAGACGGCGACTTGTTTTGTACATCATCTATAGCTGCTTTTGCAACAACAAGTTGCTCGTGCCATGTCGATTGGTGAGTATAGTAGCCAATCTTGGAGCTTTATCTGAGCTGGATTGGGGTCCTTTTCCTTTGGCTGCTTTCTTTGGTCGATGCAGGTCTAGATTTCTTCTCGTTGGGGCAGCATGACTAGTTTCTAGCCTTTTCTTATCTGGTGGAGTTACGAGTACCTTCCCATTCGTCACCCTGCAGCCGTTGAGGATGACCTCTATCCTCGTGCTTTGCGATGGGTTCGTGACCGGGTAGCCCAGCAATCGGAGATTACTGATTTTGTGACACTCCGGGCTAACCTGGAGCTGATTGAGGCGAGGGATGTGACCTGGCGGCCCTTCATTGGATCAGTCCATTATGAGACAATCCAGTACTTGGTCCCGTTGTCCCTGTCGAGAGCTGCTTTTCTCAATTATGACACTTGGCAGTCCTGTCTTGGAGAGCGACACTGGCGGCAGTTTCATGAGGAGTTCCGATCAGCAGGAGCTCCGCTAGAGTATATATTTGGAGCCCTGGTGGCTGGAGTGCCTATCCCTTATCAGGAGCGTCAGCCAGGTGCCGAGTTCCTGCTTCCCCCAGATACAGATTACGCTGCACACTTTGGGGCTAATTCGGTCGGTGCCTTCACCCAGTTTGAGGTAGTGGTCGGCGGGTACGCTGTTGGCCAGGAGGTGGTTGACTTGTGGCGCCGAGCCGGAGGATACGTGCCCCAAGCTAAGTTCACTGCTATGAAAGACCAGAGAGATCAGTACCAGATGGAGTGGGATCAGTACCAGGCCAAGGTAGCTTCCCTAACGGCTCGGTTATCTCAGCTGGGTGGTGGGGGGTATGTTATTCTTTCTTTGCTTCTTCTTACTCTGCTGTTACTTAGTTCTTTTTGTATGCAGCTGATCTCGGTTCTATCTTCCCCGCAGGATGGCGGTGCTTCGCATAGTTATCCACCTCCTCCAATGTCGGGTTTCGGGAATTTTGATCCAAATGATATCGACTTTGACCTGTGATGTATGCCCCTTGTAGAGACTCTGATCTTCTTTTGCCCCTATTCCTGAGATGTATTTATGTTAGACAGTTTTATTTTGATAAGCTCTTTACAAATATGGATATTTATGGTACTTAGATGCATGGATAGACATATACATTTATGATCTTTACAGCTAGGCATATGATCAGATGCATGTGATGAATGATGATGTTATGTATCTATTATCTGAGTTGATGCTGGTGACTTCTATTTTTACGGGGAGTTATATCATATGTGTGCAAAGCCCATGCTGATTTTTTTTTTTTTATTTTAAACATATGCACATGTTAGAAATATGTTAATAGAATGACATAGGGTGCTGTTAAACTTGTAGTCTTTGGAATGATAACTCCTTCCCTTTCAGGGATCTAGCCTCTCCTCTGGCTCAACCCTACCCTGATTGGATGATAGCACTTCGAACCTTTCTCAACCTTTTGATCGCCTCTAGCTCTCTGCCTCAAGGTTAGTGTATGGGGTTATTAAGCTGAAACTCTTGACTCTCAGGGTTTTAGCAACCGCTTGCCTGACCTTTGGCAGAGCGATAAATGGCCAGTCCTTTCAATCCGAGTAGACTTTAGCTTGGGACCGTAATGTAGGCTAGGTTATGGGGTTTTCGAAACAACAGGATATATATAGGCCCAAATTTGATGTTGTTTTCAATAGGGTTTAGATCCATACCGTCCTTAACCATTTTCTCGGTAAGGCTAGCATCCTTCTTGGTTTTGGCAGCGTGTTCAGCTCATTTAGATCAAGCAATCCATTTTCAATCGGAATGGACTTTAATAGGGTTGTAATGTAGGCCATGGCTTTGGGGTTTTGCAAGAACGGGTAAAGGCTCGAACCTATTGCTTCTACTGGATTTCTTTGTAACCTAGGATTACCATTGAATTTTCTCCTTGCTTTTTACATGACTTCTCAGGATGAAAATGACTTTGCTCTTTCACCCTTTCTATATGCCTTTTGAGATAAACATGACTTTCTTTTCTTTCGATCCTCTTATTATGCTTTTGAAGATGACTTAATCATGATTTTCTTAGGCCTTTCCTTAAAGGCTTTTTTTTTTTTTTGGCCTCTTGTGCCTTGGCGATTCCTTTCCTTTGCTTTTTCTTTCTATTCCTTCATGAAATGAATAATTCTTCGACCCTTTTTCCTTAGGCCTTTTCTTCGGCAGTTCAATCTACTCGATGTGGGCGGTGATCCCTAGGTTGGGGTTTTTTTGAGAAAAGGACAGATGGCTCAACAGGTTTGGCAAGGGGTTACTTTTGACTGTATGGGAAATGAAATGAGGGCCTCTCTTCACTTTGAATTAGATTGCTTGATCTATAGAGCTTTTGACACTATCCTAGCATGATAGAGGTGCACACCACTCCTAAAGTTCTCAACTGTTGTTTGCCCCGGTGTGGGGAGGACAGTCTTGGATAAGGGTTGACAAAGAAAACTTCGTTTGTTGTGAGGCTCTAGGGGTTAAACAAAGGGAATATAAGCATATTTGTTTATTTATTTAGTGATTCATTCCTTTTATTTATATATGGGAAGTGAAAGATGGCTCTTCTTCACTTTGATATACTAGCCACACATCGCTTAGCTTCAGAGTCTTGCAAGTGCTGTCTTTGGGTAGTATCCTCACTCATCCTTATCCTCTCTCTCTCTGGAAAGCTAATCATTTAGTGAGTGGTTAACTCACGCTATCATCCCATCAAGTTGGATCATTCCATAAGATACACCATGCCCCTTGCGTAGAAAGTAGCCACCATTCCCAAGAGAAGATAAGACAACCATGATGGAATAAAAGACCATTATTTGATTATTATTTTCACTTCTTGTGGAAATCATAGAATTCTTAAGCAATAAGAAAATGTAAGCATTAATTTAAAAATAGGAAATAAAAGGGATAGAAAGAAAGTGGGTGAAAACACCCCTCTCTTGTACACTTTTGAAGGGACTCCCTTTTCAATAAGGTCTTGGAACAATTCCCACATCTTCAATACTCCATTCGCGACTCAGATCCTCAGCCAAGACGAGACAGGCAAAGGATTCTCCTAGAGCTCCGGAGATGATAATGCTCCTAGCGCGGTTATCAACCTCCTTCTTTTTCTTTGTAGCGGGTTCTTCTGTAAACAGGGTGGCTAGTTCCCTGCCTTCCAACTCAAACGGCTCCATCTGCTCTCTTGACTCCTATAGCTCCCAGCCCATGTCTTCATAGTTATATTCAGTTGCGGACCAAGGGCTTTCTAGAAATTCAGCACCCCATCCATCAACAACTGTGTTCTTGGTCATCTTATCTTCCGAAAATATTGGCTCCTCAATGGGCCAGTCAGAAGCATCAAGCACCTCCTCAGTGTTATAAAGATAAATCGGGCACAATGGGAGATCCTCCTCCCAGTTGTTTTCTTCATCGGCCTCCCAATCGTTCTCATAACCTTCGGCCTCGGGCTCGTCGAACTCTCTATCACCTTCCATTTCTACTAGTATCATATTGACGGTGTGATCCGGCAAAGGGTTAGCGGTCACATTGGGAGTAGGAGCAGGTTTTACCGGCTGCAGATCAATGGTTTTATTATCAATCAGGTCTTGGATCTTGTGCTTAAGAGCAAAGCAGCTTTCGGTGTCGTGTCCTTGGCTATCCAAATGATACTTACAGCTTGCTGCAGATTTAAAGTAATGAGGCAGAGGATTGGGCTGGGGCCAGGCAGGTATAGGTTTTAGTTATCCAGCTGCTAATAGGCCAAAATAGGCCGTGGTCTGTGAGCATGTGAGTTTAGTAAATGTCCATTTTTTTCCACTTGTTCGCCTAGGCCGAGGAGGTGTTGCAGATGTTTGTGATGATTGGGGACCAAGCTTTGGTGAGGTCACAGCCAGGTTGACGGTTCGAGAATTGAAAGGGCTTCGGGTTCTATGTTTCAAAATAGGACAATTTTTTGTGGCAAGGCCAAATGGGTTTGGACGATATCCGAAGGAGAGGTTATATAATCCTTGTGTTTGGTTAGGGGTTGGTTTGGAAGGCATCTGAGCAAGGCCCTCAGCCTGGGGAGGTCGTTGGTAAGCAATGGTGGCGGCATGGTCTTCCTTCTTCATCCTTTTCCGTCCATTATAGGTTTGGGCCTACGAGGACTCTGCTTGCTCATGGGTTGTGTGGGATAAGAATGAAGAAAACATACCTTCCATTTCAGTCATCTTATGCTTGACTCCTCTTGCCTCTGCTAGTAATAGAGTTAAGGTATCAAGAGTAAGCAATTCCATGCTTGTAAGATGAGGGAATGAGGGAAGGTACCTGAAACCAACTAAGGAAAAGAGTCAGTGTTTTATCCTGACTAGTCCTTATGCCATGTATGTTCTAGGGTTCCCCTGTTTAGGAGAGAAACTAAACATGATGTATTGGCCTACTTTTGGAGATAGGAGATTTGCCCCTGTATGTGGATACCTTACCGTCAAGTAAGAACCTTCAGCCATCCATGCATTCATTCCTAAAAGTAAAGAAATACATTGAATTTTGGGCTTAAGATACAGAAGAACTGAAATACACTTTAATAGGGGAAGGGGGAACATTTTCCTTTGGATTTCCACTTATCTACTTTTACAAACGAAAATCTTAAACTACTCTTGAGTCTTCGGATTCGCCTTCCTTGGATTTGATGTCAAGGAGGTCGCTGAGAGACTTTGCTGATTGGTTGCCCCTTGTCTTCATGACAATCCTATCTCCGTGAGCATAGAATGATTGGGGCCCCTCTTATGGAATGGATTGGTATGCATGCCATAAGTCCTTTAGGGTTACATGGGAACCCTTAGAGTTTGGGTAGGTTTAATGCAAAGGAGAGTGACCTTGGTGTCACTCTCAATGGGTTGATCATATGCATGAGAATGCGATGACTTGAGTTACTTGGAACTCTTGTTCTGACATGGAATATGGAATACATGAACATGGATGCAAAGAGTATAAGGAGAGAGAGAATGCCATAGAAAGATAAACGTGCATGCATGAGCAGTTAGACAGGCATTATAACAGTATGAATACAGTCAGTATAAGAGCAAGAATAGACAGGTATAAATGAAAGTAAGAGCAGTCGCCCTTTCCTCCATGGTTTTGAAAATGGTGCTCGTGTCTTAAATCCAGCAGAGGTTCGGCTATGCATGGTGCCTATATGAGTATGAGGTTGAGGGTTGACTAATGCGTCCTAAAAAGGCTCGGTCCCTAGATCTTCAAACCTAGGCCCACTCCCCGAGGTGGTGCCATGATCGGTTGGTGATCTGAGGGGGGAACCATCAAAAGGCCGTAGGCGAAGAAATTGACATAGCATCTTGCCCACAACCAATATACCGTTCCCCCTTTCTAACTAGAAAGGTCACATCAGGGTAATAATGTAAGTATGCAGAATGCGAGTGCACATGCAATGTGTGTGTGATTTTTTAAAAGTGGAGGAAAGAGCCTAACAACTCTCATTCATCCTGTTCATCACATTCATGCATAGCACTTAATAAAATTTACAGACAATGTGTACCTACAAAACAAAGATGCAAGTGTTAGTATGTGGATGACAAACAGAATACAAGATAATATGAATAAATGCATTTTTTTTAAAACAATTTTGAAAATTTAAAGTGAATAGGATTGAACCAAGTTAATTGAAGACTCCACATGGGTGACGGGTAAAGAGACATGACTACGGCCTAACCCTCTAAGTGTCCCCGGCAGAGTCGCCAGCTGTCGCGCCTAGATTTTTCGCACTTGAGGAATACTCACACAAGCGGGAAAAATGTTGTATTCTCTCGTTAGAACTCACCCTCCTAAAAGAATGAGTGCGACTAGGTTTGAATTGAAAATAGATTTGAATAAAGGGCTTTTTAGAAAAGATTTGGAGTCCCCACTTAACTTGATTAAGGTGAGTTAGGTCACATAAAAACTAAGAATAATCCGAAGACTACACTTAGGGTTTTTGGAAAACGATTTTGAAAATATCTCCTCAAGAGACGATTTTTAAGAAAACAGGTTGTTTGGCAACCTTTAGAAAACATTTAGCACTTTTTGAGAAATAACTCCTTTTGGTCTTTGAAAACAATGATTCTAGGTTCAGAGGTTGGTTACGTGTAGGAAAGGCGCACTAAGCCATCACCCTACCCCGCCCTTACGGTACCTACACGTCAATCTTCCCTAGATTCACCTATGAGAGTCTTCAACTAACATATAATCAATCCTATCCACTTTGAAAAAGAAGGTTTAAAAATACATGATGCATGATATGCAAATGCAAGAGGAAGGTTTGATTTGAAAATAGATTTTGAAAAGAAATTGATTTGATTTTAGAAAAGTTTTGAAAAGATAGATTTGAAATTGGAAAGTTTTAAAATTTGAAAATAGATTTTTGGAATTGGAAATTGGAAATAAAACATAGAATTGGAAACTTGAAAAAGATTGTAGAATTGGAGATTTGAAAGAAGTATGGAATTAGAAATTTGAAAAATGTTGTGGAATTTGAGATTTGAAAAATGTGGAGACCGCACCCATGAGGGTTGCCTACGTATCCTTTTGGAGGAATCAGGTCAGTCGTAGTTCGGACAAGAGTCCGATTGAAAATGGAAGAGTTGATTTGAAAAAAAGAGATTGAATTGGAAATTGGATTGGAAGACTAAAGGATTGAACTTTGATTGGAAGATTTGAAAAGACTTGACTTTGGAAAACTTGGTTTTAGGAAATCTAGACTTAAAGACTTAGAAAAGAAGGATTGGATTTGACTTAGAAAGATTTTGGAAAAGAATTAACTTGAATATTAGACTTGGAAGATTAGGAAACTTGGAATTAGGAAAGATGTTGATTTAGGAAAATTTCGAATTAAGAAAGTTTCATTTTAGGAAAGTTTTAACTTAGGAAAGTTTTGGAATTAGGAAAGTTTTCGAAATAGGCAAGTTTTGGAATTAGGAAAGTTTCAACTTAGGAAAGTTTTGAATTAAGAAAGTTTTATTTTAAGAAAGGTGTTGAAAATAAGAAAGTTTCATTTTAAGAAAGTTTTGAAAGAGGAAAGATTTTGAAAATAGGGAAGTTTTGAAAATAAGAAAGTTTTGAGTTTAGAAAGTTTTAGATTTGGAAAGATTTTGAAGTTTTAAGAAAGTTTAGAATTTAGAAAGGTTAGAGGTTTAGGAAGATTTAACTTAAGAAAATTTTGAATTTAGGGAGCTTTGAATTTGGAAAGATTCGAAATTTAGAGAGCTTAAGATTTAGAAAGTTTTAGATTTAGAAAGCTTCGAATTTAGAAAGTTTAGGATTTAGAAAGCTTTAGAGTTTGAGTTTTAGAAACCTTGAGGATAGGAAAGGTTGAGTTTAGGGAAGATTTGAAAAACTTAGATTTGGAAAGTTAAGATTTGGAAAAGGGGTAGAATTAGGAAAAGGTTGAATTAAGAAAGATTTGAATTTTGAGTTTTAAAATTTAGGAAAGATTTTTATGTTCAAGTTTTGGAAAGTTAAGATTTAAGAAAGAAGAAGATTAGGAAAGAGTTGAATTAGGAAAGAGTTGGATTAGGAAGGGATTGGATTTTGTTTCTAAAAGGAAAGGTTTTATTTTGTTTCCAAAAATGGAGGATTGGATCTAGTTTCCTAAACGGGAAGATTGGATTTAGTTTCCTAAAGGAAAGATTTGATTTAACAATGATTTGGAAAATGAAGTTTCTAGAAACCTTAGATTTGGAAGTGTATAGTTTTGACGTAGAAAATAGGTTTTGGAAATGTGTATAGTTTGGATGTGAAAACAAGAGGTTTCGGAAACCTAGGTTTTAAGGCAAGTTTGAAAACCATGTTTTTGGAAAGAAAATTAGGGTTTCCTAATTGTGGCTCTAGGGCTTAACTTAGGCATCAAGAAAAGGGATTTTTGGAAAGTACGTTTTTGGAAACGAAGATTTTGGAAGGAAATCCTAGAGAGGAGTTTCTAGAGGGAAGATTTTGGAGCGATAGTTTTTAGAAAGATTTTTGATAGAAGATTGTTGGAGAGAGTTTTTGGAAAAATTTTTAGGGAGCGTTTTTAGAAAGTGGATTTTGGGGAGAGTATTTTGGAAAGGAGTTGAAAAAGGGAGTTTTGAAAAATAGATTTTTGGAGCGAGTTTTTGAAAACAACTTCGGAAAGGAGAGTTTTAGGAAAGTATGTTGAAAAAGAGATTTTTAGGAAAAGAGACTTTTGAAAAGAGAGTTTTTAGAAGGTATAAAAACATCTCACTTTCCTAAAGCGATTTTAACCATAAGAAGGCTAGAACCACTTTAAGAAAGTGGTTTTGAAAACAACAAGGATTGAAAATATGGACCATAAAAGTCACTTAACACTTTCCTAAAGCAACCCTAGCCATGGAAAGGCTAGAATCACCCTAGGATTGTGATTTTGAAAACAAGTTTTGAAAAGAAGATTTTGATGCAATTTTGAAAACAAGTTTGATGCAAATTTTGAAAACGAGTCTGAAAATGATTTTTTGGAAGAAGCAAGATCATGATATGCACAATGCAAGTTTGGGGGTCGTGAACATACAAGGTTAAGGCTTCACCATATAATCAAGGGGGCCGAACCCACGTGGTCTCCGGTTAGCCTAAAGGAAAGGCCCCGACACGGTGACCCTCCAATAGTCTAATCCTACACATGGACCGGGAGTCTCCTTGTTTCAAGCATACAAAGAAAAGGGGGGGGGGGGGGGGGGGGAAGAGATGGGGGATTAAAATAGAGAAAACCCAAGTGGGTTAGGAGAGAGAAGAGAGAGGGGAGAAGTGAGAAAATTTAAATAGAAAGCCTACCTTGTGTCTTGTTTATTTTACGCGCTTTGCTTTTCTTTGGTATTTGCCTCACGTCAATCTTCGTCTTGATCTTCGGAGACTCTTCTTCGATCTTCAAGAGCTTCGAGTTGCAGCAATCTAAGTCTACAATGGAGGCTTGAGGCTAGTGTATAAGTGTATAGGGGTGTATATGAGTGTATATAAGGCTAAGGTTTATGTATGGTGGCTAGGGTTTGGAAAACCTAGTGAAGTTAGGGTTTTAGGAGTGTGCGAGCTCTGTATATCAAAATTTAGGGTTTTTAGACTGAGTTTGTGTACCTCTTTCACGCTAGAAGAGACTCTGTATTTATAGAGGTAGGACAGACTTGGCGCCTGTTGTAGGAGTGACGCTAGGCCATTTTTTGGCTTAGCGCCACTACTAGTGGCGCCAGCAAGTTAGGAAAGTTTGTAAGTCGGCAAGCAACGTATCTTTGACTAGATTTGGGTGCCTGTACTAGTGACTACCATGCAATTTTTAGTCCGGCTTCACTAGGAGTGACTCCGAAAAATCTGGGAATGATTTAAGGGACCGGGAATGGCCCGGAAGGCTGGAAAAGAGCAGGAATACTTAGAATAGTGTCCCGGAGGTATTTGACTTATAAAATGAGGATAGGATGTGTCGGAAGGGTTGACCGGCCCGTTACAGGCGAAACAGTCAATCGAATCAGAAAGCTATCGGGACGGACTGGAGCTGTCCCGGAAGAAGATTCAAGATTTGGAAACATTATTCAGAATGTTCCTAAAGGTTGCCGGTTTGATTCCCAGAGCCAATGTGGTTGGAAAAGGTGACCGGCCCACCAGGGGCAAAACGGTCATTTCGCACTGGGTTTGTTGGAACTGACTCGGAATAATTCAGAAAGGTAGAGGAAGGTTGAGAATACTATAAGAAGCAATCTCAGAAAGTTACTGGTTTGATACCCAGAGCCGGCGTGGTTCCCGGGGCTTTCGGGTGCCTAGGGGCGAAATGGTCATCTTAACTAGAAAGTCTCGAAATTGGCCCGAAACTGACTGGAGGGCACCTAATCATGTCGGATTTCTTTTAAGACAATCTTAGATGGTCGGACTCACCGTTCTGAAGACTCAGGTGTGGTCTCGAGTAACGTGTTAGAAAAGGCCCAAGGGGCAGTTTAGTCATTTTTCACCGAAGTGGGCTTGCAGGCACTGGTGTTAACCTAGGTTTTGAGTGTTTTTGCCACTCTAACAGCGATCGTCTGATACAGGGGTTTGTTGGCGATTCCCTATATCGACCTGTTTGCGAATATTTTTGCTACTCTGACGGTTGCGATGTTTGCGAGTATTTCCGCTATTCTGACGGTTCGCGATCATTCCCGAGACTACCTGATCTTGGGAAGCTGCTAAAGGGGACTTAGCGTATGAGAAGTCAACTTTTCTAGGAAGGTGTGCCTAAATGGACATTTCTACATTGGCGGGCTAGCAGGCGCCGAAGGTGGACTGTTCTACCATCTAAGGGACTTGGGGTCTCGTCCCGGTCGACAGGTTTAAAGGGACTTACCATTTCGAAGAGAATTTCTTCAAAAAACGTGCCGGACCATCTCGAGGAATAAACTGTCTTGAGAGAGGAATTGGAATTGGAAAGGGGTCTTATCGTCTTTGGAAAGACATGCCTGATTGGAGTAGATTTACCGTCTTAAGAAAAAAACTGTCTCGAGGGAGGGATTGGAATTGGAATTGGAAAGGGGTCTTATCGTCTTCGGAAAGACGTGCCTGATTTGAAATTGGAAAGGGGACTTACCGTCTTCGGAAAGACGTGCCTGATTGGAGTAGATTTACCGTCTCGAGGAATCAACTGTCTCGAGAGAGGGATTGGAATTAGAAAGGGGTCTTATCGTCTTCGGAAAGACGTGCCTGATTTGGAATTGGAAAGGGGACTTACCGTCTTCGGAAAGACGTGCCTGATTGGAGTAGATTTATCGTCTCGAGGAATCAACTGTCTCGAGAGAGGGATTGGAATTGGAAAGGACAATGCCCCTAAGGGCATTTTGGTCATTTTGCCTCTATTTGGGCCTAGTGGGCCCGTGAAGCGATGGATAGACTTAGAGAGTTGGTTTCGATTGGAATACATCCATATTGACTTGAGTACAAGTCTGAACTAAGTATAGACTGCCGAGCGGTCAAAAATGGGGTGTTTACAATAATCACAAGTTTATTCCAACAATACAAGTAAGTAACATAAGTTTTTTAATTATCAAGAACAAAGAGATTTTATTGTGAAAAGTTTGGCCCGGTCTACATTCGGGTAGTGGATCTTGTGGTTGTTACAGTTACACCACCCCGGATTGGGAGTTGGTATCAAAGGCTCCCTTTGGCCATTCTAATGAATGCAATCTCTAAGAGACCGGTGTGAGTACCCTATTTTTGCCAACTCGACAATTTTTGACACAACCGGACTCACATTCAAACCGACACAAATACATTCAAGTCTAAACTAGCTTTCCAGATTCAATCCAGTCAATCAATCGCTTTGTGGGCCCACTAGGCCTAATAAAGGCAAAATGACCGAAATACCCTTCAAGTATTGCTGGATCCAGTTCTAGTTGGCATGTCTTCTTCAAGACTGCAAGTCCTTATTTCAACCTCAATTCCAATTCTAATTTCAGTCCAAGTCCATCAAACTTAATCCAGCATGTCTTTCGAGAAAGTTAATTCCTTAGACGGTAAGTCCATCCAGCATGGCACGTTTATCAAGAAAGCACAAAATCTCTCAAAACGATAAGTCCCTTCAAACCTTTCGATCGGGATGAGACCCAAGTCCTCGAGATGGTAGAGCAGTTCACTTATGACGCCTGCTAGCCTGCCAACATAGAATGTTTGCTATTTTGTACGTCGATTAGGAAAGTACCTAAGGCCCTAAGACAATAAGACAATCCAACATTTTCCTGAGATTAGGCAGTCTTAAGAATGAACGCACACTATCAGAGTGATGGAAACACTCACAAACATCGTAACTGTCAGAGAGGCGGAAGTACATATAAACAAGTCAACATTGGAAATTGGCAATTAAACCCTTATGTCACGAGACCGAACACACCTCTTAGCCATGACACATTTACCGAAGGATGGGATACCTTTGGTAAATAACTCGTCACACACCATCAGAGTGATGGAAACACTTAAAACCCGATCAACACTAGTGTTTGTTAGCCTACTCTGGTGAAAAATGACCAAACTACCCCTTGGGCCCTTCTGACACGCTTCTTGAGAAAGTACTTGAGTCTTCAGAGTGGTAATTCTACCCTTCAAAGATTGTCCCAAAGACAATCCAGTATGTTCAAGTGCCTTCCAGTTGGTCCTGGATTAATTTTGAGACTATCCAGTCAAAATGACCACTTTGCCCCTCGGCATTCAATTGCCTTTGGGAAACACACCGGCTCTAAGTATCACTGGTAAGCTCCTGAGGATGCTTCTAATAGTATTCCCAACCATACAACACCTTTTTGGACCATTCTGAGTCTATTCCGGTAAGCTTGGTGCAAGATGATCATTTTGCCCCTAGTAGGTCGGTCTCCTCTTCCAACCACACCAGCTCTGGGTATCAAACTGGTAATCTCTCGGAACACTCTCCATTATGTTTCCAACCTTCTAGTCTTCTCATGGGCCACACCAGGTCCATTACGATGTTTTTTGGTTCAAATGACCATTTTATTCTTGGTGGGCTGATAACCCTTTTCAAATATTCTCGCATTATTTCTTAAGCCATTTACCTCCTAGATACTCTTATAGAGGTTCCCATCTATCGTTGGCCTTCCCGATCATTCTCAAACTTTCTAGAGTCACTTCTAGTGGAGCCAAGCCAAAAATAGTATGGTAGTCACTAGGACAAGGGCCCAAATCTTTTGCCTTGTGTCCCAAGGGTTAAAAGATACATTTTCTGCCGCCTTAAAATGTGCCTAAGTAGCTGGTGCCACTAGTAGTGGCGCCAAGCCAATAAATGGCCTGGTGCCACTAAGAGTGGCGCCAAACTTAAAAAAGTACTGGCACCACTACAACAAGCGACAATTCTTGTTTCAATTGCCTATACATATAGACCCTCCCCAACGTAAAAAAAGGCCTGCAAACTCAGTCCAGAAACTCTGCCTATCTGAAAATAGAGCTTGAATTCTCTCAAAATCCTAATTTGCTCAAGCCTCCTTGAACCCTAGTCTCCATACACTCAAACTTTAGCTTCTATATACTCTATACACTCAAATACAAGCCTCCAAACATTCATTGAAGACCAAGTGTTGCATTTTTAAAGCTCTCAAAGTTCAAGTCAAGTAAAGCAAGCAAAGAAATCAAAGCAAGAAGAAGACAATCTAGGTTTTTGATTTAGTTTACATAATCCCCCCTGTCTCTTCTCGCCCTTAACCCACTTGGGTTTTCTTCTATTTTAATCCCCATTTTCTACTTCCTCTTCTTGAACTCCCCGATTCATGCTCAGGAAAGATTGTTGAAGGTCACCGTGCTGGGGGCTTTCTTCAAGTTCGACCTAAGACGGTGTGGATTCAGCCCCCTTGATTATGTGGTAAAGCCCAACCTTGTGTGTTCACGCCCCTATTGTGTTGTGGTTATTATGTTCATACATTCCATTCAAAATTACATTCAAAGTTGTTTTCAAACTTGTATCAAAGTTCTCTTTCAAAACTTGCATTCGAAATTTTCTTCTTTCAAACTTGTTTTCAAAATCACACTCCTAGGATGATGAAAGCCATTCCATGGTTAGGAAAGTGTTATATTCAATATAACTATCAAGGTCCAAATTTTAGGTTCATACCCTAAATTGTTTATCCAAACCACAATCATAGGATGATTTTAGCCATTCCATGGTTAGGATTGTTTTAGGAAGTGTTACAATCAATGTGATAATTATGATCTATATTTCAAACCGTAATTGTTGTCAAAATCACAACTCTAGAATGGTTCTACTATTTTCATGGTTAGAATAGTTTTAGGAAAGTGAGATATTCAAGGGACTTTCAAAAGTCCATATTCAAATCCCTTTCCAAATAGTTTTTGCAAATATACTTCTTAAAAACTCTTTTAAAAAATCTACTTTCCAAAAACTCTTTCTCTTGGAGTCCAAGTCAAAACCTTAGATTCCATGATTAGGAAATCCTAATTCCTTCCTTAAAATCATGAATTTCTATTTGCTTCAAATCAAACCTTTCAAAACCTTTTTCTACATAAAATCATAGACTTTTAAATACAAGATTTTCAAAACTCAAACTTTCTAATTTCA
The DNA here is from genome assembly GCA_033060915.1 of Euryodendron excelsum. Classification (NCBI taxonomy): domain Eukaryota; kingdom Viridiplantae; phylum Streptophyta; class Magnoliopsida; order Ericales; family Pentaphylacaceae; genus Euryodendron; species Euryodendron excelsum. The sequence continues at coordinate 34,010,786 of CM065388.1, forward strand.
TGTCAAATCAAATTTTGTCCAAATAAGAAACCAAATCAAATCTTCTAATTTTGAAAACTAAATCAAATCCTCTATTTTTGGAAATACAGTTTAAATCTTTAACTTTAGAAAATGGAAGTAAAATCTTTCCTAATTTCAAATCTTTCCAAATTCCGACTCTCTAAATTTCTAAATTCAAAATCTTTCCAAAATCAACATTTTCTTAAAGAGAAAACTTTCCTAAAATAAAATTTTACTAATTCAAAACTTTCCTAAAATGAAAATTTCCTAATTCAAAACTTTCCTAAAATTCAACTTTCGAAAATCAAACATTTCTATTTCAAGTGCATGTTTCAATCTTAGGGTGTATAAACCCTAAGAGGCCAAACCCTAGTTCGACCCTAACTCTAGAGTTAGGAGGTCTTAACTCTTTCTAAACCAAGATAGTTTTCAAACTCCAATCTAGGTTAAGATAATTTCAAAGCTTAACTCAATTTTTTTAAATAAAGTCCAAGTTCAATTTCAAATCATCAAGCTTAATTTCAAATCAAAATCAATTTCAAGTTCGATTTCAAATCAAAGTCAATTTTAAATCAAAGTTCAATTTTAAATCAAAGTTCAATTTCAAATCAAGGCTCAAATCAACTATTTTCAAGTCAAACTTTTCAAAGGTCTCGAAGTTTCTTTTCAAATCAAACAAGAGCTCAAAGTGTTTATTTTCAATCGGATCTTGAGTCCGAACTACGACTGACCTCATTTCCAACAAAGGGATACGTAGGCAACCCTCATGGGTGCGGTCACAACCGTTTTCAAATTTCAATTCCATAACCTTTTTAAAGTTTTCAATTTCCACAACTTTTATCAAGCTTCAAATTCTCTCTTCAATTCTATTTTCAAAATTAAATTCTTCTCTTGCACTTACATCTCATGCATCATATCAAACCACTTTCTAAAATTCTCAAAATGGATATAATTGGACATTAGACAATCGAAGATTCTAAATGAGTAAACTTAAGGTGATACGACATGTAGGTACCGCAAAGGTGTGATAGGGTGATAGCCTAGTACATTTTTCATATATGTAACCAACCTCCAAACTAAAATCACTATTTTTAAAGAACAAAAAACGGAGTTATTTTTCAAAAAGGGCTTAAATCTTTTCAAACGTTGCTAAACAACCTATTTTCTCCAAAAACCTTCTCTTGAAAAATTTTTCCAAAACTTTTTTAAAAATTCAAAGTTTAATCTTCGGATTGCACTTAGTTTTAGGTGAACTAACTCACATTAATCAAGTTAGGTGGTGACTCGAAATTTTTTCTGAAAGCCCTTATTCAAAACAATTTATAATTCCAACCTATTCAAAGTCGTCCTTCTAGAAGGATGAGTTCTAACGAGAGAGTACTGTGTTTTTCTCACTTGTTTTTCTCCAAGTGCAAAAAATCAGGGTGTGACAATCGATAAGATGGTTGTTGGGCTCTAATTTTACTACCTCAAATGTAGTCTCTAAGAGAGTAACAAGAAGGTGCTTCCACACCACCACAACTATGAACGCCCCCATTACCACCATTCTCAACCCATTGAAAACAATACTCCATTGTACTTATGTCAATGTGCTTAGATGATGATGAATGTGAAAAAGAGCTGCTAAGCATAGAGGAATGGCTATTGGGGTTCACTATTAAGTGCCTATCGGTTGAGTCACAAATAAAAAAATACGATGCAATCCACGCCTCAACAAATCAATTCACAATCCCCAACCACCAATTTCCCTCCAACCCTCCAATCTCCACATACAAATTTCTACCAATTCAAGCAATTTCAAACCAATCAAAACCTCCAATCTCCTTAGGCAATAGTAATATCACCAATAAGCATATAGCACACTATCGTGCCTTAATTTTTCACACTAAAAAAAGACAAGTGAGAAAATCACAATGCTATCTCGTTAGAACTCATCATTTTAGAAGGACATGTGCGACTAGGTTTGAATTGAAAATTTAATTTTTGAACAAGGGCTTTTGGAAAATAATTTGGAGTTCTCACCTAACTTGATTAAGGTGAGTTAGGTCATCTAAAACAAAGCACAATCCAAATATTACACTTAGGGTTTTTGAAAAGATTTTGAAAAGTTTCCTCGCGAGGTGGTTTTTAAGAAAATAGGTTGTTTGGCAACCTTCGGAAAATGTAAGCCCTTTTCTGAACATAATTCCATTTGGCCTTTGAAAACAATGATCTAGGTTCGGAGGTTGGTTACATGTAGAGAAGGCGCACTAAGCCATCACCCTACCCCCCTCTTCTGTGGTACCTATATGTCTATTCACCCTAAGTTCATTCATTCGAAATCTTTGATTAATAAATGTCCAAAAACTATCCACTTTAGAAAAGAATTTTGAAAAATAAGTTTGACATGATGCATGATATACAAGTACAAGAATTTAATTTGATTTTGAAAATAGATTTGAAAAGAACTTGATTTAATTTTGAAATGGATTTGAAAAGATAGATTTGATTTTTGAAAGAAGATTTTAGAAATTAGAAATAAAGATTTAAAAATAGATTTTTGAATTATAAATTTGAAATAGATCATGGAATTAGAAACTTGAAAAAGGTTGTGGAATTGGAAGTTTGAAAAAAGTTGTGACCACACCTATGAGGGTTGCCTATGTATCCCTTTGTTGGGAATCAAGTCAGTTGCAGTTCAGACAAGACTCTGATTAAAAATAAACACTTTGAGGATTTTTGAAAAGTCTAATTTGAAAAGATTTGATTCGAAAAGAGTTTGATTTTAAAAAAAAGGATTTGACTTGAACTTAAAATAGAGGATTTGAAATTGAGTTTTGATTTGAAATTGAACCTAGACTTAGGATTAGATTTGAAAAAGCGATTTTGATCTTTGAAAGAAAACTTGGGCTAGATTTGGAAATATAGAAATTTGGAAACATTTTGAAATTTGAAATTGGAAACCATCTTGGTTTAAAAAGGAGTTTTAGAAAAGGGTTAAAGCTTCCTAACTTTTGGGTTAGGGTTGAACTAAGGTTTGGGCCTCTTAGGGTTTAGGTAACCTAAGATTGGAACGTGTAGTTGAATTGGAAAGGATTTAGATTTAAGAAATTTGATTTTAGAAAGTTGGATTTACAAAAGATTCAAATTAGGAAAGGTTCGAATTAGGAAAGTTGGATTTAAGGAAGATTTGAAAAAGAGTTTTTGATTTGATTTGATTTGATTTGAAAACACTTGACTTGGAACGATTTGGAAAGTTAGGGTTTAGGAAAGGTTGGACTTTGGAAAGCTTCAAAATAGGAAGGTTTTATTTTAGGAAAGTTTAAAATTTAGAAAGTTTCGAATTTAAAAAGTTTCAAATTAGGAAAGTTTTGAATTTAGAAAGTTTTAAAATTGGAAAGTTTTAAATTAAGAAAGTTTCCTTTTAAGAAAAAGTTGATTTTGAAAATATTTGAGTTTGGAAAGTTAGAATTAAAAAAGATTTAGAATTTCAAAAGACTCGGATTTTGGAAAGTCTTGGACTTAACAAATTTTAAATTTTAGAAAGATTTGGAATTTAGAAAGTTTAGAAATTAGAAAAGGTTTAAATTTAGAAAAATTGAAAAGTTTTAAATTAAGAAAAATTTGAAAGTTTAAAATTAGGAAATGTTTCAAAGTTTGAGTTTTGGAAAAGGATGAGAATTAGGAAAGGTTTAGATTAGGAAAGATTTGAAATTAGGAAATGTTTGATTTCTATTTCCTAAAATTGATGATTTTATTTTATTTTCAAAAATTGATAATTTGATTTGGTTTCTAAAATTGAAAGATTTGATTTGGTTTCCTAAATTGAAAGACTAGATTTGGTTTCTTAAGTTGGAGGATTAGATTTGACACAAATTTGGAAAAGTGGAGTTTTAGAAATCTTAGATTTGGAAGGCAATGATTTTGGTGTAGAAAGGAGGTTTTGAAAATCAAAGATTTTATGTGGAAAAGGAAAGTGAAAATTAGAGTTTCCTAATCATTGGCTCTAGGGCTTGGCTTGGATCTCAAGAAAAAGAGATTTTGGAAAGTAAATCTTTTGAAGGGAGTTTCTAGGAGGGAAACTTGAAGAGAGTTTTTAGAAAGTAAAATTTTGAAGAGACCTTTTTGGGAAAGGAGTTTTGAAACGAAGTTTTGAAAAATGGAACTTTTGGAATGAAAGTTTTTAGAAGGGGATTTTTGAAAGTGTTTTAGGAAGTAGATTGGAAAAGAAGTTTGGAAAGAGATTTGAAAAAGCGATTTCGAAAGGGAATGGAATATGGACTTTTACAAGTCTCTAAAAATATCCCACTTTCCTAAAACGATTGTAACCATAGGAAGATTAGAACCATTATGGGAGTGTGGTTTTGAAAACAACAAAGATTTGAAAATATGGACCATATTGGTCTCATTAAATATAATGCTTTGCTTAAGCAACCCTAACCATGGAATGGCTAGAATCATCTTAGGATTGTGATTTTGACAAAATTAATTTTAGGATTTACACTCAAAACTTATGTAACACTTTCCTAAAACAATCCTAACCGTGGAGTGGCTAGAATCATCTTAAGATTGTGATTTTGAAAACAAGTTTGAAAGAGGAGATTTTTAATGCAAGTTTTGAAAGAGATTTTGATGCAAGTTTCGAAAACAAGTTTAGAAAACGATTTGGAAGAGATGTATGAGTATGATATGCACAATGCAAGTAGGGTCGTGAACATACAAGATTGGCTTCACCACATAATATAAGAGGCCGAATCCACATAGTCCAAGGTTAAATTAGAAGAAAGTGCCCGACACGGTGACTTTCAACCATTCTTCCTACACATGGATCGAGGATTCTCTTGTTTCAAGCATGCAAGAAACGGGGGGAAGAAGATAAGGAATTAAAATAAAAGAAAACCCAAGTGGGTTAGGAGAAAGAAGAGAGAAGGGGGGAATTGCATAAACGTAAATAGAAAACCAACCTTGTGTCTTCTTGGATTTGCTTGTTTTTATTGCTTTACGTTACTTTAATCTTTGAGAGCTTCGAGATTACAGCACCTTGAATCTTCAATGGTTAGCTTGGAGGCTCGTATATGAGTGTATAGGGTGTGTGTATGTTAGGGTTAGAGTGTATGGGGACTAAGGTTTGAAAAAGCCTAAGAAAACTGGGGTTTAGAGAGAGTTCGTGGTCTATTTATCGAGAGACAAAGTTTTTGGAGTTAGATTGCCAGCATCTTTCACGCAGGGGGAGGCTTTGTATTTATGGACAAAATATTGACCTAGCGCCTGTTACAGTAGCGCTAGGCTTAAAAATACACTAGCTCCACTAGGAGTGGCGCTAGGCCAAATATTAGCTTGGCACCACTACCATTGGCACCAGCTACTTTGGAAACCTTTTAAGGTGACAAGAAATGTATCTTTGACCCTTGACATGCCAGGCAAAAGATTTGGGCGCCAATCCTAGTGACTACCATGCGATTTTTAGCTTGGCTCCATTAGGAGTGACTCTGGAAAGTTCAAGAATAATCCGGGAGGTCGGAAATGGGCTGGAAGGCTGAAAATGGGTAGAAACCCTCAGAATAGTATAACAAGCTTGAAAAAGAATGTCAGGATTGTTGAAAAGGTCAACCGGGCTACTAGGGGTAAAATGGTTATTTGGACCGGGAAACCACTAGAATGGACTCGGAATGACCCGAGAGAAAGATTAAAACTTTGAAACACTATCGAGAGTATTCTTAGGAGATTTTCGGTTTGATACCCTGAGCCAGCATTGTTGGAAAAGGCGACCGGCCCACCAGGGGCAAAACGGTTATTTTGCACCAAGCTTGCAAAATTGACTCAGAATGATTCAGAAACGCATCGGAAGATCAGGGATACTATTCAAAACATCCCCAGAAATTTACTAGTTTGATACCCAGAGTCGGTGTGGTTCTCGGAGGCACTCGTATGCCTAGGGGCAAAATGGTCATTTAGCTTTAAATGGGCTCTACAGGCCCAGGGAGCAACCGATGGACTAAATTGGAGTTTAAAAGGTAGGTTAGAATCTGAACATGCATGTGATGCATGAAAGTAAGCCCAGTCGAGTCAGAGATTGTCGAGCGGGCAAAAATGGGTGCTTACAGCTACCCTTCTTTTTCTATCTTTACTTGTTAAAGACAAAAAACGATAAAGTAAGGTCCCATGTTGACAGCAAGGTGATTAGAGGTGTAATTCCCGTAATAGCCTTTTAACTATATTACATCCCTAGCGAGACTGAATAGACCTAGCCATAAGAATCATAAGTCGAGAGCAAGGTCTTTTTGAGCCCAACCCGGTCAACATGTTGAAACTCAGCTTTTTGGAAAATCGATCTCTTGAAAGAGCTCTGAAACACGATATGCCTGACAAATTCGCACCAAAATTTACCCTAACTTCAAACTTGATTTTCTCCCTCATTTCTTAATGAAATTTGATGAATCAAGTGTCTAGAATTATCTTCTCTTCAAGCCCGATCCCCTCGTAATCTCGAAACCCAATTCCGTGGAGATTTGGTCTCCCAAAACAGCCCCCGAAAGCTGCTGCACCTGGCAAATTTCGCACTAGAAATTACCCTAAATTTATACAGGGTTTTCTCTTTCGTTTCTCGACGGATTTTGACGAATCAAATGTCTAAAGTTATCTACATTTTGAGCCTAACCCCTTCGTAATCTCAGAACTCAATTTTGTAGTGTTTCAGTCTCCTAAAAATTCCCCAAAAGCCACTGCACCTAGAAATTCGCACTCGATTTCACCGAAACTTCGATTTGAGTTTTGTTTCTCACCCAGTATCAGAATGATACGAAATTTGAGCCTAAACCGATTAATTTTTCAAGAGCTTTCTACCTACATTTTCGGATTGAGCGTTTGATAAGAATTGAAGTCTCAAACCTTGTATGAAACCAACACTAACACACCCAAAACTATACATAAACCAAAACACACACCCCCCCCACACCAATCCCAACACTTGGTCAAAGTTTCACACACTTATCACAAGGCAAGAAGATATATTAAACCCTCTTGCCTCCCCTCTTACCCCCCCAAGGAATGCCCATGCCCAATAGAAGACTAAGTTGTAGAGAGAGGGATAGAATTGTAGAGAGAGAGGGGAACCAAAGAGAATAGGGAATGAGGGATAGAGAGAATTACCCCCCCCCCCCCCCCCCCCCCCCCCCCCAAGGAGAGAGAAGAGAGAACCCCCCCCCCCCCCCCCCCCACCCCCCCCCCCACCCCCCAAGCCCCCCCCCCCAAGTCAACAACCCAATCTCTATATAAACCCCTCACCTGCCACACACAAACACCTCTCGACCCTTAGTTGCACAAGAGTAGAGTGAGAGAAAACTTTAGAGAGAGAGAGAGAGAGAGAGAGAGAGAGAAAGAGAGATGTGAGAGTTAAACTCGCAATGAACCAACAGTACAACCAGATAATACATCACCCCCACACCCCTCTATATACACCTAACCTAGCTGTCATACCCCCAGGGACTGCCCATTGAAGATGGAGTGAGTTTTAGAGAGAGAAAATGAGAAACCGAGTGAAAGGCGGGGAGAAATTGCGGAAGAAGAGAGGGAAAGGGCAAAGGCCATTTGAAGTGAGATTTACTACCTTCATTCCCCAACCCCTCACCTACCCAATCCCAGCAAGAACGAGCCCCTAGCCCACTGTAAACCAAAGAAGAAAACAGTGAGAAAAAAAAGGGTGTTGCACTAATATTGTAAGCACCCCATTTTTGACCACTCGGCGGTCTTCAATCCATCCAGACTTGTATTCAAGTCAATGCAGACATATTTTGAGTCAAATCAATTTTTCAAGTTTAATCCTGTCTATTCATCACTTCGCGGCCCGCCAGGCCCAAGTAGAAGCAAAATGACCAAAATGCTCTTGTAGGCGTTGTTCGGTCCAATCCCGTAGGCACGTCTTTCCGAAGACGGTAAGTCCCCTTTCCAATTCCAATAGGCATGTCTTTCTGAAGACGGTAAGTCCCCTTTCAAATTCCAACAGCCACATCTTTCTGAAGACGGTAAGTCCCCTTTCTAATTCTTTTTTCCAATTCTAATTCCAATCCCTCTCTCGAGAAAGCTGATTCCTTAAGACGGTAAGTCTATCCAATCTAGAACGTTTTTCAGATAAAGTTTCTTTGGACCGGTAAGTCCCTTTAAACCTGTCACCTAAGACGAGACCCCAAGTCCCCTAGATGGTAGAACGGTCCACTTTTGGCACTTGCTAGCCCGCCAATGCAGAAATGTCCGTTTTGGCACGCCTTCTGAGAAAGTTAACTTCTCAAGCGCTAAGTCCCTTTAGTAGCTTCCCGAGATCAGGCAGTCTGAGGAATGATCGCGAACCGTCAGAGTAGCGAAAGTACTCGCAAACATCGCAACCGTTAGAGTAGCGAAAATACTCGCAAACAGGTCAATATAGGAAATTGCCAACAAACCCCTGTATCACGGGACCGCCGTCAGGGTGGCAGAAACACTCAAAACCTAGGTTAACACCGGAGCCTGCTAGCCCACTTCGGTGAAAAATGACCAAACTGCTCCTAGGGCCATTTTTCGGCTCGTTTCTCGAGATAATACCTAAGTCTTCAGAACGGTAAGTCCACCCTTCCAAGATCATCTTAGAGACAATCCGGCATGATTAGGTGCCTTCTAGTTAGTTTTGAGCCAATTCCGAGGCTTTTCGGTCAAGATGACCATTTTGCCCCTAGGCATCCGAATGCTCTGGGGACCACACCGGCTCTGGGTATCAAACCGGTAGTCTCCCAAGAATGTTTTTTTATAGTATTCTAGACCTTCCTTTATCTTTCCAGATCATTCCGAATCAATTTCGGCAAACCCGGTGCAAAATGGCCGTTTTACCCCGGGTGGGTCGGTTGCCTTTTTCTAGCCACACTTGCTTTGGGTATCAAACCGGTAATCTCTCGAGAATGCTTTTTATAGTATTCCCAACCTTTCTTTATCTTTCCAGATCATTCTGAGTCAGTTCCGGCAAACCCGGTGTGAAATGACCATTTTGCCCCTAGTGGGCCGGTCGCCTTTTCCGACCACACCGGCTATAGGTATCAAATCGGTAGCCTCTTAGGAACATTCTAAATAATGTTTCCAAATCTCGATTCTTCTTTTGGAACATTCTGAGTCTGTCCCGACAGCTTCCCGGCCTGATTGACCGTTTTGCCCCTAAATGGCCCGGTTAACCTTTCCGACAATTCTTGTCATCCTTTTTCAGGTCAAATACCTCTGGGACCCTGTTCTGAGGGTTCCTGCCATTTTATGGCCTTCCAAGCCATTCCTGGTCCCTTAAATGATTCCTGGACCTTCTGGAGTTACTCCTAGTGAAGCCAGGCTAAAAATTGCATGGTAGTCACTAGTACAGACGCCCAAATCTTCTCAAGATACGTTGCTTGCCGACCTTAAAACTTTCATAATTGGCCTAGTGGCGCCAAGCCAAAAAATGGCCTGGCTCCACTAGTAGTGGCGCCAAAAGCATTTTTGGCTTGGCGCCACTACAACAGGCATCAGATCATTCCCTTATCTATAAATACAGAGCCTCCTCCAGCGTGAAAGAGATCCTCAAACTCAATCTAAAAACCCTATTCTTCGATATACAAAGCTCGTAGCCTCCCTAAAACCTAGCTTCTTTAGGTTTTCCAAACCCTAGCCTCTATACATAAGCCCTAGCTTCCTATACACTCATATACACTCTCCTATACTCATACACTAGCCTCAAACCTTCCATTGAAGACTTGGATTGCTGCAACTACGAAGCTTTGAAGATCAAGATAAGCCCTTGAAGACTGAAGTGAAGACCGAAGCGAAGCAAATAAAGCAAAGCGCGCAAAGCTAAGCAAAATAAAGAAGACACAAGGTAGGCTTCTTATTTATGTTTACGCATCTTCCCCCTCTCTCTTCTCTCTCCTAACACATTTGGGTTTTATTCTATTTTAATCTCCCATCTTCTTCCCCCCCCCCCCCTTTCTTTGCATGCTTGAAATAAGGGATTTTCCAGTCCATCTGTAGGATTAAGCTATTGAAAGGTCACTGTGCCGGGGCTTTCTTTTAGTCTAACCGGAGACCACGTGGGTTCGGCCCCCTTGATTATGTGGTGAAACTTTAACCTTGTATGTTCACGACTCCAACTTGCAATGTGCATATCATGATCTTGCATTCTTCCAAATTTTGTTTTTAAACTTGTTTTTCAAAAACTTGCATTAACATCGTTTTCATACTTGCATCAAAACCTTCTTTTTCAAAACTTGTTTTCAAAATCATAACCTTAGGGTGATTATAGCCTTTTCATGGCTAGGGTTGCTTTAGAAAAGTGTTACATTTAAATTGACCAATATGGTCCATATTTTCAAAACATTGTTGTTTTCAAAATCACTATCTTAAAGTGGTTCTAATCTTCTTATGGTTGGAATCGCTTTAGGAAAGTGAGATATTTTATATACTTTCTAAAAAATCTCTTCTAAAAAATCTCGTCTTAAAAATCTCTTTTCCAACATGCTTTCTAAAAACTCTCTCCAATCTCCTTTCCAAAGTTGTTTTCAAAAACTTTTTTTCAAACTCCTTTCCAAAAACACTCTCCTTGAAATTCACTTTCTAAAAGCTCTCCCTAGGTCTTCTTCCTAGAAAAACTCTTTCCAAGAACTCTTTCCAAAAACACCTTCTTCGAATTCACTTTCTAAAAACACTCCTAAACGCTTTCCTAAAAATTCGCTTTCCAAAAACTCCTCTATAGGATTTCTTTCCAAAAATTTCTCTTTCTAAAAAACTCACTTTTCAAAAACTCTTTCTTTAGAGCCTAAGTTAAATCGTAGAACCCACGATTAGGAAACCCTAATTTTTCTTCCCAAAAAACATGATTTCCAATCCCTTACTTTTGCCTCAAAACCTAGGCTTCCAAAACATCTTGTTTTCTACCTCAAAATTATATATATTTCCAAAACCCCTTTTCTACATCAAAACTATAGCTTTTCGAATCTAGGGTTTCTAAAACTTCCTTCCCAAATCCATGTCAAATCCAATCTTCCCTTTAGGAAACCAAATCCAATCTCCACATTTAGGAAACTAGATCCCATCCTCCGTTTTTTGAAACAAAATCAAAACATCTCTTTTAGAAACAAAATCCAATCCCTTGTTTTAGGAAATAGGGATCTCAATCCTTCCTGATCTCCTACCTTCCTAAATCATAAGTTTCCTAAACCTAAACTTTTAGATCTTTCCTTAAACTTTAAGTTTCCAATTCTTTCCTAATTCAATCCTTTCCTAGTTCCATCCCTTTCTCAAATCTTAACTCTCCAAATCTAACTTTCAAATCTTTCTAAACTTCCAAACTTTCTAAACTTCAAATATTTCCAAATCTAAAACTTTCTAAACTCAAAACTTTCTTACTTTCAAAGCTTCCCTACTTCAAAACGTTCCAAATTCAAAACTTTCCAATTCCAATACTTTCTTAAAACGAAACATTTCCTATTTTATAACCTTTCTTATTTCGAAACTTTCCTGATTCAAAACTTTTCTAATTCGAAACTTTCCTAATTCAAAACTTTCCTAACTCGAACCTTTCCTAATTTCAACTTTCCTAATCTTCCAAGTCCAACATTCGAGTCAAATCTCTGAATCTCAAATCCATTCTAAATCCTCTCTTTCCTAAGTCTAGGTTTCCTAAACCTCAGTCTTTCCAAAATAAGTCCAAATTCTTCCTCCAAGTTCTATCTTTCTAAGTCAAAGTCCAATCTTCTTAATTCTAAATTATGAATTCCAATCTTCTATTCTAAGTTCAATTCAAACTCTTTTCCAAATCAAAATCTTCTTTTTTCTATCGGACTCTTGTCCGAACTACGACTGACCTGATTCCTTAAAAAGAATACGCAGGCAACCCTCATGGGTGCGGTCACAACCTTTTTCAAACTTCTATTTCCACAACTTCTTTCAAATCTCTAATTCCACAATCTTTTTCAAGCTTCTATTTCCAACTTTCAATTCCATAATCTATTTCAAGTTTCCAATTCCAAAAATCTATTTTTAAAAATCTCTATTTTTAATTTTCTAAAACTTTCTCAATTTCAAATCTATCTCTTCAAATTTATTTTTAAATCAAATCAATTTATTCTCAAATCTATTTCCAAATCAAATCTCTTTTCTTGCACTTGCATATCATGCATCATTCTTTTAAAAATTCTTTTCTAAAGTAGATAGGATTGGACATTTGTTAGTTGAAGACTCTCATAGGTGAATCTACGATGAATAGACATGTAGGTACCGCAAGGGCAGGGTAGGGTGATGGCTTAGTGCATCTTCCCAACACGCAACCAACCTTCGAACCTAGGATCACTGTTTTCGAAAGACCAAAATGGAGTTTATTTTCAAAAAGGGCTTAGTTATTTTTCCAAGGTTTCTAAACAACCTGTTTTCTTAAAAACCCTCTCTAGAGGTAGTATTTTCAAAAATCGTTTTCAAAAACCCTAGGTGTAGTTTCGGATTGTGCTTAGTTTTTAGGTGACGTAACTCACCTTAATTAAGTTAGGTGGCGACTCCAATTGTTTTCTAAAAGCCCTTTATTCAAATCAATTTTCAATTCAAACATAGTCGCGCTCATTCTTCTAGGAGGATGAGTTCTAACGAGAGAGTACAGTATTTTTCCTACTTGTATGTGTATTCCTCGAGTGTGAAAAATCTAGGTGCGACAGCTGGCGACTCCACTGGGGACACTTAGAGGGTTAGGCCGTAGTCATGTCTCTTTACCCTTCATCCATGTAGAGTCTTCAATTAACTTGTTTAATCCTATTCACTTTAAATTTTCAAAGCCAAATTTTCAAAATTGTTTTAAAAAAACGTGCATTTATTCATATTATCTTCTATTAAGTTTGCCATTCACATACTAACTCTTGCATCTTTGTTTTGTAGGTGCACTTTTTGTTTAAATTTTATTAACTGCCATGCATGAATATGATGAACAGGATGAATGGGAGTTGTTGGGCTCTTTCCTCCGCTTTCAAAAATCACACACACACACACACACTGCATGTGCACCTACATTTTGCATACTTGTATTTTTAACCTGATATGACCCTTCTAGTTAGAAAAGGGGAACGGTATATTGGTTGTGGGCAAGATGCTATGTCAGTTTCTTTGCCTATGGCCTCTTGATGGTTCCCCTGCTTGGATTACCAACCGATCATGGCACCACCTCGGGGAGTGGGCCTAGGTTTGAAAATTTGGGGACCGAGCCTTTTTAGGACGCATTAGTCAACCCTCAACCTGATGCTCATATAGACATCATGCATAGCCGAACCTCTGTCGGATTTAAGACACGCGCACCGTTTTCCAAAACTATGGAGAAAAGGGCTACTGCTCTTATTTTCATTTATACCTGTCTATTCCTATTGTTATAATGATTGTATTCATACTGTTATAATGCCTGTCTAACTGCTCATACATGCATATGTACTTTAACTGTATTATCTTTCCTTATACTCTATGCATCCATTTTCATGCATCACATATTCCATGTCAAGACAAGAGTTCCAAGTGACTCAAGTCACTGCATTCTCATGTATATGATCAACCCAAAGAGTGTGACACCTAGTTCACTCTCCCTTGCATTAAGCCTACCCAAACCCTAAAAGTTTCCACGTAACCTTAAAGACTCATGGCATGCCCATCAATTCATTCAATAAGAGGGGCCTCAATCCTTCTATGCTCACAGAGATAGGATTGCCAAGAAGACAACGAGCAATCGATCAACAAGGTCTCTCAGCGACCTCTTCGACATTGAATCCAATGAAGGTGAATTCGAAAACTCAAGAGTAGTTTAGGTTTTTCTTTGTAAAACTAGATAGGTGTAACCCCAAAGAAAAATATTCCCCCTCCCCCTGTTAAAATGTATTTCAATTCTTTTGTATCTCAAACCCAAAGTTAAAATGTATTTCTTTATTTTCCTCGAGCAAATGGATGGATGAATATATGAATGGATGGGTTACCCACTTGATGGTAAGGTATCTGCATACAAGGGCAAATCCCCTATCTCCAAAAATGAGCCAATTCACCATGTCTAGTTTCCCTCTTAAATAGGGACACCCTAAGATATACATTGCATAAAGCTCTCTAAAAACCAGAAACTGACTTGCGATTCATGTTTCTGTCTTTTTGTCTTTTCCTTTTTATTTACAGAAATCACCCTGCATTGAGTCAACATTGCTCCCAAGAAGGGGCGACATCCACCTAGGGATCCCATTATCACCCGGCAAAGAGCATCACTGATGGCTACTAACCCTGAAGAATCATCTCAAGTCTCTCAGGAAGAGGTCAATGAAATGAGGACCAAGATGGATGAGATGCTCAAACTCATTCAAAGTATGGCTATGAAGGATGTTGCTGCAGTCCCATCATCATCTATGACTTCATCCAAGGACCCTGAACCTGCTAATCCAAGGATCGTGCTTCAGTCTGACAATGTTTGGAGGACTAAGGAAGATGCCAAAGGGATCATTGCTGAAGAGGAAGAGACCATATTACATTCACTTGTCATAAAGAAGGCCCCCCTAGACCCTCTCAGTCTGAAAATCCAGGGACTGGAGGATTCACTGCGAAGTCTCCATAGTCACGACACTTACGGGTTCACTTCCTACGATGAGCTCTATTTCTTTCCCAACCACTCGAGACCTGTTGGGTTCAAAATGCATGACTTCCAGAAGTATGACGGCACTGGTAACCTCATCGCTCATCTTCGTCTTTATGTTGGAGCGCTCAATGGGTCACTCTCAATGGGGAGAGTAACCTTGGTGTCACTCTCAATGGATTGATCATATGCATGAGAATACAGTGACTTGAGTTACTTGGAACTCTCATCTTGACATGACATAGAGAATGCATGAGAATGGATACATAGAGTATAAGGAAAGAAATACAGCTGACGTACATATGCATGTATGAGCAGTTAGACAGGCATTATAACAGTACGAATATAGTCATTATAACGACAAGAATAGACAAGTATAAATAAAAATAAGAGCAATCACCCTTTCCTCCATGGTTTTGGAAAACAGTGCACGTGTCTTAAATTCGAAAGAGGTTCGGCTATGCATAGTGTTTATATGAGCAAGAGGTTGAGGGTTGACTAATGCATCCTAAAAAGGCTTGGTCCCCAAATCTTCAAACCTAGGCCCACTCCTTGAGGTGGTGCCACGATCGGTTGGTGATCCGAGCGAGAGAACCATCAAGAGGCCATAGGCGAAGAAACTGACACAGCATCTTGCCCACAACCAATATGTCGTTCCCCTTTTCTAACTGGAAAGGTCATATCAGGGTAATAATGCAAGTATGCAGAATGCAGGTGCACATGCAGTGTGTATGTGATTTTTTAAAGCGGAGAAAAGAGCCCAACAACTCCCATCCATCATGTTCATCACATTAATGCATGACAGTTAATATCACAAAATTGCAAACAAAAGTGCACCTACAAAACAAAGATGCAAGAGTTAGTATGTGAATGGCAAACTTAATACAAGATATTATGAATAAATGCATGTGTTTTTTAAAACAATTTTGAAAATTTGGTTTTGAAAATTTAAAGTGAATAGGATTGAACAAGCTAATTGACGACTCTATATGGGTGAAGGGTAAAGAGACATGACTACGGCCTAACCCTCTAAGTGTCCCCAGTGGAGTCGCCAGCTGTCGCGCCCAGATTTTTCGCACTTGAGGAATACACACACAAGCGGGAAAAACACTATACTCTCTCATTAGAACTCATCCTCCTAGAATAATTAGTGCGACTAGGTTTGAATTGAAAATAGATTTGAATAAAGGGGTTTTGAAAAACATTTCGAGTTGCCACATAACTTGATTAAGGTGATTTAGGTCACCCAAAAACTAAGCATAATCCGAAGACTACACTTAGGGTTTTTGAAAATATTTCCTCAAGAGAAGGTTTTTAAGAAAACGGATTGTTTAGCAACCTTTGGAAAACATTTAAGCTCTTTTTGAAAATAAACTCCATTTAGGTCTTTGAAAATAGTGATTCTAAGTTTGAAGGTTACTTACGTGTAGGGAAGACGCACTAAGCCAAAACCCTACCCCGCCCTTGGGTGCCTACATGTCTATTTATCCTAAATCCACCTATGAGAGTCTTCAACTAACAAATGTTCAATCCTATCCACTTTAGAAAATAATGTTTTTAAAAGAATGATGCATGACATGCAAGTGCAAGAACAGGACGTTGAAAAATAGATTTGGAAATAGATTTGAAAGAAATTGATTTGTTTTTAGAAAGTGATTTGAAAAGATAGATTTGAAATTTGAAAGCATAGAAATTGGAAATAAAGATTTGAAAATAGAAATTTAGAATTGGAAGTTGGAAAAAAGTTATGAAATTGGAGATTGAAAAAGGTTGTGACCGCACCCATAAGGGTTGCCTACGTATCGTTTTTGAGGAATCAGGTCAGTCGTAGTTCGGACAAGAGTTCGATAGAAAATAGAATGTTGGATTGGAAGAAAGTGATTTTGATTGGAAAATGGATTTGATTTAAACTTAGAATAGAAGATTCGAATTTGAAATTTGGAATTTAGAATTAAAGAGATCAGACTTTGATTTAGAAAGATAGAACTTGGAAGAAAGATTGGGATTTGTTTTAGAAAGATGGAGATTTAGGAAACCTAGACTTAGGGAAGATAGGTTTTTAGGAAAGGCTTGAGATTTAAGAAAGACTTGACTTGACTTGGAAGAGTTTTAGAAAAGATTGGATTTGACTTGAAAGAGTTTTAGGAAAGATTAGATTTAGGAAAGGTTCAAATTAGGAAAGTTTTAAAATAGGAAAGTGTCATTTTAGGAAAGTTCCGTTTTAAGAAAGTTTCATTTTAAGAAAGTTTCATTTTAGGAAAGTTTCAATATTAGGAAAGGTTTCGTTTTAAGAAAGTATTGAAATTGAAAAGTTTTGAATTTAGAACATTTTGAAATTGTGAAGTTTTAAAAGTTGGAAAGTTTAGAATTTAGAAAATTTTAGATTTGGAAAGATTGGAAGTTTAGGGAAGTTTAGAATTTTAGAAAGATTCAAAGTTTGAGTTTTATAAATTCTTGAAATTGAGAAAGGATTGAGTTTAAGAAAGGTTTGAAAACTTTGATTTGGAAAGTTAAGATTTGGAAGGGGATGGAATTAAGAAAGGTTGAAAGCTTAAAGTTTAAGGAAATATTTAGAAGTTTAAGTTTAGGAAACTTAAAGTTTAGGAAAGTACTAGATTAGAAAGGATTTGAATTAGGAAAGGGTTGAATTGGGAGAGATTGAGATTCCTATTTCCTTAAACAAGGTATTGGATTTTGTTTCAAAAAGAGATGTTTTGATTTTGTTTCCAAAAACGGAGGATAGGATCTAGTTTCCTAAATGAGAGATTGGATTTGGATTCCTAAAGGGAAGATTGGATTTTGCATGGATTTGGAAAGATGGAGTCTTAGAAATTCTAGTTTCGGGAAGACTATAGTTTTGACGTCAAAAATAGGTTTTGAAAATCTATATATAGTTTTGATGCAGAAAACAAGAGGTTTTAAAAACCTAGGTTTTGAGGCCAAAATAAGGGATTGAAAATCATGTTTTTAGGAAAGAAAATTAGGGTTTCCTAAACGTAGGTTCTAGGATTTAACTTGGACTATAAAGAAAGAGTTTTTGGAAAGTGGGTTTTTTGGAAGGAAATCCTAGAGAGGAGTTTTTAGAAAGTAAATTTTGAAAAGAGAGTTTTTGGAAAGAAATCCTAGTGAGGCGTTTTTAGAAACAGTTTTTTGAGAAGAGTTGTTTTGGAAGGAAATGTAAGGATCGTTTTTGGATAGTGAACTTTGACGAAAACGTTTTTGGAAAGGAGTTTTTAGGAAAGATGTTTTTGAAAAGAGATTGTTGGAAATGAGTTTTTGAAAACAATTTTGGAAAGGAGATTGGAGAGAGCTTTCTAAGAAGGAAACCTAGGGAGTGTTTTTAGGAAAGGAATTTTGAAGAGAGTGTTCTAGAAATGAGTTGAAGAGGAAGTTTTGAAAATAGATTTTTGGAGGAAGTTTTTGGAAACAATTTTGGAAAGCAACTTAAAGAGAGTTTATGGAAAGCATGTTGGAAAAGAGATTTTTAGGAGGAGATTTTTGAGAAGAGATTTTGGAATGTATATAAAATATCTCACTTTCCTAAAGCGATTCTAACCATAAGAGGGCTAGAACCACTTTAGGATAGCGGTTTTGAAAATAATAAGATTTGAAAATATGGACCATGAAAGTCACTTTAAATATAACACTTTCCTAAAGCAACCCTAGCCATGGGAAGGCTAGAATCTCCTTTGGATTGTGATTTTGAAAACAAATTTTGGAAAAGAAGATTTTGATGCAATTTTGAAAACAATGTTAATGCAAGTTTTGAAAATGAGTTTGAAAATGATTTTGGAGAGATGCAAGATCATGATACGCACAATGCAAATTTCGGGTCGTGAACATACAAGATTAAGACTTCACCACATAATCAAGGGGGGTCGAACCCACGTGGTCTCTGGTTAGACTAAAAGAAAGCTCCCGACATGGTGACTCTCCAATAGCCTAATCCTACACATGGACCTGGGAATCCCCTTGTTTCAAGCATGCAAAGAAAGGGGGGGGGGGGGAAGAAGATGGGGGATTAAAATATAAGAAAACCCAAGTGGGTTAGGAGAGAGAAGAGAGAGGGGGAAGTGCAGAAACTTAAAGAGAAAGCCTACCTTGTTTTGTTTATTTCAGTTTGCTTTGCGCGCCTTGCTTTTCTTGTTTTTTCTTTGATCTTCGCCTCAGTCTTCGAGAGCTTTGCCTTGGTCTTCGAGTGCTTCGAGTTACAGCAATCCAAGTCTTCATTGGAGGGTTGGAGGCTAGTGTGTAACTGTATAGGGTTGTGTATGAGTGTATAGGAGGCTAGGGTTTTTGTATGGAGGCTAGGATTTGGAAAACCTAGAGAAGCTAGGGTTTAGGGAGGCTACGATCTCTGTATATCGAATATTAGGATTTTTAGACTGAGTTTGCGGACCTCTTTCACGCTGGAGGAGGCTCTGTATTTATAGAGAGAGGAATGCACTGGCACCTGTTGCAGTGGCGCTAGGCCAAAAATTACACTGGTGGCGCCAGCCATTTAGGAAATGTTTAAGGTCGGCAAACAACGTATCTTTAGAAGATTGGGGCGCCTGTACTAGTGACTACCATGTAATTTTTAGCTTGGCTTCACTAAGAGTGACTCCAGAGAGTCCGGACATGAATTTAAGAGGCCGGGAATGACCTGGAGGGCCGGAAAGAGACAGGAACCCTTAGAATATTATCTCGGAGGCAATAGACTTGAAAGATGCTGAAAGGATGTGTTTGAAAGGTTGACCGGGCCATTAGGGGCAAAACGGTCAATTAGACCGAAAAACTACCGGGATGGACTCAGAATGCCCCGGAAGAAGACTAAAGATTTGGAAACATTATTTAAAATGTTCCTAAAGGCTATCGGTTTGATACCCAGAGCCGGTGTGGTCAGAAAAGGCAACTGGCCCACTAGGGGCAAAACGGTCATTTTACACCAAATTTGCCAAAACTGACTCGGAATGATCCAAAAAGTCAACGAAAGGCCAAGAATACTATAAGGAGAATTTCCAAAAGGCTACTGATTTGATATCCAGAGCCGGTGTGATTGGAAAAGGCGACTGGCCTGCCAGGGGCAAAACGGTCATTTTGCATCAAGTTTGACAGAACTGACTCGGAATGCTCTAAGAACGTATCGGAAGGTCGGGAATACTATAAGAAGCATTCTCAGGAGGTTACCGGTTTGATACCTAGAGCCGGTGTGGTTCCCGAGGCTTTCGAATGCCTAGGGGCAAAGTAGTCATTTAACTTCAAGTGGGCCCTACGGGCCTGGGAAGCGATTGGTGGAATAAATTCAAGTTTAGAAGGTAGGTTAGAGTCTGGATATGCGTGTGATGTGTAAAAGTGAGCCCAGTTGGACTAGAGATTGCTGAGCAAGCAAAAATGGGGTGCTTACAGCTGCCCCTTTTTTTTGGTCTTCGCTTGTCGAAGACAGAAAACGATAAAGTAAAAGTCCCATGTTGACCGCGAGGCAATCGGAGGGACTTACAAAAATTGGAATCCAAAGAACAGTTACCTCGAGTAGCTGGTCGATGAATGACATTTTATTTGGTAAAATGATACTCCTTTGGGGGAATTAATACCCCTTGAACTGGTGCTCCATTTGGCAGAACAATGCTCCTCTAGGGGAATTGACGCTTCTTGAACCAGCACTCCGTCTGGCGAAATATTGCTCCTCTAGGGGACTGGACGCTTCTTGAACTAGCACTCCGTCTGGCGAAACATTGCTCCTTTGGGGAAATCCAAGATTAATATCTGATATCTCTTGAACCGACACTTCGTCTGGTGAAACGTTGCTCCTCTGGGGAATTCCAAGGTTGACTTCTGATACCTGTTGAACCAACACTTCATCTGGCGAAACTCTGCTCCTCTGGGGATGTCCAAGGTTGATGTCTGATATTTCTTGAACTAGCACTCCGTCTGGTGAAATGCTGCTCCTCTAGGGAAGTCCAAGGTTGACTTCTGATACCTCTTGAACTGGCGCTCCATCTGGCGAAACGTTGCTCCTCTGGGGAAGTCCAAGGTTGATTACTAATATTCCTTGAACCGGCACTTCATCTAGCGAAACGCTGGTCCTCTAGGGAAGTCCAAGGTTGACTTCTGATATTCCTTGAACCGGCACTTCGTCTGGCAAAATGCTGCTCCTCTAGGGAAATCCAAGGTTGATTGCTGATATTCCTTAAACCAGCACTCCATCTGGCGAAACGCTACTCCTCTTGGAAAATCTAAGGTTGATTGCTGATATTCCTTGAACTGACACTCCGTCTGGTAAAACGCTACTCCTTTGGGGAAGTCCAAGGTTAACTTCTGATACCTCTTGAACCAGCACTCCGTCTGGCGAAACGCTGCTCCTCTAGGGAAGTCCAAGGTTGATTGCTGTTATTTCTTGAATCGGCACTTCGTCTGGCGAAACGCTACTTCGTTGGGGAAGTCCAAGGTTGATTGGGGAGGTCGAGGATGGGCCATTGCCCCATTCCTTGCTTTTTGTCAGCTAGGGAAGTCTGAACTTCCTGAGGTGTATGCCAATGTTGGAGATGTCTGAGGTTACTTGATCGCAGGATGGCTTTTTAGCTCCATTTTGTACTTTACCTTGTTCCTTATTTCCTATTTGGGAGAGAGAGAAAGACATAGAGTGAGTTTTGCACCAAAAAAATTTAAAAATGCCCTGGTAAGGGGTTGACTGCACGTCATACTTTTTTTTTATGAATACACATGCGATTAAATGCATGATCTATTTTTTATGAATGCACATGTTTATATAAGAATTGAATTAAATTGAATGCATGACCTACTTCCTTATGAATGAATAGGTTCATCACAAGAATGCAGTTGAATGCATGAATAGATACAAACTACACAAGAATTAATGGGTGTACAGGTTATACATGTCATGGATGCATTAGTACTGCAAGTATATAAGCTGTTTACAAAGAATGTCCCAGGATTTCCCCACGACCCATACTCTCAGGATTTTGTTTCCTTTATAGGATTCTACCCCATTTAGCTTTGTCCCATTCTCATCAGGGTGTGATAGCATTTGCCCCATTCTCCAGGGATCTTGACCTTTCGGTTTGCAATTCTATCCCTACTTTCTACAAGATTACTGTTTGGGATTTTTCTGATCTCACTTGGTTTTCTCTCTCAAATATTTAAAATGCCACCATGGCTCAAGCGACAACTCGCATGCCTTTTGCAGAGTGATAAATAGTTAAGCACTCAATCCGAGAAGACTTCTTTTAGGACCGTAATGTAGGCTGGATTTAGGGGTTGTAAGAAACGAAGGGATATTTAGGCTCAAAGATCTTCTTTGAGTGGGTTGTTTAAACCAAAACCATTTGAGCACACTTTGGAGTATGAGATTGCCCCTGCATTCCTCCCTAGTTCTCGTTTCTCATCCTACTTGTCTTGGTATTGTTCGGGCTTATTTGGACTAAGCAATTTTCTTTGATCAGAAAGGACTTTAATTTGGACTGTAACGTAGGCTAGGTTAAGGGGTTTATGAATGAAAAGGGTAGAAAGGCTCAAACATTATCACTTGTAGGGTTTTAAAAGACCAATGATCACCTTTGGTAACTTAACTTCCATTCACTGCGTTCTTCTTTTCTTCAGACTCTTGTTATTCTTCTAGATCACTTTCTACATTCTAATTTAAGATCCTTCTTTCATCAAGAAATTTGTTGCTAAGTCGACTTTTGGAGATGCCAACTTTTTCATTTATATTTTGGGATGACAGTATCTTCTTTTGAAGATCCCTATGAACACAATATCTTCTTTACTAGAGACACCTTTGACGCTATGACGTCTTGAAGATTACTAGTTTCATCGTTGCTCATTATATCTTTTTGGAAATCACCCTTTTCATCATTGCTCATTAGCTCCTACTTATGACTTTTGCCTTAACCCATTATGGGCGGTGATCATCTGGTTGGTTTTCTTGAGGAAAGTAACCGGCTCAAGTGGGCTTTACAAAGGGATTTGTTTGTGTATTGTAGAAGAAATGAGGGTCTTTCATCACTTCAAATTATTGCTTAGTCCATAAAGCCTTATACAAAATTTAGACAATGTTTCTAAAAAAAAAAACACTGGTGTGTTTCTGCCGAATCAACTACTCTGTGCTTACCCCAGTGTTGGGGATGGTTATAGGTTTGGGGATATCTGAAAAGAGATCACTGACAGCTCTAGTGGGCTAAGCAAAGGATAGTGTTTATTTGGGATAAATAGAACAATGGCTCCTCATCATTTTGAGTACTCGGCTGCCCATCGCTTAGCCAAGATATCATGCAAGTGTCGCCTCTTCAATGAACTCCACACCATCTGCTTCCTATCTCTCACTCTCTCTTTGTCTCTCTAAGGTTTTAACCCTCCTTTGAATGGGTTACCCATGCTGTCCCATCCTTCAAGTCAAGTCATTTACCAAATGGGGAAGAATCCTTAAATGTGACAATCGTCCACAAGAGTATGAAACAAAGGGGATAAACTGGAAATTACCTATTTTCGTTTAAAAACATGATTACATGGCATGCAATGTTTATTTAAAGAAGATATGCAAGAAATAGAAAGAAGAGAAAAAAATAGATGAACTTTGTTAAAATCTCCCTTTTCTTGTGGATCTCTCAGTGAGAACCCCTGACAGGGTTTTGAAATTGTCAGCTTCTTTGGCATTTCATTCTTCGGGTGTATCACCAAACGATGGAGGGCGGATTGACAGATCTCTTGCGGTGTTTGGCATGCATTCGAAAGTTAAGAGATTCTCTTGTAGTAATGTATGTGTCTGACAGAACTTTGCAAACGATGAAGCCTTTTTCTGCATGGACGGTGATTGTCGCGGCATGGCGGGGAGGTAACGTCTTGTAGATGGATGGTTAATTCTTCTTGCTCCTTGATGTAGGTTTGGCCTCTTCTAACAACTAGGCTTATCCGCCCATGAGTTTGAATTTGGTGAGGTGCTAGAGGGATTTCATGAATTCAATTGTGCTCTCTGACTTACAAAAAGAAAAAGAAAAATAAAATGTAGTCAGCATATGAAGTTGGAGGTTCTCTATGATGCATGTCCTATGAAGGTCCCTTATTTGAGGGAATCTAGGTATGATGACTGTAAGCACCCCATTTTTTACTGCTCGGCAGTCTCCACTCCGTCCAGACTTGTGTTCAAGTCATTGTGGGCATATTTCAATCCAAATTAACTTTCTAAGTCTAATCTTGTCAATTGATCGCTTCGCGGGCCCAAATAGAGGCAAGAGGACCAAAATGCCCTTGGGGGCATTGTTTGGTCTAATTCCAAATTAGGCACATCTTTCCGAAGACGGTAAGTCCTCTTTCCAATTCCAAATCAGGCACGTCTTTCTGAAAACGGTAAGTCCCCTTTCCAATTCCAAATCAGGCACGTCTTTTCGAAGACGGTAACTCCCATTTTCAATTCCAACATGCGCATCTTTCTAAAGACGGTAAGTCTCATTTCCAAGTCCAATTCCAGTTCCAATCCCTCTCTTGAGACGGTCCGACACGTTTTTTGAAGAAAGTCTCTTTGAAACGGTAAGTCGCTTTAAACTTGTCGACCGGGACGAGACCCCAAGTCCCCTAAATAGTAGAATGGTCCACCTTTGGCGCCTGCTAGCCCGCTAATATAGAAATGTCCATTTAGACATGCCTTTCGAGAAAGTTGATTCTCAGGCGCTAAGTCCCTTTAGTAGCTTCCCAAGACCAGGCAGTCTTAGGAATGATCGCGAACCGTCATAGTAGCTAAAATACTCGCAAATATCGCAACCGTCAGGGTAGTGGAAATACTCACAAACAGGTCGATATAGGGAATTGCCAACAAACCCCTGTATCACGTGACCGCCCTTAGAGTTGCGGAAACACTCAAAACCCAGGTCAACACCAGCGCCTACTAGCCCACTTTGGTGAAAAATGACCAAACTGTCCCTAGGGCCATTTTTATGGCACGTTTCTCGAGAACACATTTGAATGCTCAGAACGGTAAGTCCAACCTTCCAAGATTGTCTTAAAGGCAATCCGGCATGATTAGGTGCCTTCTAGCTAGTTTCGGGCCAATTCCGAGACTTTTCGGTCAAGATGACCACTTTGCCCTTAGGCATTTGAATGCCTCGGGAACCACACCAACCCTGGGTATCAAACCGGTAGCCTCCCGAGAATGCTTCTTATAGTGTTCTCAACCTTTCTTTATCTTTCCGGATCATTTCGAGTCAGTTCCGGCAAACCCTATGTAAAATGACCGTTTTGCCCTTAGAGAGTTGTTCGCCTTTTCTAACCACACCGGCTCTGGGTATCAAACCGCCAAGCCTTTGGGAACATTCTGAATAATACTTCCAAATCTCGAGTCTTTTTCTGGGACATTCTGGGTTTGTCCTGGCAACTTTCTGATTTGAATGACCGTTTTGCCCCTAACGGCCCAGTCAATCCTTCCGACACATCCTATCCTCATTTTTCAAGTCAAATACCTCTAGGACACTATTCTAAGTGTTCCTGCCCTTTTTTGGCTCTCCGGGTCATTCCTGGCCTCTTCAATTCATCCTCGAACTTTCCGGAGTCACTCCTAGTGAAGCCAAGCTAAAAATTGCATGACAGTCCCTAGTACAGGAGCCAAAATCTTCCAAAGATACGTTACTTGCCGACCTTAAAACTTTCCTAACTGGCTGGCGCCACTAGCAGTGGTGCCAAGCCAAGAAATGGCCTAGTGCCACTAGGAGGAAGTTTGGCCTGGTGCCACTACAACAGGCTCCAGGTCTATCCTATCTCTATAAATACAGAGCCTCTTCCAGCGTGAATGAGGTCTGCAAACTGAATCTAAAAACCCTAACTCTCGATATATAGAGCTCGTACACTCCCAAAACCCTAGCTTCTCTAAGTTTTCCAAACGCTAGCTAAACCCTAGCCTCTTATACACTCTTATACACTCTTATACACTTATACTCTAGCCTCCAACCATCCTTTGAAGACTTGAAGAGCCGCAATCTGAAGGTTTAAAGATTAAAGACAAACTCTTGAAAATTGAAGTGAAGATTGAAGCAAGACAAGCAAAGCAAAGCGCGCAAAGCTAAGCAAAATAAAGAAGACACAAGGTAGCTTCTTATTTAAATTTCCTCACTTCCCCCCTCTCTCTTCTCTC
This sequence comes from Euryodendron excelsum, assembly GCA_033060915.1. Taxonomy (NCBI): domain Eukaryota; kingdom Viridiplantae; phylum Streptophyta; class Magnoliopsida; order Ericales; family Pentaphylacaceae; genus Euryodendron; species Euryodendron excelsum. The sequence continues at coordinate 34,036,498 of CM065388.1, forward strand.
TTCTAACCCACTTGGGTTTTCTCTATTTTAATCCCCCATCTCTTTCCCCTACTTTTCTTTGCATGCTTGAAACAAGAGGACTTCCGGTCCATGTGCAGGATTAGACTATTGGAGGGTCACCGTGTCGGGGCTTTCTTTTAGTCTAACCAGAGACCACGTGGGTTCGGCCCCCTTGACTATGTGGTGAAGCCTTAACCTTGTATGTTCACGACCGCAAATTTGCATTGTGCATATCATGATTCTTGCATTCTTCTAAAAGTCGTTTTCAAAGTTGTTTTCAAAGTTGTTTTCAAAATTGTATCAAAATCTTCTTTTTCAAAACTTGTTTTCAAAATCACAATCCTAGGGTGATTTTAGCCTTTCCATGGCTAGGGTTGCTTTAGGAAAGTGCTATATTTAAAGTGACAAACATGGTCCATATTTTCAACTCCTTGTTGCTTTCAAAACCACTTTCTTAAAGTGGTTTTAGCCTTCTTATGGTTAGAATCACTTTAGAAAAGTGAGACGTTTGCATACTTTCCAAAAAACTCTATTTTCAAAACCCTCTCTTTTAACATACTTTCCAAAAACTCTTCCTCCCAAAATTGTTTTCAAAAACTCTCTTCAAAAATCTATTTTTAAACTCCTTTCCAAAACACTCTCCTCAAAATTCCTTTCCTAAAAACACTCCTTAGGTTTCCTTTCGAGAAAATGCCTTCCTCAAAATTCACTTTCCTAAAAACTCTTTTCAAAAAGTTTCTTCCAAAATCTCTTTCCAAAAGCTCTCTTTTTAAAACTCATCTTCTAGAAACACCTCTCTAGGATTTTCTTCCAAAAACTTGTTTTCAAAAAACACACTTTCCAAAAATCCCTTTTCTTAGAGCCTAAGTCATGCCCTAGAGCCACGATTAGGAGACCCTAATTTTCTTTCCAAAAACATGGTTTTCAAACTTGCCTTAAAATCTAGGTTTCCAAAACCTCTTGTTTTCTACATCAAAACTATACATATTTCTAAAACCTATTTTCTACGTCAAAACTATACACTCCCAAATCTAGGGTTTCTAAAACTTCATGTTCCAAATCCTTGTCAAATCAAATCTTCCCTCTAGAAAACCAAATCCAATATCCCGTTTAGGAAACTAAATCCAATCCTCCGTTTTTTTAAACAAAATCAAATTTTTTCTTTTAGAAACAAAATCCAATCCCTTCCTAATTCAACTCCTTCCTAATATTCTACTTTCCTAAATCTTAAGTTTCCAAAACTTGAACATCAAAATCTTTCCTAAATTCTAAAATTCAATTTTCAAATCTTTCCTAATTCTACCCCTTTTCAAATCTTAACTTTCCAAATCTAAGTGTTCAAATCTTTCCTAAACTAAACCTTTCCTAATCTCAAGATTTCCTAAAACTCAAACTCTAAAACTTTCTAAGTCCTAAACTTTCTAAACTCGAAGCTTTCTAAATCTAAAATTTTCTAAATCTTAAACTTTCTAAATTTCAAATCTTTCTAAAATCCAAAGCTTTCTAAATTCAGAACTTTCTTAAGTTAAATCTTTCTAAACTTCCAAACTTTCTAAATTCTAAACTTTCCTAAACTTTAAAATTTTCTAAATTTAAAACTTTTCTAAACTCAAAACTTTCTTAATTCAAAACTTACTTAAGTTGAAACTTTCTTAATTCAAACCTTTTGTAAATTCAAATCTTTCCTAATTTAAAATCTTTCTAAAATTCTAAGCTTTCTAAATTTAAAACTTTCTTAAGTTGAAACTTTCCAAATTCTAAGTCTTTCTTAAACTAAACTTTCCTAATTCAAAACATTTTTAAATTCAACACTTTCCTATTTTAAAACCTTTCTTAAATTAAAACTTTCTTAATTCAAAACTTTCCTAAGTTGAAACTTTCCTATTTCCAAAACTTTTCTAAATTGAAATTTTCCCAATGTGAAAACTTTCCTAAACCTAAAATTTTTCTAAGTTGAAATTTTCCTAAATCAATATCTTTCCTAATTCCAAGTTTCTTAATCTTCCAAGTCCAATATTCAAGTCAATTCTTTTCTAAAATCTTTCCAAGTCAAATCCAATCTTTCTTTTCTAAGTTCTTAAGTCTAGGTTTCCTAAAACCAAGTCTTTCAAAACCAATCTTTTCAAATCTTCCAATCAAGGTCCAAATTTCCCTACTCTTCCAATTCCAATTTCAACTCTTTTCCAAATCAACTCTTTTATTTTCAATCGGACTCTTGTCCGAACTACGACTGACCTGATTCCTCCAAAAGGATACATAGGCAACCCTCGTGGGTGCGATCATAATCTTTTTCAAATTTCTATTTCCACAACCTTTTTTAAATCTCAAATTCCACAACCGTTTTCAAGCTTCTATCTCCACAATCTTTTTCAAATCTTTAATTCCATAATCTATTTCAAACTTCCAATTCTAAATTTCTATTTCCAAATCTCTATTTTCAATTTCTAAAACTTTCCAATTTTAAATCTATCTTTTCAAATCAAATCAATTTCTTTCCAAATCTATTTCCAAGTCTATTTTCTAACTCTCTCTTTTTTGCACTTGCATATCATGCATCATGTGCTTTTAAACATTGTTTTCTAAAGTGGATAGGATTGAATATTAGTTAGTTGAAGACTCTCACAGGTGAATATAGGGTAAATAGACATGTAGGTACCGAAAGGGCGGGGTAGGGTGATGGCTCAGTGTGTCTTCCCTACATGTAACCAACCTCTGAACCTAGATCACTGTTTTCGAAAGACCAAAAGGAGTTATTTTTCTAAAGAGGGCTAAATGTTTTCCAAAGGTTGCCAAACAACCTATTTTCTTAAAAACTCTCTCTTGAGGAGATATTTTCAAAATCGTTTTCCAAAACCCCTAAGTGTAGTCTTCGGATTATTCTTAGTTTTTAGGTGACATAACTCAAGTTAATCAAGTTAAGTGGCAACTCCAAATCTTTTCTAAAAGCCCTTTATTTAAATCTATTTTTAATTCAAATCTTGTCGCACTCATTTTTTTAGGAGGGTGAGTTCTAATGAGAGAGTACAGTGTTTTTCCTGCTTGTGAGTGTATTCCTCGAGTGTGAAAAATCTGGGCGCGACATTGACAAGTCCATTTTGGAGGTGGGGTTTTGCCCCTATTATGCAATATAATACCTCTTCAACGTGGGCCGGTTGATGTTTCCTTATTTGGGCAATCCCGCCTCCTTGGAGTGAGAGAGATTTGGACCTCTCTCGAGATATGGTTCTATGAATGCCATGAATCCTTAGGAGTTTTGGTAGGTTTAGTTAACATGAGATTAGATTGCTCCTTTCTCTCTATGGTTGAATAGATGTATGACAATGAAATGACTTGAGTTTCTTGGAACTCTTGTCTTAGGATGGATAGGCGTACATGAGCATAAAAGAAATGAACGTATAAGCAATATGATGATAATAAGTGAGTGATTTAACAAACCCCCTTATTATCTTGCGTTTGCCTTTGATTCTCTTGGTATTTGGAGATGAGAAGGGGGAGGACAGAAAATAAAAAACAAAAGAGAAGTTAGTGCCTTGATTTAAAATTTTTTATGCAATGTATGTCCTAGAGGTGCCCCTACTTGAGAGAAACTCAACATGATGTGTTTGATCACTTTTGGAGATAGGGGGTTTGCCCCTGTATGTAGATACCTTAACGTCAGATAGGGAATTTCATCCATTCACATATTCATCCATCCATTTGCTCAAGAAAAATAAAGAAATACATTTAACTTTAGGTTTTAGATACAAAAGAATTGAAATATATTTTAACAGGGGAAAATGGAACATTTTCCTTTGGGGGTTCCACCTATCTAGCTTTACATAAGAATACCTAAACTACTCTTGAGTCTTCGGATTCGCCTTCGTTAGATTTGATGTCGAGGAGGTCGTTAAGAGACCTTGTTGACTAATTGCCCCGTGTCTTCTTGGCAACCCTATCTCCGTAAGTATAGAGGGATTGTGGCCCCTCTTATGAGATAACTTAAAAAGCATGCAATGACTCCTTAGGGTTAACGTGGGAACCCTTAAGGGTTTGGGTAGGTCTAATGCAAGGGAGAGTAACTTTAGTGTCACTCTCAATGAGTTGATCATATGCATGAGAATACAGTAACTTTAGTTACTTGGAACTCTCGTCTTGACATGAAATATAGAGTGCATGAGAATGGATACATAGAGTATAAGGAAAGAGAATACAACTGAAGTACATATGCATGTAAGAGTACTTAGATAGGCATTATATCAGTACGAATACAGTCATTATAATGACAGGAATAGACATGTATAAATGAAAATAAGAGCAGTCGCCCTTTCCTCCATGGTTTTGGAAAACAGTGCGCGTGTCTTAAATCCGGCAGAGGTTCGGCTATGCATGGTGTCTATATGAGCATGAGGTTGAGGGTTGACTAACACGTCCTAAAAAGGCTCGATCTCTGGATCTTTAAACCTAGGCCCACTCCCCGAGGTGGTGTCATGATCGGTTGGTGAAGCGAGCGGGGGAACCATTAAGAGGCCTAGGCGAAGAAACTGACACAGCATCTTGCCCACAACTAATTTACCATTCCCCCTTTCTAACCAGAAAGGTCATATCAGGGTAATAATGCAAGTATGCAGAATGTAGGTGCACATGCAGTGTGTGTGTGATTTTTGAAAGTAGAGGAAATAGCCCAACAACTCCCATCCATCCTGTTCATCACATTCGTGCATGACAGTTAATAACACAAAATTGCAAACAAAAGTGCAGCTACAAAACAAAGATGCAAGAGTTAGTATGTGAATGGCAAACTTAATACAAGATATTATGAATAAATGCATGCTTTTTGAAAATAATTTTGAAAATTTGGTTTTGAAAATTTAAAATGAATAGGATTGAACAAGTTAATTGAAGACTCTACATGGGTGAAGGTTAAAGAGACGTGACTATGGCCTAACCCTCTAAATGTCCCTAGCGGAGTCGCCAGCTGTCGCGCCCAGATTTTTTGCACTCGAGGAATACAAACACAAGCGGGACAAACACTGTACTCTCTTGTTAGAACTCACCTTCCTAGAAGAATGAGTGCGACTAGGTTTGAATTAAAAATAAATTTGAATAAAGGGATTTTGGAAAACATTTGGAGTCGCCACCTAACTTGATTAAGGCTAGTTAGGTCACCTAAAAACTAAGCATAATCCAAAGACTACACTTAGGGTTTTTGAAAATGATTTTGAAAATACTTCCTCAATAGAAGGTTTTTAAGAAAACGGGTTGTTTAGCAACCCTTGGAAAACATTTAAGGCTTTTTTGAAAATAAACTCCATTTTGGTCTTTGAAAATAGTGATTCTAGGTTTACAGGTTGGTTACGTGTAGGGAAGACGCACTAAGCCATCACCCTACCCTGCCCTTACGGTACCTACATGTCTATTTACCCTAAATTTACCTATGAGAGTCTTCACTAACAAATGTTCATTCCTATCCACTTTAGAAAATAATGTTTTTAAAATAATGATGCATGACATGCAAGTGCAAGAAAAAGGAAGTTAAAAAATAGATTTGGAAATAGATTTGAAAAGAAATTGATTTGTTTTTAGAAAGAGATTTGAAAAGATAGATTTAAAATTGGAAAGCTTAGAAATTGAAAATAGAGACTTGAAAATAAAAATTTAGAATTGGAAGTTGAAAAAAAGTTGTGAAATTGGAGATTGAAAAAGGTTGTGATCGCACCCATAAGGGTTGCCTACGTATCATTTTTGAGGAATCAGGTCAGTCGTAGTTCGGACAAGAGTCCGATAGAAAATAGAAGGTTGGATTAGAAGAAAGAGATTTTGATTGGAAAATGGATTTGATTTAAACTTAGAATAGAAGATTGGAATTTGGAATTTAGAATTGAAGAGATTAGACTTTGATTTAGAAGGATAGAACTTGGAAGAAAGATTTGGATTTGTTTTGGAAAGATGGACATTTAGGAAACCTAGACTTAGAAAAGATAGGTTTTTAGGAAAGGCTTGAGATATAAGAAAGACTTGACTTGACTTGGAAGAGTTTAGAAAAGATTGGATTTGACTTGAAAGAGTTCTAGAAAAACATTAGATTTAGGAAAGGTTCGAATTAGGAAAGTTTTGAAATAGGAAAGTGTCATTTTAGGAAAGTTCCATTTTAGGAAAGTTTCATTTTAAGAAAGTTTCATTTTAGGAAAGTTTTCAAATTAGGAAAGTTTCGAAATGAGGAAAGGTTTCATTTTAAGAAAGTATTGAAATTGAAAAGTTTTAAATTTTGAATGTTTTGAAATTCGGAAGTTTTGAAAGTTGGAAAGCTTAGAATTTAGAAAGTTTTAGATTTAGAAAGTTTTAGATTTGGAAAGATTGGAAGTTTAGGGAAGTTTAGAATTTTAGAAAGATTCAAAGTTTGAGTTTTAGAAATTCTTGAAATTGGAAAAAGTTTGAGTTTAAGAAAGGTTTGAAAACTTAGATTTGGAAAGTTAAGATTTGGAAAGGGATGAAATTAAGAAAGGTTTGAAAGCTTAAAGTTTGAGGAAAGATTCAAAGTTTAAGTTTAGGAAACTTAAGGTTTAGGAAAGTACTAGATTAGGAAGGATTTGAATTAGGAAATGGTTGAATTGGGAGGGATTAAGATTCCTATTTCCTAAAACAGGGGATTGGATTTTATTTCAAAAAGAGATGTTTTGATTTTGTTTCAAAAAACGGAGGATATGATTTAGTTTCCTAAATGGGAGATTGTATTTGGTTTCCTAAAGGGAAGATTGGATTTGGCATAGATTTGGAAATATGAAGTTTTGGAAATTCTAGTTTTGAAAAGACTATAGTTTTGACGTCGAAAATAGGTTTTGAAAATATATATATAGTTTTGACGTAGAAAACAAGAGGTTTTGAAAATCTAGGTTTTGAGGCCAAAATAAGGGATTGGAAATCATGTTTTTGGGAAAGAAAATTAGGGTTTCCTAAACGTAGGTTCTAAGATTTAACTTGGACACTAAGGAAAGAGATTTTGGAAAGTGGGTTTTTTGAAAAGAGAGATTTTTGGAAGAAAATCCTAGAGAGGAGTTTCTAGAAAGTGAATTTTGAAAAGAGAGAGTTTTTGGAAAAAAATCCTAGTGAGGAGTTTTTAGAAAGAGATTTTTAGGAAGAAAACGTAAGGAGCGTTTTTGGAGAGTGAACTTTGAAGAAAGCGTTTTTGGAAACGAGCTTTTTGGAAAGAGATTGTTGGAAAGGAGTTTTTGAAAACAATTTTAGAAAGGAGATTGGAGAGAGTTTTCTAAGAAGGAAACCTAGGGAGTGTTTTTAAGAAAGAAATTTTGAAGAGAGTGTTTTGGAAATGAGTTGAAAAGGAAGTTTTGAAAATAGATTTTTAGAGGGAGTTTTTGGAAAACAATTTTGGAAAGGAATTTAAAGAAAGTTTATGGAAAGCATGTTGGAAAAGAGATTTTTTGGAGGAGATTTTTTAGAAGAGATTTTGGAACGTAGATAAAATATCTCACTTTCCTAAAGCGATTCTAACCATAAGAGGGCTAGAACCACTTTAGGATAGTGGTTTTGAAAATAATAAGATTTGAAAATATGGAGCATGAAAGTTACTTTAAATGTAACACTTTCCTAAAGCAACCCTAGCCATAGAAAGGCTAGAATCACCCTAAGATTGTGATTTTGAAAACAAATTTTGGAAAAGAAGATTTTGATGTAATTTTGAAAACAATGTTAGTGCAAGTTTTGAAAATGAGTTTGAAAACAACTTTGGAGAGATGCAAGATCATGATATGCACAATGTAAATTTGGGTTGTGAACATACAAGGTTAAGGCTTCACCACATAATCAAGGGGGGCCGAACCCACGTGGTCTCCAGTTAGACTAAAAGAAAGCCCTCGACATGGTGATCCTCCAATAGCCTAATCCTACACATGGACCGGTAATCCCCTTATTTCAAGCATGCAAAGAAAGGGGGAGGGGGGGGGGGGAAGAAGATGGGGAATAAAAATAGAAGAAAACCCAAGTGGGTTAGGAGAGAGAAGAGAGAGGGGGAAGTGCAGAAACTTAGAGAGAAAACCTACCTTGTCTTGTTTATTTCACTTTGCTTTGCACGCCTTGCTTTTCTTGCTTTTTTTTCGGTCTTCGCTTCAGTCTTCGAGAGCTTTGTCTTGGTCTTTGAGAGCTTCGAGTTGCAGCAATTCTAGTCTTCAATGAAGGGTTGGAGGCTAGTATATAAGTGTATAGGGGTGTGTATGAGTGTATAGGAAGCCAGGGTTTGTGTATGGAGGCTAGGGTTTGGAAAACCTAGAGAAGCTGGGGTTTAGGGAGGCTACGAGCTCTGTATATCGAATATTAGGATTTTCAAACTGAGTTTGCGGACCTCTTTCAAGCTGGAGGAGGCTTTATATTTATAGAGAGAGGAATGCACTGGCGCCTGTTGTAGTGGCGCCAAGCCAAAAATTACACTAATGCCACTAGGAGTGGCACCAGGCCATTTTTTGGCTTGGCGCCACTACAGCCATTTAGGAAATGTTTAAGGTCGGCAAGCAACGTATCTTTAGAAGATTTGGGCACCTATACTAGTGACTACCATGCAATTTTTAGCCTGACTTCACTAAGAGTGACTCTGGAGAGTTCGGGGATGAATTAAAGGGGCCGAGAATGACCCGAAGGGCTGGAAAGGGACAGGAACCCTTAGAATATTGTCTCGGAGCCAATAGACTTGAAAATGCTGAAAGGATGTGTTTGAAGGGTTGACCGGACCATTAGGGGCAAAACGGTCAATTGGACTGGAAAACTACTGGGATGGACTGAGAATGTCCCGAAATAAGACTCGAGATTTGGAAACATTTTTTAAAATGTTCCCAAAGGCTACCGGTTTGATACCCAGAGCCGGTGTGGTTGAAAAAAGGCGACCGGCCCACCAGGGGCAAAACGGTCATTTTGCACTGAGTTTGCCGGAACTAACTTTGAATGATCCAGAAAGTTAACGAAAGGCTAGGAATACTATAAGGAGCATTCTCGGGAGGCTACCGGTTTGATACCTAGAGCCAGTGTGGTTGGAAAAGGCGACCGGCCCGCCAGGGGCAAAATGGTCATTTTGCATCAAATTTGCTGGAACAGACTCGGAATGCTCTAAGAACTTATCGGAAGGTTGGGAATACTATAAGAAGCATTTTTGGGAGGTTATCGGTTTGATACCCAGAGCCGGTGTGGTTTCCAAGGCTTTCGGATGCTTGGGGACAAAATAGTCATTTAGCTTCAAGTGGGCCCTACGAGCCCGAAAAACGACTGGCGGAATAAATTCAAGTTTAGAAGGTAGGTTAGAGTCTGGATATGTGTGTGATGTGTAAAAGTGAGCCCAGTTGGACCAGAGATTGCCGAGTGGGCAAAAATGGGGTGCTTACAGTCTGCACTTAAGGAAGATCACAACCTGGATCGAGCTGGTCAATGCATTTAAAGCCCAATATCGTCACAATATTAATCTCACCTCTAACCGATGGTCCCTGATGACTATGAGCAAGGGTAAAAAGGAAAGCTTCAAGAAGTATGCCTTGAGATGGAGAGAAGCTGCCGCACAAGTCAATCCCCCATTGGAAGAGAAGGAGTATGTACATCTGTTTGTGCACACTTTTCAAGGTATATACTATGAGAAGCTCTGCACAAGTGTAGGGAAAAGCTTCTCCAAGCTCATCATGCAGGGGGAGATGATAGAAAATGGCCTCAAGGTAGGGAGGATTATGGACCCCTATGCCAAGACTAGAGAAAGTACCGCCAATATAGCCATGAGAGTGGATACTACAAAGGGAAAAGTCAGGAAGGAAAGCGAAGTGTCTACCATCTTGCCTGGCCAACTACCCCAATTCCGTCCACCATTACAATCACACCCTGTCCTGCCCTTACCTACCTTAACAATACTTGTTCCAACCTCTAACTATGGCCCCGTTGGGGCACGACCCAACTTTAATAGATCTGCTCAATGCATCCATACCTTCAACACCTTAGCCTGTACCCAAACTGAGGCCTACCATAACTTACTGAATAACAATATCCTGAAGCCCATACCTGCTGGCCCATTGCCAAGCCCTATACCCCCAACCTTTAATGTCACCTTTACATGTGAATACCATTCGGGTGGCTAAGGGCACGACACCGAAAGCTACTTCGCTCTCAGGCACAAAATCTAAGACTTGATCAACAACAAGACCATTGATTTGTAGCTGGTAAAACCTGCTTCGACCCCCAATGTGACCGCTAACCCTCTGCCGAATCACACCGTTAACATGATATTAGCATAAATGAAAAGCGAGGGAGAGATTGACGAGCTCGAGGCTGAAGGTTATGAGGACGATTGGGAGACCAATGACGAAGATGACTAGGAGGAGGATCTCCCATTATGCCCAATTTATCTCTATAACCCTTATGAGGTGCCTGACGCTTCTGACTGGCCCATTGAGGAGCCAATGTTCCCAAAGGAAGAACATATTGAAAGCATAACTACAGATGGATGGGGTGATGAGTTTCTACACCCAAAGTATGCAGCAGCTGAAAGTCACTTGCTGGAAAACCCTTGGCCTGCGATTGAATACAACTATGAAGACATAGGCAGGGGGCTAAAAGTGCAAAGAGAGTAGACAGAGCCGTTCGAGTTAGAAGGAGGTGAACTAGCCATCCTATTTACAGAAGGACCTGTTGCAAAGAACGAGAAAGAGATCAATGAAGCTACAAACTGCACCATCACTGCCGACATGTCCGGAGCTCTGGTAGAAGCTTTTGCCTATCTTGCCCTGGCCAAGGACCTGAACCACGAATGGAGTATCGAAGATGTGGCATTGTCCCGAGGCCTTATTGAAACAGGAATCCCTTCAAAAGCGCACAAGAGAGGGGTGTTTTCACCCACTTTCTTTCTATCCCTTTAACATTCTGTTTTTAAATCGATGTTTACATTTTCTTACTGCTCAAGAACTTTATGCTTTTCATAAAAATGACGATAATAATCAAATGATAGTCCTCTTATTCACTGCTACTATCTTATATGTCTCTTGTGAATGGTAACTACTTTCTACGCAAGGGGCATGGTTTATCTTATGGAATAATCCGACTTGAAAGGATGATAGCATGAGTTAACCACTTGCCAAATGATCAGCTTTCTAGAGAGAGAGAGAGGATAAGGATGAGTGAGAATACTACCCAAAAGCAACACTTGCAAGATACTGAAGCTAAGCGACGCGTGGCCAAACTATCAAGATGAAGGGGAGCCACCTTTCATTTCCCTGTGTCAAAGACCAAGTGTTTATATTCCCTTTGCTTAACCCCTAGTGCCTCACAGAAAGCAAAAATTTTCTTTGCCAACCCTGATCCACAACTGTCCTCCCCACACTGGGGCAGATAACAGCTGAGAACTCTAGGAATGGTATCCACCTCTATCATGCTAGGATAGTATCGAAAGCTCTATAGATCAAGCAATCTAGTTCAAAGTGAAGAGAGGCCTTCATTTTATTTCCCATACAGTCAAAAGCAACCCCTTGCCAAACCTGTTGAGCCATCTATCCTTTTTTTGAGAAAACCCCAACCTAGGGATCATCGCCTACATTGGGTTAGATTGAACTGCCAAGGAAAAGATATAAGGAAAAAGGGTTGAAGAATTATTCATTTCATAAAAAGAGAGAAGGGATAAAAAGAAAAAGAAAAAAAAAAGCAAAGGAGTTGCCAAGGGGCAAGACGCGGAAAAAAACAAATCTAATGAAAGGCCTAAAGAAAACCATGATTGAGTCATCTTCAAAAGCATAATAAGAAGATCAAAAGAGAAGAGAGTCATGTTTATCTCAAAAAGCATATAGAAAATGTGAAAGAAAAGAGTCATCTTCACCTTGAGAAGTGTACAGTAAAAGCAAGAAATAAATTTAAAGGTGATCCTAGGTTACAAAGAAACCCAGCAGAAACAATAAGTTCGAGCCTTTATCCTTTCTTGCAAAACCTCAAAACCATGGCTTACATTACAACCCTACTAAAGTCCACTTCGATTGAAAACGGATTGCTTGATCTAAATGAGCTAGACACGCTGCCAAAGCTAAAGAAGAATGCTAGCCCTACTGAGAAAAATAGTTAAGGACGGCATGGATCTAAACCCTATTGAAAAAGACATCAAATTTGAGCCCGCATGTCCCGTTGTTACTAAAACCCCATAACCTAGCCTACATTATGGTCCTGAACCTCAGATTGAAAGGACTGGCCGCTTATCGCTCTATTGAAGATTAGGTAAGCTGTTGCTAAGGCCCAGAGAGTCGAAAATTTTAGCCCAATAATCATATACACTAACCCCAAAGCAGAGAGTTGGAGACGTTCAAAAGGTTGAGAAAGGTGCGAAGTGCTATCATCCAATCAAGGTAAAGTTCAGCCAGAGGAGAGGTTAGACCCCCAAAGAGGAAGGAGTTACCATTCCAAAGATATTAAGTGGGACAGCACCCTTTGTCATTCCATTAACCAGAATATTTCTAATGTGTGCATACATTTTCAAAAAAAGAAAAGAAAAAGAGCTTCGCATGCATAGGTCACCCTTAACGGTTTAATATCTACTTATTGTAAGCACCCCATTTTTGACCGCTCGGTAGTCTACACTTCGTCCAGACTTGTTTTCGAGCCATTGTGGACATATTCCAATCGAATCCAATCCTCTAGTCCAAATTCCGTCTTTCCATCGCTTCGCGGGCCTGTCAGGCCCAAATAGAGGCAAAATGACCAAAATGCCCTTAGGGGCATTGTCCATTCGTATTCCAATTCCAATCCCTCTCTCGAGACAGTTTATTCCTCGAGACGGTCCGAGTAGCGAAACTACTCACCAAACCATTAGAGTAGCGGAAGTACTCACCAAACCGTTAGAGTAGCGGAAGTACTCACCAAACCGTTAGAGTAGCGGAAATACTCACACCGTCAAAGTGGCGGAAACACTCAAAACCCAGGCACGTTTCTTCGGAGTCGGTAAGACCCCTTTCCAATCCCTCTCTCGAGACAGTTCCAATCCAGGCACGTCTCTTCGGAGACCGTAAGACCCCTTTCCAATCCCTCTCTCGAGACAGTTTATTCCTCAAGACGGTCCGAGTAGCAAAACTACTCACAGAACCGTTAGAGTAGCGGAAATACTCACAGAACCGTTAGAGTAGCGGAAATACTCACAGAGCCGTTAGGGTAGCGGAAATACTCAACCGTTAGAGTAGCGAAAATACTCACAGAACCGTTAGAGTAGCGGAAATACTCTCCAATCGTCAACCCCGTCTGAGTAGGGGAAATACTCAACCCCGTCCGAGTGGCGGAAACACTCAAAACTTAGGCCAACACCCATGGCTGTTAGCCCACTTCGGTGGAAAATAACCAGACTACCCTTAGGGCCTTTTCCGAGACTTTTCGGTCAAGATGACCATTTTGCCCCTAAGCATCCGAATGCCTCGGGAACCACACCGGCTCTGGGTATCAAACCGGTAATGCCCCGAGAATACTTTTTATAGTATTCTCGACCTTCTTTTACCTTTCCAGACCATTCCGAGTCAGTTCTGGCCAACCCGGTACAAAATGACCGTTTTGCCCCTGGAGGGCCGGTCTCCTTCGACCACACCGGCGCTGGGTATCAAACCGGTAATGTCCCGAGAATAATTTTTATAGTGTTCTCAACCCTCTTTACCTTTCCGGACCATTCCGAGTCAATTCCGGCGAATCCGGTACAAAATGACCATTTTGCCCTTGGTGGGCCGGTCTCCTTTTCCTACCACACCGGCTCTGGGTAGCAAACCGGCAACCTCTGGGAACATTCTAAATAATGTTTCCAAATCCCAAGTCTTCTTCCGGGATAGTTTGAGTCTGTCCCGGCAGTTTTCTGGTCCGGTTGACCATTTTGCCCCTAAAGGCTCGGTCAACCTTTTCGACACATCCAATCTTCATTTTTCAAGTCAAATACCTCCAGGACACTATTTTAAGTGTTCCTGCTCCTTTCCGGCCTTTCGGGTCACTCCCGACTCCTTCCAATCATTCCCGGACTTTCCGGAGTCACTCCTAGTGAAGCTAGGCTAAAGTTTACATGGTAGTCACTAGTACAGGTGCCCAAATCTAGTCAAAGATACGTTGCTTGCCGACCTTAAATCTTTCCTAATTGGCTGGCGCCACTACAAGCCAAAAAATGGCCTGGCGCCACTCTTAGTGGCCCCAGTGTAAATTTTGCCATGGCGCCACTACAACAGGTGCCAGGCTTGTCTTCCCTCTATAAATACAGAGCCTCATTCAACGTGAAAAGGGTCTGCAAACTTAACCTAGAAATCACACAATTCGATATACAGAGCTCGAGCACCTCAAAAACCCTAACCTCCCTAGGTTTTCCAAACCCTAGCCACCCTACACAAACTCTAGCCTCCTATACACTCATATACACCCCCATACACTCATACCCTAACCTTCAACCATCCTTGGAAGACTTGAAGAGCTGTCATCCAAAGCTTGAAGACAACCCTTGAAGACTGAAGGTGAAGATCAAGACAAAGACTGAAGACCGAAGACTGAAGACTGCACGGCGTGCAAAATAAACAAGAAACAAGGTAGGCTTTCTCTTTAATTTTCTGCACTTCCCCCCTCTCTCTTCTCTCTCCAACCCACTTGGGTTTTCTCTATTTTAATCCCCCATCTCTTTCCCGCCCTTTCTTTGCATGCTTGAAACAAGGGGATTCCCAGTCCATGTGTAGGATTGGACTATTGGAGAGTCACCGTGTCGGGGGCTTTCTTATAGTCTAACCAAAGACCACGTGGGTCCAGCCCCCTTGATTATGTGGTGAAGCCTTAACCTTGTATGTTCACGACCCCAAATTGCATTGTGCATATCATAGTCTTGCATCTTCCAAAATTCGTTTTCAAACTCGTTTTCAAAACCGTCTTCAAACTTATTTTCGAAATTTACATCAAAATCTCTTTTTCAAAAACTTGTTTTCAAAACCACAATTCTAGGGTGATTCTAGCCTTTCCATGGCTAGGGTTGCTTTAGGAAAGTGTTATATTAAAAGTGGCCTTTTGGCCTATATTTTCAAACTTTGTTTTCAAAACCACTTTCTTAAAGTGGTTCTAGCCCTCTTATGGTTAGAATATCTTTAGGAAAGTGAGATGTTTTTACACCTTCTAAAAAACTCTCTTTAAAAATCTCTTCCTAAAAATCTCTTTTTCAACATACTTTCCTAAAACTCTATTCTCCAAAAATTGTTTTCAAAAACTCCCTTCCAAAATCTATTTTTCAAAACTCCCTTTTTCAACTCCTTTCCAAAATCCTCTCCCCAAAATCCACATTCTAAAAACGCTCTCTAAAAATCTTTCCAAAAACTCTCTTTTCCAAAATCTCCCTTCTAGAAATTCTCCCCTAGGATCTTCCTTCCAAAATCTACGTTTCCAAAAACACACTTTCCAAAAACTCCTTCCTAGGATTCCCTTCTAGAAAACCTTCGTTTCCAAAAACGCACTTTCCAAAAATCTTTTTCCTTAGAGCCCAAGTCAAGCCCTAGAACCCACAATTAGGAAATCCTAAATTTTCTTCCCAAAAACATGGTTTTCAAACTTTGCCCCAAACCTAGGTTTCCAAAGCCTCTCGTTTTCTACATCAAAACTATCCTTGTTTTCAAAACCTACATTTTACGTCAAAACTATAATTTTCCAAACCTAGGGTTTCTAGAATCCCCCTTTCCAAATCCTTGTCAAATCCTATCTTCCCTTTAAGAAACCAAATCAAATATTCCCGTTTAGGAAATTAGATCCTATCCTCCGTTTTTGGAAACAAAATCAAACCTTCGCTTTTAGAAACCAAATCCAATCCTTTCCTAATCCAACTCTTTCCTAATTCAAATCCTTCCTAAACTTCTACTTTCCTAAATCTTAAGTTTCCAAAACTTGAACGTAAAAATCTTTCCTAAGTTTTAAAATTCAACTTTCCAATCTTTCCTAATTCAACCCTTTCCTAATTCTACCCTTTTCCAAAATCTTTTTCAAGTCCAAGCTTTCGAATCTTTCCTAAACTCAAACCCTTCCTAATCCCAAGATTTTTTTAAAACTCTAAAACTTTCTAAATCTTAAACTTCCTAAAATTCTAAGCTTCCTAAATTCAAAACTTTCTAAATTTGAAACTTTCTTAAGTTAAATCTTTCTAAACCTAAAAATTTTCTAAATTCTAAACTTTCCCAAACTTCAAAATCTTTTCAAATCTAAAACTTTTCTAAACTCAAATCTTTCTTAATTCAAACATTTCCTAAACTGAAAACTTTCCTTTTTTCCAAAACTTTCTAAATTCAAAACTTTCCAATTTTCAAAACTTCCTAATTTCAAAACCTTTCCTAAAACAACACTTTCCTAAGTTGATACTTTCCTAATTCAAACTTTCCTAAGTTGAAACTTCCCCATTTCAAAACTTTCCAAATTCAAAACTTCCCTTTTTCAAACATTTCAAAATTCAAAACTTTCTTAATTCAAACCTTTCCTAATTCTAACTTTCCTAATTCTAACTTTCCTAATTTCAAACTTTCCAAAAATGACACTTTTCTAAATTCGAAACTGTCCTAATCTAAATTTTTCCTAAATTCCAAGTTTCCAAATCTTTCAAGATCTTTCCAAATCCAACATTCCAATCCAATCCTTCTTAATCTCAAGTCTAGGTTTCCTAAACCTCCTTCTTCCCAAAACCAAGTCTTTCCAAAATCAATCTTTCCAAAACAAGTCCAATCTTTCCAATTTCAATTTCCAATCTCCTTTTCTAATCTCAAATCAAATTCAATTTTCAATTCAATCTCTCAATCTTCCAATCCAATCTCTCTCTTCAAATCAATCCCTTTTCAATCAGACTCTAGTCCGAACTACGACTGACCTGATTCCCCCAAAGGGATACGTAGGCAACCTTCATAGGTGCGGTCACAATACTTTTCAAACTTTCAATTCCACCCTCATGGGTGTGGTTTCCAAAATCTTTCCGAATCTCAAATTCCAATCAATTTTCAAATTCCAATTTCAAATTTCTATTTCTAAATTTTCAAAATTTCCAATTTCAATTCCATCTTTTCAAATTTATTTTCAAATTAAATCAATTTCTTTTCAAATCAATTTCTATTTTCCAATTCTTTCATCTTGCACTTGCATATCATGCATCATATTTTTCAAACATTATTTTTCAAAGTTAATAGAATTGAACCATTAGTTAGTTAAAGACTCTCATAGGTGAATCTAGGATAGATTGACATGTAGGTACCGAAAGGGCGGGGAAGGGTGATAGCTTAGTGCGTCTTCCCTACACGTAACCAACCTCCGAACCTAGATCACTGTTTTCGAAAGACCAAAAGGAGTTATTTTTCTAAAAAGGGCTAGATATTTTCCAAAGGTTGCCAAACAACCCGTTTTCTTAAAAACCCTCTCTTGAGGAGATATTTTCAAAATTGTTTTCTAAAAACCCTAAGCGTAGTCTTCGGATTATTCTTAGTTTTTAGGTGACCTAACTCACCTTAATCAAGTTAGGTGGCGACTCCGAATCTTTTTCAAAAGCCCTTTATTCAAACCAAATTTTCAATTCAAACCTAGTCGCACTCATTCTTCTAGGAGGGTGAGTTCTAACGAGAGAGTACAACATTTTTCCCGCTTGGGTGAGTATTCCTCGGGCGTGAAAAATCTGGGCGCGACACTTATGTAGTAAATAGCTAGCGTCATCACCCATCGCATGCATGTGATCACATACTTAGCTATAAAAGTCATAAATATTTCTGCTTATCCATTTACTCAATTAGCTAGCTCATAAATGTCTATCCCTATGCAAAATCTACAGGAATAAAACTGTCTAACATAAATACATCTCAGGAATAGGGGCAAAGGAAGATCAGGGTATACGGCAAGGGGCATCCATCAAAGGTCAAAATCAATGTCCTTAGGATCAAAATTCCTGAAACCTGGATCCAGAGGAGGCGGATAGCTACTCAAAGCACCAGCATCTTGCAGAGAAGACAGAACCGAAATCAACCACATGAAAGAAGAACTAAACAATAGCAGAGCAAAAAGAAGGAGAGAAAAGACGACATACCCCGCCACCTCCCATCTGAGATAACCGAGCCGTCAAGGAATCTACCTCGGCCTGGTACTGATCCCGCTCCATTTGGTACTGATCTCTCTGGTCTCTCACAACAGTAAACTCAGCCTAGGGCACATATCCTTCGGCTCGGCGCCACAAGTCAACCACCTCCTGGCCAACAGCATACCCGCTGACTACTGCCTCAAACTAGGTGAAGGCACCAACAGAATGAGCCCTAAAGTGCACAGCATAATCTGTATTCGGAGGATGCAAGAACTCAGCACTCGGTTGCCGCTCCAGATAGGGGATAGGCACTCCCGCCACCAAGGCTCCAAACATATACTCCAGCGGAGCTCCTGCTGATTAGAACTCCTCATGAAACTGCTGCCAGTGTCGCTCTCTTAGATAGGACTCCCAAGTATCATCATTGAGAAAAGCAGCCCTCGACAAGGACAGTGGGACGAAGTACCTTACAGTCTCATAATGAACTGACCCGATAAAGGGCCGCCAAGTCACATCTTTCGCCTCAATCAACTCAAGGTTCGCCCGTGGCATCACAAAGTCGGTAATCTCTGATCGCTGGGCCACCCAGTCATGAGCCCACCTCAAAACATAAGGATAAAGGTCATCCTCGACAACTGCGGGGCGATGAATAGGTAGGTACTCATAGCTCAACCAGATAAGAAAGGGCCAGAAACTAGTCATGCTGCCCCAATGGGAAGATATCAAGACCCACATCGATCGAAGGAAGCAGCCAAAGGAGAATGACTCCTAATCCAGCTCCGATAAAGCCCCAAGATCAGCTACTATACTCACCAACCGAAATGACACAAGCGACTTGTTGTTGTTGCTGAAGTAGCTAAAGATAATGTACAAAACAAGTCGCTGTCTTATAATGTCCTGCCTGGTAGGCGATGGCTTAGCAGCAAAGGTACGGTCATCCTGACTGAGCCAAGAGACTAGGAAGGCATAACGCTCGGGAGGAAGTAAGTCCAGCAAAATACATGCCTCGTCTCTACTGACTTATTGTAAGGTGATCCGCCGGCCAATGAAGGAAAGCCCTGTGATGATCGCCCAATCCAAGGGAGTGGGTCCTAACTCGAAGCCGACAAAACGGAAGGTCCCGGTCTCTCCAAACCACCGCTCAACCAATCCTAGCTCCAGATGTCGGTTCAGGTGGTTAGCCTGTAATCCCATGAAGGCTTTGAATCCGATTTCAGCCAAGAAGGCACGATATGATGGAGCAGCCCGCTGTATGGTCACGAAAACCTGATGAACAGTCCCTCTAAAAGCTGTGTGCACTCGAGGAGGGGTCAATTACTGTCTAGAATATATGCTGGGGTGATAAGCAAGATCCCCGAGTGGAGGGATGTCCAATACCTCCTAGTCACCCAAGTCAGTATCCATCTGCCTATATCTAGAGGAGGTGCTCTCCCATAACCGATTACCTAATCGCCAAGGCCTGACACCTCCTCCTCAGCACCAATCTCCTCCGCAAAGGCCTGCTTAACCGGAGGAAAGGGGTCGACAGGTGGTCTACTCCCCTGTCTGCTCTGACTGGAAGAGGCCCGTTTGGTCGATCGTTGGCTACCTCTAGATCGACTGGAACTGCCGATGGAATCTATCCGAACCGCCTTCCCCAAGCGACGTCTCCTCTCAAAACCATCATCACTTGCGTCTGCCATCCTGTAAAGGTAAAACAAGCTCAGCGGTGTTAATATATAGTACATACAGATAAATAATAACAAAATAAAGTAAATATATAATAAAAACAAACAATAAATAATAATAAAAGGATTTCAAATGATAAGTAAAAACAAATTTCTGACACCTTTTGATTTTCTAACTTCAAGTCAATTCTCAATGGTTTTCTGGCTTTTTCCTTGAAAAAGATTTTATCTCTAAACATTTTCCAACTCTTCACCTAATTTCTAAAAATTTCAACAGAGTTTCATTTAAAAATGGTCCCTACAACACCCATGACATCAACATAAAACACAAACCGTGCACTTCACAACATTGTAATTACATAACATCAGCACCTGTGCACACTTTTTAATTTTTTGAAATTTTCAAAACACATGTTTTATTTTTTTCGAATAAATCAATGATTTTCAAAAATGTCCTAAAATTTCTCAAAATCATTTCAAATGTTTTCTAAAAAAATACCCTAATTTTTCCAAATTTTAAACTCTAAAAATTTCGTCAATTTCTTAAATTTTCTTTATTTTTTCTATTTTCTAAGTATTTTTCTATTTTTCAAAAAATGAAAAATTCACCAACTTTTTAAAAAATCACAAAACTTCACACGGTTGTTAAACACATTTTTTTAAAGCACATGTCATAAAAATCTAGCCAGAAAATCCAATGCCCAAGCTTGTAGGAACAAACCTCCAATTCTTGCAGAAAACCCTCTTCACATAATCACGTAAAATCACTCAAATTCGATCAAACAAACACCAAAATGCAAAAATAACATCACCATAATGTTCAAAACATATCAAAACATCAATTTTCACTGTTCACGCAACTCAAACGAAATCTTCTCTTCTTGCAACTTTTTTGATGACAGCATCTACTTTCAGCAATCACTCGTGATCCCCAAGAAGTGCCCCTTTAAGGTTCAAGTCGATTTCCACACAAAGATTCCCAATTTTTCACAAACTCTTCAAAATCCTGCGAGTGTTCAAACCAAAAAATTTTCTGGCTTTGTTCTCAGGCCTAGCTTTATTGCTAGTGGCGCCAAGCCAACTTTGCCAAATGCGCCACTCCTAGTGGCGCCAATTGCCAATTCTGGGCAGTTTTACCCTTTTTCCTGCCAAAACTCGATTTCAAAGGCTTTTTGGGCCCAATATCCATTTTCAAATCCCCGTGGTCGAAAATTTTCAAAGTCCGTCCCTCCGACCGCCTCACAGTCAACATGGGACTCTTACTTTATCGGTTTTTTGTCTTCAACAAGCAACGATAGAAAAAGAGGGGCAACTGTAAGCACCCCATATTTGACCACTCGTCAGTCTACAGTCCAGATTTGTATTCAAGTCAATGCAGACATAAT
Organism: Euryodendron excelsum; assembly: GCA_033060915.1. Lineage (NCBI taxonomy): Eukaryota > Viridiplantae > Streptophyta > Magnoliopsida > Ericales > Pentaphylacaceae > Euryodendron > Euryodendron excelsum. The sequence goes on from CM065388.1 coordinate 34,057,566, forward strand.
TTGAGTCAAATCAATTTCCTAAGTCCAATCTTGTCTATTCATCGCTTCGCGGGCCCGCCAAGCCCAAGTAGAAGCAAAATGACCAAAATGCCCTTGTGGGCATTGTTCGGTCCAATCCCTTAGGCACGTCTTTTTGAAGACGGTAAGTCTCCTTTCCAATTCCAATAGGCACGTATTTCTAAAGACAGTAAGTCCCCTTTCTAATTCCAATAGGCGCGTATTTCCAAAGACGATAAGTCCCCTTTCTAATTCTTTTTCCAATTCTAATTCCAATCCCTCTCTCGAGAAAGTTGATTCCTTGAGACGATTAGTCTATCCAATTTGGCACATTTTTTGGAGAAAGTTTCTTCAAAATGGTAAGTCCCTTTGAACCTGTCGACCGGGACGAGACCCCAAGTCCCCTAGATAGTAGAACGGTCCACCTTTGGTGCCTGCTAGCCCACCAATGCAGAAATGTCCGTTTCGGTATGCCTTTCGAGAAAGTTGACTTCTCAGGCGCTAAGTCCCTTTAGTAGCTTCCTGAGATCAAGCAATCTCAAGAATGATCTCGAACCGTCAGAGTAGCGAAAGTACTTGTAAATATCGCAACCATCAGAGTAGCGAAAATACTCGCAAACAGGTCGATATAGGGAATTGCCAACAAACCTCTGTATCACGGGACCGCCGTCAGGGTGGTGGAAACACTCAAAACCCAGGTCAACACCAGTGCTTGCTAGCCCACTTCGGTGAAAAATCACCAAGCTGCCCCTAGGGCCATTTTTCGGCTCGTTTCTTGAGATTATACCTAAGTCTTCAGAACGGTAAGTCCACCCTTCCAAGATCGTCTTAGAGATGATCCAACATGATTAGGTGCCTTCTAGTCAGTTTTGGGCTAATTCCAAAGTTTTTTGGTCAAGATGACCATTTTGCCCCTACGCATCCGAACGCCCCGGGGACCACACCGGCTCTGGGTAGCCTTCCGAGAATGCTTTTTATAGTATTCTCGACCTTCCTTTATCTTTCCGGATCATTCCTAGTCAATTCAGGTAAACCTAGTGCAAAATGATCGTTTTGCCCCTGGTGGGTCAGTCGCCTTTTTCTAACCACATCAGCTCTGGGTATCAAACCGGTAATCTCCCGAGAATGCTTTTTATAGTATTCTCATCCTTCCTTTATCTTTCTGGATCATTCCAAGTCATTTCTGGCAAACCCGGTGCGAAATGATCGTTTTGCCCCTGGATATCAAACTAGTAGCCTCTTGGGAACATTCTAAATAATATTTCTAAATCTCAAGTCTTCTTCTGGGACATTCTGAGTCCGTCCTGGCAGCTTCTCGGCTCGATTGACCATTTTGCCCCTAAATGGCCCGGTCAACCTTTCCGACAAGTCTTGTCATACTTTTTCAAGTCAAATACCTTTGGGACCCTGTTCAAGGGGTTCCTGCCCTTTTTCGGCCTTTTAGGCCATTCCCGGTCCCTTAAATGCTTCCTGGACCTTTCGGAGTCACTCCTAGTGAAGCTAGACTAATAATTCCTTGGTAGTCACTAGTATAGGCACCCAAATCTTCTCAAGATACGTTGATTGCTGACCTTAAAACTTTCCTAAATGGCTGGCGCCACTAAGCCAAAAACTGGCCACTAGTGGGCCTAGAAGCATTTTTGGCCTGGCGCCACTACAACAGGCACCAGTTCATTCCCTTGTCTATAAATACAGAGGCTTCTCCAGCGTGAAAGAGGTCCGCAAACTCAATCTAAAAACCCTATTATTCGATATACAGAGCTCGTAGCCTCCCTAAACCCTAGCTTCTTTAGGTTTTCCAAACCTTAGCCTCTATACACAAACCCTAGCCTCCTATATACTCACATGCACTCTCCTATACTCATACACTAGCCTCAAACCTTCCATTGGAGACTTGAATTACTGCAACTATGAAGCTTTGAAGATCAAGATAAGCCCCTGAAGACTGAAGTCAAGACCAAAGTGAAGCAAACAAAGCAAAGCGCGTAAAGCTAAGCAAATAAAGAAGACACAAGGTAGACTTCTTATTTACGTTTACACATCTTCCCCCTCTCTCTTCTCTCTCCTAACCCACTGGGATTTTCTTCTATTTTAATCCCCCATCTTCTTTCCCCCCCCCCTTTCTTTGCATGCTTTAAACAAGGGATTTCCTGGTCCATGTGTAAGATTAGGCTATTGGAAGGTCATCGTGTCGTGGCTTTCTTTTATTCTAACCGGAGACCTCGTGGGTTCAGCCCCCTTGATTATGTGATGAAGTATTAATCTTGTATGTTCACTACCCAACTTGCATTGTGCATATCATGATCTTGCAATACTCTAAAATTCGTTTTTAAACTTGTTTTTTAAAAACTTGCATTAACATCGTTTTCAAACTTGCATCAAAACCTTCTTTTCAAAACTTGTTTTCAAAATCATAATCTTAGGGTGATTCTAGCCTTTTCATGGCTAGGGTTGCTTTAGGAAAGTGTTACATTTAAAGTGACCAATATGGTCTATATTTTCAAAACATCGTTGTTTTCAAAATTATTATCTTAAAGTGGTGCTAATCTTCCTATGGTTAGAATCGCCTTAGGAAAGTGAGATATTTTATATACTTTCTAAAAAATCTCTTCTCGAAAATCTTCTCTTAAAAATCTCTTTTCCAACATTCCAAAGTTGTTTTCAAAAACTCTTTTTCAAACTCCTTTCCAAAAACGCTCTCCTTGAAATTTACTTTCTAAAAGCTCTCCCTAGGTCTTCTTCCTAGAAAAACTCTTTCCAAGAACTCTTTTCAAAAACACCTACTTCGAATTCACTTTCTAAAAATACTCCCTAAACACTGTCCTAAAAATTCGCTTTCCAAAAACTCATCTCTAGGGTTTCTTTCCAAAAATCCCTCTTTCCAAAAAATTCACTTTCCAAAAACTCTTTCCTTATAGCCTAAGTTAAATCCTAGAACCCACGATTAGGAAACCCTAATTTTTCTTCCCAAAAAACATGATTTCCAATCCCTTATTTTTGCCTCAAAACCTAGGCTTCCAAAACCTCTTGTTTTCTACCTCAAAATTATATATATTTTCAAAACCCCTTTTCTACATCAAAACTATAGCTTTTCGAATCTAGGGTTTCTAAAACTTCCCTTCCCAAATCCATGTCAAATCCAATCTTCCCTTTATGAAACCAAATCCAATCTCCCAATTTAGGAAATCCAATCTCCCCATTTAGGAAACTAGATCCCATCCTCCGTTTTTGGAAACAAAATCAAAACATCTCTTTTAGAAACAAAAATCCAATCCCTTATTTTAGGAAATAGGAATCTCAATCCTTCCTAGTCTAAACATTTCCTAATTCAAATCCTTCCTAATCTCCTACCTTCCTAAACCATAAGTTTCCTAAACCTAAACTTTTAGATCTTTTCTTAAACTTTAAGTTTCCATATCTTTCCTAATTCAACCCTTTCATAGTTCCATGCCTTTCCCAAATCTTAACTCTCCAATCTAACTTTTCAAATCTTTCCAAACTTCCAAACTTTCTAAACTCACAACTTTCTTACTTTCAAAACTTTCCTATTTCAAAACGTTCCAAATTCAAAACTTTCAAATTCCAATACTTTCTGAAAATGAAACCTTTCCTATTTTATAACCTTTCTTATTTTGAAACTTTCCTAATTCGAAACTTTCCTAATTCGAACCTTTCCTAATTTCAACTTTCCTAATCTTCCAAGTCCAACATTTGAGTCAAATCTTTCTGAATCTCAAATCCATTCTAAATCCTCTATTTCCTAAGTCTACGTTTCCTAAACCTCAATCTTTCCAAAATAATTCCAAATTCTTCCTCCAAGTTCTATCTTTCCAAGTCAAAGTCAAATCTTCTTAATTCTAAATTCCAATTTCCAATCTTCTATTCTAAGTTCAAATCAAACTCTTTTCCAAATCAAAATCTTCTTTTTTCTATCGGACTCTTGTCCGAACTACAACTGACCTGATTCCTAAAAAAGGATACGTAGGCAACCCTCATAGGTGCGGTCACAACCTTTTTCAAACTTCTATTTCCACAACTTCTTTCAAATCTCTAATTCCACAATCTTTTTCAAGCTTCTATTTTCAACTTTCAATTCCATAATCTATTTCAAGTTTCCAATTCCAAAAATCTATTTTTAAAAATCTCTATTTTCAATTTTCTAAAACTTTCTCAATTTCAAATCTATCTCTTCAAATTTATTTTTTAAATCAAATCAATTTCTTCTCAAATTTATTTCCAAATCAAATCTCTTTTCTTGCACTTGCATATCATGCATCATTCTTTTAAAAATTATTTTCTAAAGTGGATATGATTGGACATTTGTTAGTTGAAGACTCTCATAGGTGAATCTACGGTGAATAGACATGTAGGTACCTCAAGGGCGGGGTAAGGTGATGGCTTAGTGCGTCTTCTCTACATGTAACCAACCTCCGAACCTAGGATCACTGTCTTCGGAAGACCAAAATAGAGTTTATTTTCAAAAAGGGCTTAGTTATTTTCCCAAGGTTGCTAAACAACCTGTTTTCTTAAAAACCCTCTCTAAAGGTAGTATTTTCAAAAATCATTTTCCAAAACCCTATGTGTAGTTTTCGGATTGTACTTAGTTTTTAGGTGACCTAACTCACCTTAATTAAGTTAGGTGGCTACTCCAATTGTTTTCTAAAAGCACTTTATTCAAACCGATTTTTAATTCAAGCATAGTTGCACTCATTCTTCTAGGAGGATGAGTTCTAACTAGAGAGTACAATATTTTTCTCATTTGTGTGTGTATTCCTCGAGTGTGAAAAATCTGGGCGCGATAGATATCAAACTTGTAGCGAACCATGCAGGGCCCGAGGCCTACCACAGGAGTAGGAGGCTTTCCCAGGACCCCCATAGAATCCAAAGGAGGCCTCACACCTCTGTGCATGCACCGGAATGGCCCTCTAAATCCAAAATCACCGAAAATCAGTAATCTGGGCACAACTCTGGCAACCAGCCACAAAATTCGATGAGGCTAGTAGGGTCCTCTTTGTCTCAATGTCCCGAACAACTTTTGTGAAGGACACTTTTCCAGAAAAACACAAGAAGAGGCCCAAAAGCTCAGTTGCAGGTCTGGAACCCTAGGGTTCAGCCATGCAATTTAGCTTTTCCAGCAAAAATAGTCACCTCCAGCCACCGTAGGTTAAGCACTGACCATGAGTGTGTAACCCATCCATAGCATTCTCTAGGCCACACATGCATGGCCAAGAGGACCATGGATCAACGAGAATCGGTGAGGAAAGAACCCAACCGCATGAGGAAGAAGATGAAGGCACTGCCTTCCTTCCCCCACGCGTGGGTGGTGGCGCGTGTGGGCGCGTCCCACACTCCCTCGACCTGAAATTTTTATGGGGTGATTATGACACCCAAAGAGGCATTCCCCTATTTTTTTGGATTTTACAAAGATTTATGTGAATTTCTGTTGAAATATATCTATGTTCTAACGAAGAAAATCATATAAATTGCAATATAAAAGGGAATAATCTGAAATTTTGCCAAGATACCTCAAATAATATGAGGAACCCAAAAATGGGAGAGTATGGGTCACTGGACGTCTCGGTAAAAGTTTCAGATAATCCCCTTCGGTTCTGCCCTTGGGCAATTCTGTTATTGATAGGAGACGAAAAGGATTTCAAGGTCTAAACCCACCTAGATACCCATTATATCCTATTTCTTAACACCGATAAACTAACTACAAGAACTGCAACCCTTGAACACCGAGAATCTGGGCAAGTATAGACAATTACCGATAACAAGAAAAGAGGACCAACTACTGGCTCCATGTCCGACAGACAATATGTGACTCAAGGACTATTTTGACCTAAACTTACAATCAGGGTAGGAACTTATGCATTCTTTAAAATACATGCTTATTTTCTTCTTATTAGATGACTTGCATGTTACTGTGGTTACTTTATGCTTTCCTGCTAATTATGTCATTGATTATATTGCCTTCTATAAATATACATTACTTGCATGATTGCATCATTTGGGAGGAATAAGGGCAGAACAATCGGAAAGGAAAAGACCTCGGGTTTATATTATGGGTGTCCTTGACTGGCTTGATATTCGGGGCTATCATGGGTCGGTACTACTGGCTTGATATTGGGCTAGATGATCATGGATGGGCTCCACTGGACTTGATGACGGATGATGAATCATGGGTGGGTCCCATTGGCTTAAATTGGCTCGGGCAGGACATACCTGCAAGAATCCTCGTATTGATGAAAAAGAAAAGAATTCCAAGGGACATATGTGTGCCATGCTATCTTTTCACTGCATTGCATTTATACCTGTGCTTTATAGAATTCATGAGATTCCTACTAGGCTTCATAGCTCATTCCTATTTAATGGGACTTTTTCAGGAGTTGAAGCATTAACCAATTCTCCAAGAAAATGATAGTGGGAACGAGTTTTCCCCCTACTAGCCTCTCGCTTTCAAACTTTTGACTTAATTAGATTTCTTTTGGGCTGCATTTGTAAAATGACATTTTGCTAATGTTCCACTAGTCTTTCTACTTTGATGTAATGTTAACTAAACCATTCGATTTATGATGAGATTTATGATTATCATGCCTTGTTAAACTTTATAACCCCAACACCCCCACGGTCGCGACCTAGTAAGAGTGAAGCCGGGTTGTGATAGAAGTTGACATTAGGACGGGAGCATATGAGGTGTTGGTCGAGTACCACTTTAAGGCTTTACTTTGGAGTCATTATTTTGGGCGTCAAAATATTGTGGAGCCTAGGAAGAATTATTATTATTGTTGTGAGTAATTTGAAGTTGTAATCTTATCTCAAGAATTAAATTCGAAGCCACTTATGATGGTACATTTGGAGTTGTAGCATGACTAAATCTTTTGGGAGTTGTACATTTTATTTATTTAACGGTCTGGTTAGCCGGGTCATTATAAGAGGGACAAGAAGAAATGAAATCCAAAGAGCAGTTATTTCAAGTAGATGGTCGATGCTTGGTACTTTGTCTAGTAAAATGATACTCCTCTGGTGAAATTGATGCTTTTTGAATTGGCACTCCATCTGGTTGAATGATACCCCTCTGGGCAAGTCTAAGGTAGATGTATTCTTGAACCGGCACTCCATCTGGTGAAACGCTACTCCTCTGGGGAGGTCCGGGGTTGATGTCTGATACTTCTTGAACCAGCATTCTGTTTGGCGAAGCGCTGCTCCTTTGAGGAAGTCCAAGGTTGATGTCTAATACTTCTTGAACTGGCACTCCGTCCAGCGAAACGTTGCTTCTCTAGGGAAGTCTAAGGTTGATTTATGATAGTTTTGGAACTGGCACTCTATCTAGCAAAATGCTGCTCCTCTAGGGATATCCAAGGTTGATGTCTGATACTTCTTGAATCGGCACTCCATCTATCAAAATGCTGCTTTTTTGGGGAAGTCTAAGGTGGATGTCTGCTACTTCTTGAACCGGCATTCCTTCTGGCAAAATGCTGCTCCTCTTGGAAAGTCCAAGGTTGATGTTTGATACTTCTTGAATCGGCACTCCGTCTAGCGAAACATTGCTCCTCTAGGGAAGTCCAAGGTTGATTTTTTATACTTCTTGAACCGACACTCTGTCTGGCGAAATGTTGATCCTCTGGGGAAGTCCAAGTTTGATTTCTAATACTTCTTGAACCGGCACTCTGTCTAGAGAAACGTTGATCCTCTGGGGAAGTCCAAGGTTGATGTCTGATACTTATTGAACCGACACTTTGTCTGGCGAAACGCTACTCCTCTGGGGAAGTCCAAGGTTGATGTCTAATACTTCTTGAACTGGCACTCTGTCTAGTGAAACGCTGCTCCTCTGGGGAAGTCCAAGGTTGATGTCTGATACTTCTTGAACCAGCATCCAGTCTGGCGAAACGCTGCTCCTCTAGGGAAGTCCAAGGTTGATGCTTGATACTTCTTGAACCGACACTCCATCTGGTGAAACACTGCTCCTCTAGGGAAGTCCAAGGTTGATGTCTGGTGCTTCTTGAACCAGCACTCTATCTGGCGAAACGCTGCTTCTCTAGGGAAGTCTAAGGTTGATGTCTGATACTTCTTGAACCGGCACTCCGTCTGGCGAAATGCTACTCCTCTAGGGAAGTCCAAAGTTTACTGGGGAGGTCGAGGGTGGGCCATCGCCCCATTCTATTTCTTGTCAGCTATAGAAGTCTGAACTTTCTGAGATGCATGCCAGTGTTGGAGATGTTAGAGCTTACTTGGTTGCAGGGTAGCTTTAGCTTCTTTTTGTGCTTTGCCATGTTCCTTGTTTCCTCATTTGAGAGAGGAGAGAGAGAAAGACATAGAGTTAGTTTTTGTACAAAAATAATTTATTTATGCCAATTGTAAAATGCACAGGTGAATACATGTTATACTTTTTTATTTTTTATGAATGCACATGAAATTAAATGCATGACCTATTTTGTTATGAATGCACGGGTTAATATAAAAATTGAATTGAATGTATATCCTACTTTTTTTTTATTTTTATGAATGCATAGCTTTATACAGGAATGAAATTGAATGCATGTTATATTTTTGGATGAATGCGCCTACAAGAATGAGATTGAAGGCATGCCATGCTTTTCAATGAATGCATGAACAGATACAAACTAAACAGAATGCTAATGGATGTATAGGTTATACATGACATGGATGCATTAATACTACATGTATATAGGCTATTTATGAAGAATGTCCTAAGATTGCCCTAGGGCTCATACTCTCTGGATTCTGTTTCCCTTCCAAGATCCTACCCTATTCGGTTTTGTCTCATTCTCATCAGGGTGTGATAGCATTTGGACCATTCTCCAAGGATCTTAATCTTTTGATTTGCTATCCTATCCCTACTTTCTACAGGATTGTTATTTGGGGTTTTTCTGACCTCTCTTGGTTTTCTCTCTCAGATTTTCAAAATGCCACCGGGACCTGAGCGACAACTTGCATGCCTTTTATAGAGCAATAAATAGATAGGCCCTTAATTCGAGAAGACTTCTTTTAGGATCGTAGGCTGGGTTTAAGGGTTGTAAGAAATGAAGGGATATTTAGGCTCAAAGATCTTCTTTTAATGGGTAGTTTAAACCAAAAACCATCTGAGCACACCTTGGAGCATGAGATTGCCCTTACATTCCTTTCCAATTCTCCTTTCTCATCATACTTGTCTTGGTATTGTTCAGGCTTATTTAGACTAAGCAATTTTCTTCGATTATAGAGGACTTTAATTGGATCATAACGTAGGCTAGGTTAAGGGGTTTATGAATGAAAGGGTATAAAGGCTCAAAAGTATCGCTTGTGGGGTTTCGAAAGACCAATGATCACTTTTGGCAATTTAACTTCCATTCACTGCCTTCTTCTTTCCTTCATACTCTTGTTGTTCTTCTAGATTGCTTTCTGCCTTCTAATTTAAGATTTTTTTTTCTTTTCATCAAGAAATTTGTTGCTAAGTCAACTTTTGGAGATGCCAACTTTTTCATTTATATTTTGGGATGACAATATGTTCTTTTGAAGATCACCATGAACACAATATCTTCTTTACTAAAGATGCCTTTAACGCCATAACTTCTTGAAAATCATCATTTTCATCATTGCTCATTATATCTTCTTGGAAATCACCCTTTCCATCATTGGTTATTAGTTCTTACTTATGACTTTTGCCTTAACCCAGTGTGGGCAGTGATCATCTGGTCAGTTTTCTTGAGAACTTGTAACCGGCTCAAGTGGGCTTTGCAAATTAATTTTTTTGTGTATGGTAGCAGAATTGAGGGCCTCTCATCATTTCGAATTGAATTGCTTAGTCCATAAAGCCTTTATACAAAGTTCAAACAATGTTCCTAAAAAAAATGGTGTGTTTCTGCCAGTAACCCCTATATATTCTATTGAATCAACTACTTTGTGCTTACCCCAGTGTGGGGGATGATTCTTGGTTTGGGGATATCTGAATAGAAATTACTTATGGCTCTAGTGGGCTGAGCAAGGAGTAATGTTTATTTCTTATTGGATAAATAAAACAATGGCTTCTCATTATTTTGAGGACTCAGCTGCCCATAGCTTAGCTAGAATATCACTCAAGTGTTGCCTCTTCAATAAAATCCACACCTCTTTGTTGAGACTGCCTTCCTCCTATCTCTCACTCTCTCTCTCTCTCTGTCTTTCGAAGGTTTTAACCCTCTTTGAGTGAGTTGCCCATGCTATCCCATCCTTCAAGTCAAGTCATTACAAAATGGAAAAGAATCCCTAAAAGTAATAATCGTCCATAAGAGTATGAGACAAAGGGAATAAACTTAGACCTATCTCTTTTTATTTCAAATCATGAATGCATGGCATGTGATGTTTGTTTAAAGAAGATATGCAAGAAAAGAAAGATGGAAAGAAAATAAATGAATTTTGTGAAAACCTCCCTTTTCTTGTAAGCCTTTTGGTGGTAACCTTTAATAGGGTTTTGGGCTTATGATAGCGTCCTTCATCCTCGAAATACCATGTATTTCATCTAATTATGCAGGGGTGGCTGGGCTCGAGGATTGGATGTAGTGGCAACAAGGTGCCAAGGTGATGGCCGAGAGAGAGAGAGCATCTTGAGGATGGATGGTCCACCCTCTTTTATTCTTCTAAGGGAATCATGCCTCTTCCAGCAATTGGTTCTGTTCTTATATAAATTGTGAACGGGATGGGATGTAGAAGGGATTCTATGAGTTCAGTTATGCTTTTTGACCTAAAAAAAGAAAGAGAGAAAAATATAGTACAATTAGCATGTGGAGTTGGAGATTTTATGAGACGCATGTCCTATGGAGGTTCTTTTTTTTTTTTAGAGAATGTAGGTATGATGCTGAGCCTATTTTGGAGGGGGGTTTTACCCTTTATGCAATACAATACCTCTTCGGTATGGGCTAGTTGATGTTTCTTTATTTTGGCAATCCCACCTCTATAGATGGAGAGAGATTTGGAGCCTCTCTTGGGATATGGTTCTATGCATGCCATGAACCTTTAGGGTTGAGAAACCCTTAGGAGTTTTGGTAGGTTCAGTTTGATTAATATGAGATCAGATTGCTCCTTTCTCTTTATTGTTGATTAGATGCATGAGAATGAAATGACTTGAGTTTCTTGGAATTCTTGTCTTCGAATGGATATGGGTGTATGAGCATAATAGAAGTAAACGTGTGAGCAGTATGATGACAATAAGTGAATGGTTTAGAAAAACCTCCTTTTTGTCTTGCTTCTGTTTTCGGTTCTCTTGGTACTTAGAGATTAGGAGGGGGAGGATAGAAGATAAAAAACGAAAGAGAATTTAGTGCCTTGATTTGGAAATTTTATGCAATGCATGTCCTTGGGGTGCCCTTGCTTGAGAGGGAGACTAAGCATGATGTATTGGCTCACTTTTGGAGATAGGGGGTTTGCCCCTGTATCAAGTACCTTACCATTGATCAAGAACCTACATACATTCATACGTTCATTCATTTGCGAAAAATAAAAAAGTAAAAAGGTACATTGAACTTTTGGGTTTAAAATATAAGAGAATCAAAGTACATTTTAATAGGGGGAGGGGGAACTTGTTCCTTTGGACTTTCACCTTCCTATTTTTACAATTGAAATCCTAAACTACTCTTGAGTCTTCAGATTCGCCTTCTTCGAGCTTAATGTTGAGAAGGTTGTTGAGAGAACTTGTTAGTTGATTGCCCTTTGCCTTTTTTGCAACCATATCTCTGTGAGCATAGAGAGATTAGGGTCCCTCTATATGGAATGGGTATGCATGCTATGAATCCTTAAGGTTGCATGGAAACCCTTAGGGTTTGGGTAGGTTTGATGCAAGGGAGAGTGAACTTGGTGTCACTCTCTTTGGGTTGATCATATGTATGAAAATGCATTGACTTGAATTACTTTGAAACTCTCATCTTGGGATGGAATATTATATGCATGAACATGGATGTGAAGAGCGTAGAAAGAGAGAATATAATTGTAAAGTAAATACGAATGTATGAGCAGTTAGACAAGCAATATAACAGTAAGAGTATAGTTATTATAATGACAGGAACAAACAGATATAAAAGAAAGTAAAAGCAGTTGCCCTTTCCTCCATGGTTTTGAAGACGGTGTGCGTGTCTTAAATTCGGCAAAGGTTTGGCTATGCATAGTTTCTATATGAGTATGAGGTTGAGGGTTTACTAATGCTTCCTAAGAAGGCTCAATTCCTAGATCTTCAAACCTAAGCCCACTCTCCGAGGTGGTGCCATGATCAGATGGTGATCCAAGTGGGGGAACCATCAAGAGGTCGTAGGCAAAGAAACTAATATAGCATCTTGCCCACAACCAATATACCGTTCCCCCTTCTAACTAGAAGGGACATATCAGAGTACAAAATGCAAATATGCAAATGCTTGTGCATGTGCAGTGTGTGTGTGAAATTTTAAAAAGTGGAGAAAATGGCCCAACAACTCCCATCCATCTTTTCCATTTCATACATTCAGTCATACATGGCAAGTAATGTAACATGAAATAAAAATATGAACAAGAGTCCACCTACAAAAATAAATAGGCAAAAGTCACTTTGAATGGCAAACTTAATGCAAGATTAGATAATTGAATGTAATTGAATGCACGCTATGACATGTTTTTGAAAACAACTCAGAAAAGCATGATTTTGAAAGTTTAAAGTGGATAAAATTGGACAAATTAATCAAAGACTCCAAATGGGTGAGGGTGAATAGACATGACAATGGTCTAACTCTCTAAATGTCCCCAGTGGAGTCGCCAGCTGTCGCGCCCCGATTTTTTGCACTCGAAAAAGACAAGTGAGAAAAACATAGTGCCCTCTCGTTAGAACTCATTCTTTTAGAAGGACGAGTGCAACTAGGTTTGAATTGAAAATTTGATTTTTGAATAAGGGTTTTTGCAAAACAATTTGGAGTCGCCACCTAACTTGATTAAGGTGAGTTAGGTCACTTAAAACTAAGCACAATTTGAATATTACACTTAGGGTTTTTGAAAAGATTTTGAAAAACTTCCTCGAGAGAGGGTTTTTAAGAAAATAGGTTGTTTGACAACCTTTGAAAAAATGTAAGCCCTTTTTTGAAAATAGCACCATTTGGCCTTTGAAAACAATGATCTAGGTTCAGAGGTTGGTAACGTGTAGGGAAGATGCACGAAGCCATCACCCTAACCTGTCCTTGCGGTACCTACATGTCTATTCACCCTAGGTTCACGCATTTAGAATCTTTGATTAATAAATGTCCAAAAACTATCTACTTTAAGAAAGAATTTTGAAAAAGAAGTTTCACTTGATGCATGATATGCAAGTACAAGAATTTAATTTGATTTTGAAATGGATTTGAAAAGATATATTTGATTTTTGAAAGAAGGTTTTAGAAATTAGAAATAGAGATTTGAAAATAGATTTTTGAATTAGAAACTTGAAATAGATCATGGAATTGGAAACTTGAAAAAGGTTGTGGAATTGGAAGTTTGAAAAAAGTTGTAACTACACCCATGAGGGTTGCCTACGTATCTCTTTGTTAGGAATCAGGTCAGTTATAGTTCAGACAAGAGTCCAATTGAAAATAAACACTTTGAGGTTTTTTGAAAAGTCTAATTTGAAGAGATTTGATTCAAAAAGAGTTTGGTTTTAAAAAAAAAGAATTTGACTTGAACTTAAAATAAAGGATTTGAAATTGAGTTTTGATTTGAAATTTAACCTAGACTTAGGATTAGACTTGAAAAAGGGATTTTGATCTTTGAAAGAAAACTTGGGCAATATTTTGAAAGATAGAGATTTGAAAATATTTTGAAGTTTGAAATTGAAAAACCATCTTGGTTTAGAAAGGAGTTTTAGAAAATGGTTGATGCTTCCTAACTTTAGGGTTAGGGTTGAACTAAGGTTTATGCCTCCTAGGGTTTAGGTAACTTAAGATTGGAACATATAGTTGAATTGGAAAATGATTTAGATTTAGGAAGTTTGATTTTAGAAAGTTAGATTTAGGAAAGGTTTGAATTAGAAAAGTTGGCTTTAAGAAAGATTTGAAAAAGAGATTTCGATTTGATTTGAAAACACTCGACTTGGAACGATTTGGAAAGTTAGGGTGTAGGAAAGGTTGGACTTTAGAAAGTTTCAAAATAGGAGGGTTCCATTTTAAGAAAGTTTTAAATTTAGAAAGTTTTGAATTTAGAAAGTTTCAAATTAGATAAGTTTTGAATTTTGAAAGTTTTGAAATTGCAAAGTTTTAAATTAAGAAAGTTTCCTCTTAAGAAAAAGTTAATTTTGGAAAGATTTGAATTTGGAAAGTTAGAATTAAGAAATATTTAGAATTTAGAAAAACTCAGATTTTGGAATGTCTTGAATTTAAGAAAGTTTAAATTTTAGAAAGATTTGGAATTTAAAAAGTTTAGAAATTAGGAAAGGTTTAAATTTAGAAAAATTAAAAAAGTTTGAAATTAGGAAAGAGTTGAAAGTTTAAAATTAGGAAAGGTTTAAAAGTTTCAATTTTGGAAAGGATAGGAATCAGCAAAGGTTTAGATTAGGAAATATTTGAAATTAGGAACGGTTTAATTTCTATTTCCTAAAGTTGAAGATTTGATTTATTTTCAAATATTGATGATTTGTTTTGGATTCTAAAATTGAAAGATTTGATTTGGTTTCCTAAATTGGAAGACTAGATTTGGTTTCCTAAGTTGGAAATGTGGAGTTTGAGAAATCTTATATTTGGAAGGCTATGATTTTGGTGTAGAAAAGAGGTTTTGAAAATCTACGATTTAATGTAGAAAAGGAAAGTGAAAATTAGGGTTTCCTAATTATTGGCTCAAAGGCTTGACTTGGACCTCAAGAAAAAGAGGTTTTGAAAGGTAAATCTTTTGAAGGGAGTTTCTAGAGGGGAAACTTGAAGAGCGTTTTTAGAAAATAGAATCTTGAATAGAGCTTTTTTGAAAAGGAGTTTTGAAAAGAAAGTTTTAGAAGGAGATTTTTGAACGCGTTTTAGGAAGTAGATTGGAAAAGAAGTTTGAAAGAGATTTGAAAAAACCGATTTGGAAAGGGAATGGAATATGAACTTTTATAAGTCTCTAAAAATATCTCACCTTCCTAAAATGATTCTAACCATAGGAAGATTAGAACCATTCTAGGATTGTGGTTTTGAAAGCAATGAAGATTTGAAAATATGGATAATGTTGGTCTCATTAAATAGAACACTTTCCTAAAGTAACCCTAACCATAGAATGGCAAGAATCACCTTAGGATTGTGATTTTGACAAAATCGATTTTAGGGTTTACACCCAAAATTTATGTAACACTTTCCTCAAACAATCCTAACCATGAAGTGGCTAGAATCATCTTAAGATTGTGATTTTAAAAACAAGTTTGAAAGAGTAGATTTTTAATGCAAGTTTTGAAAGATATTTTGATGCAAGTTTTGAAAACAAGTTTAGAAAACGATTTGGAAGAGATGTATGAATATGATATGCACAATGCAAGTAGGGTCGTGAACATATACGGTTGGCTTCACCACATAATCAAAGGGGCCAGATCCACATGCTCTAAGGTTGAATTAGAAGAAAGCCCCCGACACGATGACTTCTAACCGTTCTTCCTACACATGGATCGGGGATTTTCTTGTTTCAAGCATGCAAGAAAGAGAGCGAAGAAGATAGGGGATTAAAATATAAGAAAACCCAAGTGGGTTTTGAGGGAGTGTCGCGCCCCGATTTTTTGAGGTCCAAGGTCCTTTCGGCTCGGAGACCCTAAGGCACAAAACTCTGTCATTAGAACTCATCCTCCCAGGAGGACAAGTGCGACTAGGTTTGAAAATTGATTTGACTAAGGGCTTTTTAGAAAAATAGGAGTCGCCACCTAACTTGATTAAGGTGAGTTAGGGCACCTAAAACTAAGCGTTAATCCGAAGATTAAACTTAGGGTTTTTGAAAAAGGTTTTTCAAAACTCCCTTGAGAGAGGGTTTTTAGGAAAATAGGTTGTTCAGCAACCTTTTGAAATGTTTAAGCCCTTTTTGAAAATAACTCCATTTTTGGTCTTTCGAAAACAGGAATCTAAGGTTCGGGGGTTGGTTACCTGTGGGGAAGATATTCTAAGATCATCACCCTACCCAGCCCTTTCGGTACCTACACGTCTAATCACCCTTTGTTCACTCACTATAATAACCGGTTACCATGGTCCACTTTATATCCACTTTAGAATTTTTGAAAACGGGGTTTAGTCATCACTTTTCAGATGGATGATGCATGATGCAAGTTTTTGAGAAAAGTTTGAAAATAATGGAGGTTTGTAAAGAGTTTGGAATAGAAACTTTGAATTGATTGGGATTTTTGAAAAAGGGATTGGGGTTGAAATGAAAGTTATGACCGCACCATTTTAGATTGCCTACGTATCTCATTTGGTGAGAATTAGGTCATTCGTAGTTCGGGCAAGAGCCCGATGGAGAATAAGCGCATTAAAGCCTTTGGAAGGTTTGAAGACACTTTGTGGTCTTTGAAAAAGTTTAAGACACTTTGAGATCATTGAAAGTTAAAGACTCTTTGTGGTCTTGGATAAGTTTAGGACACTTTGGGGTCTTTGGAAGGGTTTAAGACACTTTGAAGTCTTTGGACAAGTTTAAGACACTATGGGGTCTTTAGAAGTTAAAGACTCTTTGTGGTCTTGAAAGTTTTGACTTGAAATTGAATGGTGGAGTGTTTCTTGAAAATGTTTTGGGATCAACTTAAGGGAGTTTTGGAAAAATGCTTTGGCATGACTCAAGAGAACTTGAAAGTGTTTTTGAAGTCTTGTTTTGAAGACCTTAGAGGCATGACTTTAGAATATTTTGATGAATTAGTTTTTGAAAGTGATTTTTGAAAATGAATAAGTGTTTGGAACCCTAACATGGGCAACCTTAGGGGTTGTTCTTAATTTATCACTTGTCCTCAGAATCCCTTACCATGAGAGCGGTAAGAACACCTTAGGTTTGTGACCCTTAGAAAACATTTTTTGAAAAGCCTTGGAGAGGGAATGTAAGATCATTTGAAAAGTTTATGGAGTTGGGTTGAAGTCATGGGATAGGAGGTTTTGGAAGAATAGGTTAAGAGGACAATTGGAAAGTTTGAATGATCATTTGAAAAAGGGTTCAAGAGTTGGAACCTTGAAGTGTATTAACCTCGGTTGGGTTAGCCTAGGGTTAGGGGGAACCTAATGTTAAGATAACCTATGGTTAGGTAACTAGGGTCAAGTTAACCTTGGGTTAGGTAACTAGGGTCAAGTTAACCTAGGGTTAGGTAACTAGGGTCAAGTTAACCTTGGATTAGATAACTAGGGTCAAGCTAACCTTGGGTTTGGTAACTAGGGTCAAGTTAACCATGGGTTAGGTAACTAGGATCAAGTTAACCTAGGGTTAGGTAACTAGGGTCAAGTCAACCTAGGGTTAGGTAACTAGGGTCAAGTTAACCTAGAGTTAGGTAACTAGGGTCAAGTTGACCAAGGGTTGGATTGAAAGATGATTTTGAAGTGTGGTTTGGTACATTTTTGGAAAGAGTTTTGGAAAACAAAACATGTTATGCAATGGACTTTAGTATGCCATCTCTTTGAAGATCATTTTCATGAAGATTTTGACTCTAGTCAAGAGTATGGTTTGTATGGGTGGTGCTTGGAGACCATTCCAAGGATGGTTTCCTCATGGCTATTATAACCAATATCTTGGCAAGAGTAATAGGGGTCAAAATTCAACATAATGATAGTGATTTTTGGAAGATCATTTTTATACAAAGATGGAGAGAATGCATTTTTGAAATCATCTTTGGGAAAGGATTTGAAAACCATTTTTCAAGGGAACCATTCCATCAAGAGAGGGTTCATATAGCCAATAAAAAGGGAGACAACTCATGAGAGGGTTCCATGGGGCCATTCCAACCCCTAAACTTTGGAGAACGGAAACTATAAAAATCAGAGGATTTGAACATCATTCTTAGGCGATCATAAGGAGAAAAGTGGACTATTCTAACAATTTAGGGGTCCTATGGCCAATATAAAGGGAGACCACTCAGGAGAGGGTTCCATGGAGCCATTTTAACCACTAACTTTGAGAGAATGGAAACCTTGAAAATTAGAGAGTTTGAAAGCAATTTTTGTGCAAGTTGAAATACAATGGTGCAAAAATATGAATTAGGGGGTTGTGAGGGATTTTCTAAGGCATAATTCCTAAAGTTTCATCCTAAACTTCAAGGGGCTAACTGTTGGAACAATTTTTTAAGGACATATAGAACTTGAAAATGTCATGAAATTAAGAGTAATGCAAGCATTATGGAATATGGTAATAAACATAAAATAAAGCCAAGCATACAAGACATGATCAAAATAACAATATGCAAGGGGTCGTGATTCACATACAAGGTTTTTAGGCTTCACCATACAAACAAGGGGCTCTTAGGCCATACCATCTTGAAGTAAGCTAGTGAGAGGTCCCCCTACAGAGTGGCTCTCACTTGCTTTCCTCTAGGCATGATCTAAGAGCCCTCTTGGCTCAAGCATACAAGAAAGGGGGGTTGAAGATGGGGATTAAAATTGAGAATAACCTAAGTAGGCTAGGAGTGAGAAGAGAAGAGTGAGGGAGAGCACAAATATAAAAGGGATACCACTTTTTGCCTTCAACACTCTTGTAATCTTCAATGGATGTCTTGATTGGAGCTTGAGTGACTTCAAGAAGGCTTGAGAGGCTTGAGTGGAGTGTATAAGTGTGTGTGAGGCTTTGTGTATGGAGTGTATAGGCTTAGGAGAGGTAGAATCTAACTTAAGTGTTGAAGGGGAGGAATATATGTAAAGATTCGAGTTTCTGGAGTGATTTCAGCAGAGTTTCGTATCAATTTCGGACTTGGAATATGCACGGGGGGAGGCCTCTATTTATAGGCAATCTGGAACAGACCATGCGCATGTGCTACATGCGCATGGCCAAACTTTGGCCGTGCGCATGTAGGACATACGCAGGCACTGTTCCATTGCCACAATAACTCGTGGTACCCTATGTACTGGTTAAATCTCGACCATTGTTCGAAAGTCGGTCGTCTAACATGTAGCATATGCTCCATCACTGGGAAGAATCGCCCAAACTTTGCCTCGATAATTGGGCCAACCGGGAAGGTTCCAGGGGAATCGGTCGCACTTGGGATGTTCTCCTAGTACATTCGTTGAACTTTCATGTTTTCGAAGAGTTTGAATTACGTTAAGAAGTGTGGGATATCGTCTTGGGAAGCGTGCCAAAAAGACACTTTTGTGGAGCGTCTGTGACACGCTCCGCTGGTGTTTGAAAGTGGCTATTTTCATTTGATGTGATCGAGGCCTTCGAGAAGCGATCTATTCGATCGGACCGTTCCGATGGAAAGTAATCTGGAAATACTTTCTAGAATTTCCAAATTTACGCATTTCTTAAGTTTTTTGACGGTGCGTTTTGATTAGAGAATCGAATAAAAAGTCAACCTTGGTGGAGCGTTTGTGAGACGCTCCAGGGGTTGCTGGAAGTTATAGTTTTCGCACCATACGATGGAGGGCTTTGGGAAGCCATCTATTCGATCAAACTGTATCGATGGAAAGATCTATGGACGAGCTTTCGTGAATTCCCTGATTTACGCATTTCTCAAGTCAGTTGACGGTGCGTTATAACAAGGGAATCGGGAAAAAAGACAATTTAAGCAGAGCGTCTGCGAGACGCTCCAGGGAACTTTTATCGCGTCGTGTGAGTTTAGTGTCGTAGGGTATTCCTGGGGTTAAACAAGGGTGCGCGGTGAAACCCTCGCTCGAAATCCCAAGGCCGATGCTGTTTCGGGGCATTTTTGGGCTTCTAGGGGCAAAACGGTCATTTTGACCAGTGTTGGCTGGAAATGGTCAGGATTCTTCTGGTATATTGTGTTAGGCATGTAGGGCTGTTCAGGGATGGTTTTGAGAGAGTCTGTCGCTGTTCAGCGGGGTTCATGTCGTGCTGAGTCTTTCAGGGGCAAAATGGTCATTTTGACCAGAGTGAGCCAGAATAGGACCAGATTTAGACCAAATGGCGTGCAAGGGACGCCCGATGGTTTGACAACATTGTAGAAGGATGGACTTATCGTTTTGAGGGATTTTGAACTTTCCCAAAACGTGCCTGGAGACCCAAGGGGCAGATTTGGTCATTTTTCACCGAGTCGGGCTAGCAGGCGCCGGTGTTAACCTAAGTGTTGGTTCCCGAGACCGCCCGGTCTCGAAAAACTACCTGTGTGGTGTTGGTCTCTAAGAACGCCTGGTCTTAGAGAGCTACCTGGAGGGTGGTGTTGGTTCCCGAGAACGCCTGGTCCGAGAAAGCTACCTGGAAGGGCGGTGTTGGTCTCCGAGAACGCCTGGTCCTGGAGTACTACCGAATGACGGACATTCTACATTGGCGGGCTAGCAGGCGCCAGAAGTGAACCGTCTGGAATTTGATGAGGTGTTGGTCCCCGAGATCGCCCGATCCCGAGAAGCTACCTGGATGGCGTTGGTTTCCAGGACCGCCTGGTTCGGAAAACTGCCTGGAACAATGGTGCTTAAGGCTTCAGCGGATCCTTGTGGGCCCGAGAAGCGACCAGCTGGTTCGATTGGAGATTGAAAGGCTCATATTGAGCCTGCATGTGTTGTGATGTTGGAAACTGAATTCGGTCGGGCAAAAATGGGGTGCTTACAGCTGCCCCTCTTTTTCTAGCTTTGCTTGCCGAAGACAGAAAAATAATAAGGAAGGATCCCATGTTGACTGCGAGGCAATCGGAGGGATCGGAGTGGTTGGAATTTGGAATTTTAAGTTTTGAAAACTGGATTGTTTGAATTTTGGAATTTTGAAATGATTTTGAAATTTTTCCTGAACCGAAATTCCGATTGATGGAATGACACTCCTTTAGGGAGATTCAAGATTTTGGAATTTTGAAAAGGATTTTTTTTTTTTTTCAAATGATTTTGAAATGGCCTTCTGTAATGGAGAAATTTGGATTTGAATTGGAAGGGTTTGAAAAACTTTTAAAACTTGGAATGAAACTTTTGAGGAAAAAGGTTTGAAAACCTAGAATTCGCTTTTAGAATTTAAACTTTTTGTGGAGGAAGTTCTAAAAACCTGAGAACTTTTTTGATAGTACGCTTTTTGAGGCGAAAGCTAGAAAACCCGAAATTTTGAAAGTTAAGTTTTTTGAGGCGAAAGCTAGAAAACCCGAAATTTTGCAAAGTTAAGCTTTTTGAGGCGAAAGCTAGAAAATCTTGACTTTTTGAAAATTGAGCTTTTTGTGGCGAAAGCTAGAAAACCCGATATTTTGAAAGTTGAGCTTTTTGAGGCAAAAGCTAGAAAACTTGAATTTTTGAAAGTTTAAGCTTTTTGAGGCAAAAGCTAGAAAACCTAGACTTTTTTAAAAATTGAGCTTTTTGAGGCGAAAGCTAGAAAATCCGAAGTTTTGCAAAGTTAAGCTTTTTGAGGTGAAAGCTAGAAAACCTGAGATTTTTAGAAAGCGGAGCTTGTGAAGGAGAAAGCTCGAGAAACCTAAAAATATATTTTGAAAATGGAGCTTTTGAAGGAGAAAGCTCGGGAAACCCGAAAATTTTGAAAGGCTAGGCTTTTTTAGGTGAAAGCCTGAAAACCCAAAATCCTTTTGGAAGAACAGAGCTTTTGAAGGAAAAAGCTCGACTAACTTGATAATTTTGAAAGCGAAGCTTTTGAAGGAGACAGCTCAAGAAACCTGAGAAATGAAAAAGTTTTTGGAAAACCTGAGAAATGATTTGAAGTCAAAATTTTTTTAAAGGAAAAAGTTAGAAAACCTAGAGGGTACTTTTAAAATCAAACTTTTTGAAGGGAAAAGTTAGAAAACCTAGAAAGGTGAAAACTATTTGAAGGGGATTCATTTGAACTCGAAATTCAGAAACTACTATATTATTATTTTTGTGAGGGTTAGAAAACTTGTTTTGGACTCGAAACTTGGGAACTCTTGAAGACAAAATGTATAGAAAATTCATTTTGACTTAAAACTTGAACTTTTTTGAAAACAAAATGTGTAGAGAATTCATTTTGACTAGAAATTTGAACTTTCAAAGATAAAATGTATAGAAAATTCATTTTGACTCGACACTTTCGTATAGGAAATTAGTTTTGACTTGAAATCTAAATTTTTTGAAGACAAAATGTTTAGGCAATTCGTCTTGACTTGAAGCTTGAACCTTTGAAAGTTTTTAATCTTGATGGTGTTTTCGAAAGACAGTTGGACTTTTCCTCTTTGAAATCGAGTTGAAATTTGTAACTTTTAGTGGAAAATGCTTTGAAAATTTTTTTTTTGTTGTTTTTTTTTTGTTGTTTTTTTTTTTTTTTTTTTTTGGATTTGAAAATTGATTTTGACTTTCGAAAGTAAACATGAGCTTTGATCTTTTGAGTTTGAAATCTTTTGTAGAAATAGTTTTGAAATTGACTTTGGAATTTGAAAGTTTTTGTAGACAAAGCCTTGCAACTTTTTGGATATTTGAAAACTGAATTTTTAGATTTGAAGGAAAGCAAGGGCTTTTGTTTTTTTTTTTTAAAATTGATTTTGAGACAATTCGGTTAGAATCATACCTGGGCTTTACCTCGAAGATTTGGAGATGGTTAAGCCTGTGGAATCATCAGAGACTGTTCCGTACTTGTAATTCTTATGTCTCGGAGCTTGAAAGGGGGGCATTTGTGCCCTCCTGGATTGAGATTTCTTGAGATTGGAATACTCAGTATTTGCTTGATTGTCGCGTTTTCCTTTTGTGGGCAAAATAGGATTTTTGTTGACATAGATTCTAAGAGGTGGTTCAAGGTTGATATCCTGAAATTGAGTCTTCTTGAACAGACGCTTTGTCTGACGGAATGCTGCTTCTCTGGGGAGGTTCAAGGTTGATATCTGCTTTTAATGAGGGAAGCTCGAAAACGTAATCTGCTTTTTCGGAGGAAGCTCTGAAACCCAATCTGCTTTTTTGGTGAAAGCTCAAAACCCAATTCGCTTTTTCGCAGGAAGCTCGAAACCCTATCAGCTTTTTCGGAGGAAGCTCTAAAACCCAGTCTGCTTTTCCAGGGGAAGCTCTAAAACCCAATCTGCTTTTTCGAGGGAAGCTCTGAAACCCAATCTGCTTTTTCGGGGAAAGCTCTGAAACCCAAATCTGCTTTTTGGGGGAAGGTTTGAAACCCAATCTGCTTTTTTGGGGGAAGCTCTGAAACCCAATCTACTTTTTCGGGGGAAGCTCTGAAACCCAATCTGCTTTTTTGGTGAAAGCTCAAAACCCAATTTGCTTTTTCGCAGGAAGCTCGAAACCCTATCTGCTTTTTCAGAGGAAGCTCTGAAACCCACTCTGCTTTTCTAGGAGAAGCTCTAAAACCCAATCTGCTTTTTCGAGGGAAGCTCTGAAACCCAATCTGCTTTTTCGGGGAAAGCTTTGAAACCCAAATCTGCTTTTTCGGGGGAAGGTCTGAAACCCAATTTGCTTTTTCGGGGGAAGCTCTGAAACCCAATCTGCTTTTTCGGGGGAAGCTCTGAAACCTAATCTGCTTTTTCGGAGGAAGCTCTAAAACCCAATCTGCTTTTTCGAGGGAAGCTCTGAAACCCAATCTGCTTTTTTGAGGGAAGCTCTGAAGCCCAATATGCTTTTTCGGGGGAAGCTCTGAAACCCAATCTGCTTTTTTGGTGAAAGCTCAAAACCCAATTTGCTTTTTCGTAGGAAGCTCGAAACCCTATCTGCTTTTTCAGAGGAAGCTCTGAAACCCACTCTGCTTTTCTAGGAAAAGCTCTAAAACCCAATCTGCTTTTTCGAGGGAAGCTCTGAAACCCAATCTGCTTTTTCGGGGAAAGCTCTGAAACCCAAATCTGCTTTTTCGAGGGAAGGTTTGAAACCCAATCTGCTTTTTCGGGGGAAGCTCTGAAACCCAATCTGCTTTTTCGAAGGAAGCTCTAAAACCCAATCTGCTTTTTCGGGGGAAGCTCTGAAACCCAATCTGCTTTTTCGGGGGAAGCTCTGAAACCCAATCTGCTTTTTCGAGGGAAGCTCTGAAGCCCAATATGCTTTTTCGGGGGAAGCTCTGAAACCCAATCTGCTTTTTCGGGGGAAGCTCAGAAACCCAATATGCTTTTTCGGGTGAAAGCTCTGAAACCCAAATCTTTGCTGATATAAAGGATTTGCTTGTAGTTCTTTCGTCTTGAATGTTAGAGAAGATGACATTTGCTGCTTCTTGGATTGAGATTTTTGGAGAGTAACCTTCCCTTGATGTGTTGATTGTTAACTTTTGCCTCTGACTGGCATGACAGAATTCTGGGTAAGGTGCTTCCTTCGGTTCTTGAATTTGGATTTGGTGGGGGTGAGCTCTCTTGTTTCTCTTTTTTTGTTTTGAAAAGTTTAAGGGATCTGAAGGGTTAAACATCTTTGGTGGGTTCCTTTTTGAATGGATTGACTGGTTTGAGATTGAATGGGAGGTGTAGGGTGCGCCATTGCCCTAGTTTTGATGTTTTAAAAAGGTTGAAAACTGATTGGGGAGGTTGAGGGTGAGATGTTGCCGCAGTCTCCATTGTTGGAAAAAGATCAGATTAAGCTGTTTAAAATTTTCACAAGAAGTTAGAACGATGTATGTTATACTCATGGATGGATATAAATGTATGGGTTACACAAAGATTAAAATGAATGCACAGGCTTATGCATGAATGGAATTGAATGCATGTCATACTTTTTAATGAATGCACAAGTTTATATAGGAATGAAATTGAATGCAAGTCATACTTTTTAATGAATGCATGGAGATGGATTTTGAATGCATATCATACTTTTTGATGAATGCACATATATGAATGCATATCATACTTTTTGATGAATGCATAGGGATAGATTTTGAATGCATGTCATACTTTTTGATGAATGCACATATATCAATGAAATTGAATGCATGTCATAATTTTTGATGAATGCACAAGTTATATACATGGAATTGGAAGCATTTCATACTTTTTGATGAATGCATGCATAAGAATGGAATTGAATGTATGTCATATTTTTGATTGAGTGCACATATAGGAATGGGATTGGATGCATGTCATACTTTTTGATGAATGCACACATAAAAATAGAATTGAATGCATGTCATACTTTTTTATGAATGCACACATAGAAGTGGAATTGAATGTATATCATGCTTTTTGATTAATGCACAAATTTATACAAGAATGGAATTGAATACATTTCATGCTTTTTGATGAATGCCTATATAGATGAAAATGGACGTATGTTTTGAGGGTTGCCCCATGGTTCATGTTCAGTTATTATATCTCCGGATCAGGCAGTCTTTGAATTTCTGTCCTCATCTTAGGATTCCCCTTTTGGGTTCTGTCCTTTTCTTGCTAGGATGTGATAGCACTTGCACCATTCTTAGAGATTTGATCCATTGACTCATTTTTCCCCTCTCTCTTTTACCGAAAAGGAAAACTTTTCTAGGTGGACCTCTCGAGTGACAACAGATATCACCCTTTCGCAAAGCAACTTGTAGCTTCCTTCCTCAATCAGGGAAGACTTTACTTGGGACCGTAATGTAGGCCAAGTTTAAGGGTTGTAAGAAATGAAGGGATACATAGGCCCAAATCTTTAAATTCGGCGGGGGTTGTAAGAACCAAAACAACCTTTTGCAAGGAATGACTTTTGCCCCTGTATTTACCATTCTTTTTAGACGTTGTTGCTTCTTTGTTCAAGCTTATTTAGACTAAGCAATTTTTCTTGATCTAAGAGGACTTTAATTTGGACCGTAATGTGGGCTAGGTGATGGGGTATTTGAAAGAAAGGATAAAGGCTCAACACCTATTATATTTGTTAGGCTCTCGAAGACCCATGATCACCTTTGGCAAGTGGCTCCTACCTTTGTCGTTCTTCTAGACTTTTCTCTTTGTCGGGAAACTCGCTTCTATTTTGTTGTCGTCTTGGATGACTTTATCTTCTCTTGGAAGTCATCATTGCGTTTGGAAATTATCATTGTGTTTGGAAATCACTGTCACTCATCATTTGTTTGTTTTTTTTTTATTTTTATTATTATTTTTTTAATTTTTAATTTTTAATTTTTTATTTTTTTTATAGGAAATTTTCTCCTTTCTCTTCTTTTCCTTTATTTTTTGTGAAAAACTTGCTATTATATTGGTTCCTACAGATGTCATAAATACTGCATCATCTTGGAGATCATCATTCATTTATTGTGCGCTTTCTTGGAAATCGTCATTCATTCATCGCGCGCTCTGTTGGAGACCACCATCTGTCCATGGTTCATTATCTTGGAGGGTACTGTTTGCTGCAGGTGTTCTTGGAAATCGTCACGCGTTGATGGTTTTGCCTTGACCCAGTGTAGGCGGTGATCATTAGGTCGGCTAAATGATGGGAATGCAACCAGCTCAAGTGGGCTTTGCAAGGGTTATATTTAACTGTATGGTAGAAGAAGAGAGGGCCTCTTTTCATTTCAAGTTGAATTGCTTAGTCTATAAAGCTCTTTCAAAATTTTAGCAACGTCTTGAAAATGGTAAATGTTAGTTCGCGGATTCATTCCCTGCATGCATTTGCCCTAATGTGGGGGTGGCTACTGGTTTGGGCTTTTGAATGGAAATCACATGCAGCTCTAGTGGGCTGACCAATGGATTGCTCTCTGTTTGGGAGAATGAAATGATGGCTCCCCTTCATTTTGAGGGTTTAGCTGCTTGCTACTTTGCTAGGGCATCCTCGGGGGTCACTCTTTGGGCTTCAACAAGATATGTGATTGATCTCATCTCTCACCCCTTTGTATTTCCCCTCTCTCTGTACTTTCTAATCATCTCTCCCTTCTTTTCAAAGTCAGAGATTGTTTCTGCTAAAAGTGGTGCTTGCGCTATCCCATCCTCCAAGTTAGAGTAAAACATTTTGAAGGAAAAATTCCTGAGGAAGAAGACATCATTCATGAAGTGCCATGAGACAATGATATAAATATGAAAACTTTGAATCTTTTTCATTTAGATGATGTTATTTTCATGCTCAAATTAGAATTGAAAATTGAAAGATGGGTTTAAAAGAAATCTCTCTATTTCGGAATAAACCCCTCAGACTGGTTTTGGAATCGCGTTGGCATCCTTCACACTCCATTTTCCATGAGTGTCCATCTGATTGCACAGGGATGGCTTTTTGAGGACCAGTAGAGTGGCAACATGATGTTGAGATCATGGCTTTGCATGAATTATAAATTGGGTGGGATACTGGAGGGATTTTATCGGTTTGACTGTGCTATTGGACCTGAAAAAAGAAAAACAAAATACAGTTAGCATATGGAGTTGAAGGTTTTATGCAATGCATGTCCTATGGAGGTCCCTTCTTTGAGGGAAGCTAGGCATGATGTTGAGTCCATTTTGGAGGAGGGGTTTGCCCCTGTATGCAATACAATACCTCTTTGGCATGGGCTGGTTGATATTTTTTTGTTTAGGCGATCCCGCCTCCATGGACTGAGAGAGATTTGGGCCTCTCTTGAGATACGATTCTATACATGCCATGAATCCCTAGGGTTGGAGGAACCCTTAGAGGTTTAGGTAGGTTTGATTAGCATGAGATTGGATCATCCCTTTCTCTCTACGGTTAATTGAATGCATGAGAATGCAATGACTAGAGTTTCTTGGCACTCTTGTCCTGGGATGGATGTTAATGCATGAGCCTAATAGTAATTATATGGACAGCATAACGGCAATGAATAAGCAGTTTAGAAGACCCCCTTTTCATTCTTGATTCACCCTTCGACTCTTTTGGCTTTTGTTGGCTAGGAAGAAGACAATGAGAATGTAAAAAGAAAAATAAAAAGGATAAGTTAGTGCTTTTAAATTGAAGATTTTTATGCAATGCATGTCCTAGAGGTGCCCCTACTTTGAGAGGGGTACTAAGCATGATGTGTTGGCTCACTTTTGGAGATAGGGGGTTGCCCCTGCATGCAATACTGTACCTGTGCGAGCCTGTTCATTCATTCATTCATACATTCGTATATCCACTCAATGAAAGTAGAAAGGATAGTTTTATTGCATTTGATTTCTTTTTACATGGAATTGAAAGTACATTTGAAGGGGAAGGGGGAACATTTTCCTTGGGATCTTCGCCTATCCTATGCTTACATCATGGGATCCTAACTACTCTTGAGTCTTTGGGTTTGCTTTCTTGACTGGAGGTTAGTAGGAGACCTTGATTTGAATTGCCCTTGTGTCTTCTTGGCAACCCTATCTCTATGAGCGAAAAGGGATTAGGGCCCCTCTTCATGAGATGACTTTGATGCATGCCATGAATCCTTAAGGTCTCTTGGTACCCTTGGGAGTTTTGGGTTGGCTTGAATTTAGACGAGAAGGTCTTTGAGCCTTTCTCTAGGGGTTGATTGGATGCATGAAGATGCAATGACTTGAGTTACTTTGAGAACTCTTGTCTTGAAGTGCGTTCCGATGCATGAGCAGTTATGATGCATGTACATAGAAGCAACAAGAATTAGATAGCATGAGAGCATGGATTAAACAAAATTTATAAGGGAAAAATAAAGCGGTCGCCCTTTCCTCCTTGATTTTGAAATTGACGCGAGTGTCCTAGATCCGACAGAGGTTCGGCTATGCATGGGGTGCTATATGAGCATGAGGTTGGGGGTTTACTAATGCTTCCTAAAAAGCTCGGTTCCCAAACCTTCAAATCTTCGGTGTCTACCCCGAAAAGGGTGAACTCCATCTTTGGTTGGTGGTTCGAGCGGAGGAACTATCAAGAGACCGTAGGCTAAGAAACTGACACAGCATCCGCCCACAGTCAATATACTATTCCCCCTTCTATCTAGAAGCGTAGTAACCAGGTAATACATGTAAGATGCAAATGCAAGTGAGCGCACCAAGTGTGTGTGGAATTTTTGAAAATGGAGGAAAGGACCTAACAACACACATCACATCCTGGCCATTCATTCACATATATGACAATAAATAAGACGTGAAACGAAAATGTGAACCAAGGTCCACCTACGAAAGAAAAATGCAAAGAGTTGGTAACTTTTCGAAAAACTCAATGCAAGGTAAAATGGATGATCAATGCAAGAGCATGAATGTAAACAATGGATGTAAGTGATGACACTTATTTGAGAATCATTTTTGAAAAATAAAGCTTGCTTTGGAAACTTGAAAAATTCGAAGGGTGGATAAAATTGGGCAAGGTAACCGGAGATTCTGGGTGAGTGAAGGGTGAAGAGACATGTTAATGGCCTAACCCTCTAAGTGATCCCCAGAGGAGTCGCCAGCTGTCGCGCTCCGGTTTTTTGAGGTCCAAGGTCCTTTCGGCTCGGAGACCCTAAAGTACGGAACTTTGTCATTAGAACTCATCCTCCCAGGAGGACAAGTGCGACTAGGTTTGAAAATTGATTTGACTAAGGGCTTTTTAGAAAAATAGGAGTTGCCACCTAACTTGATTAAGGTGAGTTAGGGCACCTAAAACTAAGCGTTAATCCAAAGATTAAACTTAGGGTTTTTGAAAAAGGTTTTTCAAAACTCCCTCGAGAGAGGGTTTTTAGGAAAATAGGTTGTTCAGCAACCTTTTGAAATGTTTAAGCCCTTTTTGAAAATAACTCCATTTTTGAGCTTTCAAAAACAGGAATCTAAGGTTCGGGGGTTGGTTACGTGTAGGGAAGATATTCTAAGATCATCACCCTACCCCGCCCTTTCGGTACCTACATGTCTAAGCACCCTTTGTTCACTCACTAGAATAAGCGGTTACCATGGTCCAATTTATATCCACTTTAGAATTTTTAAAAACAGGGTTTAGTCATCACTTTTCGGATGGATGATGCATGATACAAGTTTTTGGAAAAAGTTTGAAAATAATGGAGATTTGTAAAGAGTTTGAAATAGAAACTTTGAATTGACTGGGATTTTTGAAAAAGGGATTGGGGTTGAAATGAAAGTTATGATCGCACCATTTTAGGTTGCCTACGTATCTCATTTGGCAAGAATCAGGTCATTCGTAGTTCGAGATAAGTTTAGGACACTTTGAGGTCTTTGGAAGGGTTTAAGACACTTTGAGATCTTTGGATAAGTTTAAGACACTTTGGGGTCTTTGGAAGTTGAACACTCTTTGTGGTCTTGAAAGTTTTGACTTGAAATTGAATGGTGGAGTGTTTCTTCAAAATGTTTTGGGATCAACTTGAGGGAGTTTTGGAAAAATGCTTTGGCATGACTCAAGAGAACTTGAAAGTGTTTTTGAAGTCTTGTTTTGAAGACCTTGGAGGCATGACTTTAGAATATTTTGATGAATTAGTTTTTGAAAGCGATTTTTTAAAATGGCTAAGTGTTTGGAACCCTAACATGGGCAACCTTAGGGGTTGTTCTTGATTTATCACTTGTCCTCAGAATCCCTTACCATGAGAGGGGTAAGGACACCTTAGGTTTGTGACCCTTTGAAAACATTTTTAGAAAAGCCTTGGAGAGGGAATGTAAGATCATTTGAAAAGTTTATAGAGTTGGGTTGAAGTCATGGGATAGGAGGTTTTGGAAGAATAGGTTAAGAGGACAATTGGAAAGTTTGAATGATCATTTGAAAAAGGGTTCAAGAGTTGGAACCTTGAAGTGTATTAATCTCGGTTGTGTTAGCCTACGGTTAGGGGCAACCTAAGGTTAAGATAACCTATGGTTAGGTAACTAGGGTCAAGTTAACCTTGGGTTAGGTAACTAGGGTCAAGTTCACCTAGGGTTAGGTAACTAGGGTCAAGTTAACATAGAGTTAGGTAACTAGGGTCAAGTTAACCTTGGGTTAGGTAACTGAGGTCAAGTCAACCTAGGGTTTGGTAACTAGGGTCAAGCTAACCTTGGGTTAGGTAACTAGGGTCAAGTTAACCTAGGGTTAGGTAACTAGGGTCAAGTTAACCTAGGGTTGGATTGAAAGATGATTTTGAAGTGTGGTTTGGTGCATTTTTGGAAAGAGTTTTGGAAAACAAAACATGTTATGCAATGGACTTTAGTATGCCATCTCTTTGAAGATCATTTCCGTGAAGATTTTGACTCTAGTCAAGAGTGTGGTTTGTATGGGTGGTGCTTGGAGACCATTCCAAGGAAGGTTTCCTCATGGCTATTATAACCAATATCTTGGCAAGAGTAATAGGGGTCAAAATTCAACATAATGATAGTGATTTTTGGAAGATCATTTTTATACAAAGATGGAGAGAATGCATTTTTGAAATTATCTTTGGGAAAGGATTTGAAAACCATTTTTCAAGGGAACCATTCCATCAAGAGAGGGTTCATATAGCCAATAAAAAGGGAGACAACTCATGAGAGGGTTCCATGGGGCCATTCCAACCCCTAAACTTTAGAGAACGGAAACTATAAAAATCAGAGGATTTGAACATCATTCTTAGGCGATCATAAGGAGAAAAGGGGACCATTATAACAATTTAGGGGTCCTATGGCCAATATAAAGGGAGACCACTCAAGAGAGGGTTCTATGGGGCCATTTTAACCACTACCTTTGAGAGAATGGAAACCTTGAAAATTAGAGAGTTTGAAAGCAACTTTTGTGCAAGTTGAAATACAATGGTGCAAAAATATGAATTAGGGGGTTGTGAGGGATTTTCTAAGGCATGATTCCTAAAGTCTCATCCTAAACTTCAAGGGGCCAACTCTTTGAACAATTTTTGAAGGACATATAGAACTTGAAAATGTCATGAAATTAAGAGTAATGCAAGCATTGTGGAATATGGTAATAAACATAAAATGAAGCCAAGCATACAAGACATGATCAAAATAACAATATGCAAGGGGTCATGATTCACATACAAGGTTTTTAGGCTTCACCATACAAACAAGGGGCTCTTAGGCCATACCATCTTAAAGTAGGCTAGTGAGAGGTCCCCCTACACGGTGGCTCTCACTTGCTTTCCTCTAGGCATAATTTAGCAGCCCTCTTGGCTCAAGTATGCAAGAAAGGGGGGTTGAAGATAGGGATTAAAATAGAGAATAACCTAAGTAGGCTAGGAGGGAGAAGAGAAGAGTGGGGGAGAGCACAAATATAAAAGGGATACCACTTTTTGCCTTCAACACTCTTGTAATCTTCAATGGATGTCTTGATTGGAGCTTGAGTGACTTCAAGAAGGCTTGAGATCAAGAAGGCTTGAGAGGCTTGAGTGGAGTGTATAAGTGTGTATGAGGCTTTGTGTGTGGAGTGTATAGGCTTAGGAGAGGTAGAATCTAACTTAAGTGTTGGAGGGGAGGAATATATGTAAAGATTCGAGTTTCTGGAGTGATTTCAGCAGAGTTTCGTATCAATTTCGGACCTGGAATATGTAAGGGGGAGGCCTCTATTTATAGGCAATCTGGAACAAACCATGCGTATGTGCTACATGCCCATGGCCAAACTTTGGCCGTGCGCATGTAGGACATGCACAGGTCATGTTCCATTGCCATAATAACACATGGCACCCTATGTACTGGTTAAATCTCGACCGTTGATCGAAAGTCGGTCGATCTAAATAAAATTTTAGTGCATGTAGCATACGCTCCATCATCGGGAAGAATCGCCCAAACTTTGCCTCAATAATTGGGCCAACCGGGAAGGTTCCAAGGGAATCGGTCGCACTTGGGATGTTCTCCTAGTGCATCCGATGAACTTTCATGTTTTCGAAGAGTTTAAATTATGTTCAGAAGCATGGGATATCATCTTGGGAAGCGTGCTAAAACTGACACTTTTGTGGAGCATCTGTGATACGCTCCGCGGGTGTTTGAAAGTGGCTGTTTTCATTTGATTTGATCGACGCCTTCGAGAAGCGATCTATTCTATCAGGCCGTTCCGATGGAAAATACTCTGGAAATACTTTCTAGAGTTCCCAAATTTACGCATTTCTCAAGTCGTTTGACGGTGCATTTTGATTAGGGAATCGAAGAAAAAGTCAACCTTGGCAGAGCGTCTGCGAGACGCTCCAGGGGTTGCTGGAAGTTATAGTTTTTGCACCGTACGATGGAGGACTTCGGGAAGCCATCTATTCAATCGAACTGTATCGATGGAAAGATCTATGGACGGGCTTTCATGAATTCCCTGATTTACGCATTTCTTAAGTCAGTTGGCGGTGCGTTATAACCAGGGAATCGGGGGAAAAGACAATTTAAGCGGAGCATTTACAAGACGCTCCAGGGAACTTTTATCGCATCGTGTGAGTTTAGTGTCATAGGGTGTTCCTGGGGTTAAACAAGGGTGCGCGGTGAAACCCTCGCTCGAAATCCTAAGGCCGGTGCTGTTTCGGGGCATTTTTGGGCTTCCAAGGGCAAAACGGTCATTTTGACTGTAGTTGGCTGGAAATGGTGAGGAATGGTCTGGTATATTGTGTTAGGCGTGTAGCGATGTTTAGGGATGGTTTTGAGAGAGTCTGTCGCCGTTCATCGGGGTTCGTGTCGTGTTGAGTCTTTTAGGGGCAAAATGATCATTTTGACCAGAGTGAGCCTGAATAGGACTGAATTTGGACCAAATGGCGTGCAGGGGACGCCCGATGGTTTGACAACATTGTGGAAGGATGGACTTACCGTTTTGAGAGATTTTGAACTTTCCCAAAACGTGCCTGGAGACCCAAGGGGCAAATTTGGTCATTTTTCACCGAGTCGGGCTACCAAGCGCCGGTGTTGACCTAGGTGTTGGTTCCCGAGACTACCCGGTCTCGAAAAACTACTTGTGCGGTGTTGGTTTCTAAGAACGCCTAGTCTTAGAGAGCTGTCTGGAGGGTAGTGTTGGTTCCCGAGAACGCCTGGTCCTAGAAAGCTACCTGGAAGGGCAGTGTTGGTCTCTGGGAACGCCTAGCCCCAAAGAACTACCGAATGACGGACATTCTATATTGGCGGGCTAGTAGGCGCCAGAAGTGAACCGTCTGGAATTTGATGAGGTGTTGGTCCCCGAGATCGCTCGATCCCGGGAAGTTACCTGGATGGCATTGGTTTCCGGGACCGCCTGGTTCGGAAAACTACTTGGAACAATGGTGCTTAAGGCTTCAGCAGATCCTTGTGGGCCCGAGAAGCGACTAGCTGGTTGGATTGGAGATTGAAAGGCTCATATTGAGCTTGTATATGTTGTGATGTTGGAAACTGAATCCAGTCGGGCCGGAGATTGCCAAGCGGGCAAAAATGGGGTGCTTACAGGGAGAAGAGAGAAGGGGGGAATTGCATAAACGTAAATAGAAAACTAACCTTATGTCTTCTTGGATTTACTTATTTTATTAGTTTACATCACTTTAATCTTTGAGAGTTTTGAGATTGCAGGACCTTGAATCTTCAATGGTCGGCTTGAAGGCTCGTATTTGAGTTTGTAGGGTGTATGTGTGTTAGGGTTAGAGTGTATGAGGACTAAGGTTTGAAGAAGCCTAAGAAAACTAGGGTTTAGAGAGAGTTCGAGGCCTATATATTGAGAGAATTTTAGGATTTGGACTGAAAAACCACGGGTTTAGAGAGAGTTCGAGGTCTATATATTCGGAAATAGGTAGAAACCCTCGAAATAGTATAACAGGCTTGAAAAAAAATGTCAGGATTTGGATCGAAAAACCACTAGAATGGACTCGGAATGACTCGGGAGAAAGCTTGAAGCTTAGAAACACTATCGAGAGTGTTCTTAGGAGATTTTCGGGTTGATACCAGAGCCGGCGTGGTTGGAAAAGGCGACTGGCTCACCAGGGGCAAAATGGTCATTTTGCACTAGGCTTGCCGAAATTGACTCGGAATGATCCAGAAATGCATCGGAAGGTTGGGGATACTATTAGAAGCATCCCCGAGAGGTTACCGGTTTGATACCCAGAGTCGGTGTGATTACCGAGGGCACTCGGATGCCCAGGGGCAAAATGGTCAAGTGGGCCCTACGGGCTCGGGGAGCGATTGATGGACTAAATTAGAGTTTAAAAGGCAAGTTAGAGTTTGGATATGCCTGTGATGCGTGAAAGTGAGACCGGTTGGGCTGGAGATTGTTGAGCGGGCAAAAATGTGATGCTTGCACACATAAGCCTGGCCACCAATTATTATCCACCGATTGAATTCTCAATGCAATACCACAAAAATTTGAAACTAAGCAAAAAAAAAAAAAAAAAAAAAAAAACAAACCTAAAATAAAGGAGAAAATCAAAAATCAAAATCTATCAAGCTATCACACAAAAAAAGTGGAACGAAGTTACCCATGACCTTAGCTGAAGATCACTTCGTCATGGTGGATTAATGAAGATCCAATCCACCAATTGCCCTTCAACCATGGTCTGTTCAATGCTCGCTTTGTACCTCTGATCTCCGGTAATGATGCCAAAACTTGAATCACTTCTTAAGATGTTGTATGTTAAGCTCTCGCAAGAGAACGGGTATTGCCATTGAAGTATAAGTTTGGTGAGTACCAGGGTCGATTTTCCTCAAGGATCATGCCAAATATAGGCTATAACACTCAACTCACACTAAACTATTCAAAATTCATGACAAACGAAATAGAATTAAACCAAAAGTAGACCAAAAATCTTTAGGTTTTTGAGAATTATTTGTTAAGCTACTGATGCAATGGAGTTGAAAACAATTAACAACTTGGCAAGTAATCAAATAAGATTTAAAGACAAGTAAAAGGGATTTGAATACAATTGATCTAATCTACCAAGTTCAACAAGTATTTCAACGGAGGATTTGTTAACTCAAATCAAGGATTACTCTATAGATCCTTGATTCGGAAGATTTAGACCATAAAACCTTAGATTCTTACTTAATTAAGAATATAGTAGTGTTCAATTGAAAGAGTCCTAGATTCAAATCATACATTTGTGCAATCCCTATACGAATTGTGTAATTGTGGATAGAAATTACCAACTGATATTATAAAACTAGGTTTTCTAAGAGATTTACATTCAATTAAGATGAATTAGAGAGAACTTAAGATGAATCAATGAAATCCATATACTTCTATTGAAATCCATTAAAGATCCCTAGTTGATCTTAACAATTGTACCCCAGGATGGGTTTAGCTACTTGAGTCCATGATAGAATTGTAATAAACTTGAAAGATCTTGTATTGATTTGCAAGAAAAGTGTAAGCACCACATTTTTACCCGCTCAAAAATCTCCGGTCTGACCGAACTCACATTCAAACCAACACAAACACATTCAAGCCCAAACCCGTTTTTTCAGACTCAATCCAATCAATCAATCGCTTCATGGGCCCACCGGGCCCAATAGAGGCAAAATAACCAAAATACTTTTACGGTGTTGCTCGGTTTAATTCTAGTTGGCACATCTTCCTAAAGACAGTAAGTCCCCATTTCAACCTCAATTTAAGTTCCAATTCCAGTCTAGACCGATCAAACTCAATTCAACACGTCTTTCGAGAAAGTTAATCCCTCAGACAGTAAGTCCATTCAGTCTGGTATGTTTTTTGAGAAAACTCCTTGGAACAATAAGTCCCTTCAAACCTATCGACCGGGACAAAACTCAAGTCCTCGAGATGGTAGAACAGTTCACTTCTGGCACCTGTTAGCCTGCTAATGTAGAATGTCTATTATTCGGCACATCTTTCGAGAAAGTTGATCCCTCAGAAGATAAGACCATCTAATAGCTTCATGAAATCAGACAGTCTCTAGAATGAACGCACGCCAACTCTTACAAATATCACAACTGTCAGAGTGGCGAAAACACTCGTAAATAGATCGATATTGGGAATTGCTAACAAATCCCCTATGTCATAGGACCAAACACGTCTCTTAGCCATGACACATTTACCGAAGGATGGAATACCTTTGAAAACCAATTCATCACACATCATTAGAGTGATAGAAACACTCAAAACCCATGTTAACACTAGTGTTTGGTGAAAAATGACCCAATTGCCCATTAGGCCATTCTGGTACGCTTCACGAGAAAGTACTTAACTCCTTAGAGTGGTAAGTTCATCTTTCCAAAATTGTCCCAAAGACAATCCGGCATGTTCAAATGGCTTCCAGTCGATTCTGAATCAATTCAAAGACCATCTGGTAAATATGACCATTTTGCCCCTAAGCATCCAATCGCCTCCGAGAACCACACCGACTCTGAGTATCAAACATCCTGAGGATGTTTCTAATAGTATTCTCAACCTTTCAACATCTTTTTGGATCATTCTGAGGCTATTTTGTCAAGCCCGATGCAAAATAACTATTTTGCCCCTAGTAGGCCGTTCTTTTTTTTCCCACCACAACAGCTCTGGGTATCAAACTGACAATCTCTTAGAACACTCTCAATAGTATTTTCAATCTTCAAGCCTTCCCATGGGTCAATCTGAGTCCATTTTGGTATTTTTCTTGTTCAAATGATAGTTTTGCCCCTAGTGGGCTGGTCAACCTTTTCAAATATTCTAGCATTGTTTCTTAAATCCGTCACCTTCAGGACACTCTTTCAAGGGTTCCTGTCCATCCCCGGCCTTCTAGATCATTCCTGGACCTTCCGGAGTCATTCATAGTGCAGCTAAGCCAAAAATTGCATGGTAGTTACTAGGACGGGCGCCCAAATCTTTTTCCTTGCACCACAATGGTTAAAAGATATATTTTTTGCCCCTTTAAAAACTTTCCTAGTGGTGCTAAGCCAATAAATGGCCTAGCGCCACTCCTTGTGTTGGAGTGGCGCTAAGGTTAAATTCCCACTAACGCCACTACCACAGGCACAATTTCTTGATTCAATTACCTATAAATACAGACCTTCCCACTATGTGAATAGGGTCTGCAAACTCAGTCCAAAAACTTTATCTCTCTTAAAACAGAGCTCGAACTTCCCCAAAACCCTAATTCTCTCAAGCCTTTTCAAGCCCTAGCCTCCATACGCTTAAACCCTCACCTCCATATATCTTATACACTTAAACACAAGCCTCCAGGCATCCATTGAAGATCAAATGCTGCATCTTCAAAGCTTTCAAGGTTCAAGTCAAGTAAAACAAACAAAGAAATCAAAGAAAGAAGAATACGAGATTGGTTTTCTATTTACTTTTATGTAATCCCCCTTTCTCTTCTCTTTCGTAACTCGCTTAGGTTTTCTTCTATTTTAATCCTTATCTTTTACCTCCTCTTCTTGCATGCTTGAAACAAGGGACTCCCCAATCCATACCTGGGAAGGACTGTTGAAGGTTATGTGACAGGGGTTTTCTTCTAGTTCAACCTTAGATGGTGTAGGTTCGGCCCCTTTGATTATGTGGTGAAGCTTAACCTTATATGTTCACGACCCTACTGCATTGTGGTTATCATGTTCATACATTGCATTTAAAGTCATTTTCAAACTTGCATCAAGGCTCTTTTTTTAAACTTAACATTCAAAATCTCCTTTTTCAAACTTGTTTTCAAAATCACACTCCTAGGATGATTTAGCTATTCTATGGTTAAGGTTGTGTTAGGAAAGTGTTACATTCAATGTGACTATCAAGGTCTAAATTTTGGGTGTAAACCCTAAATTATTTTTATCAAAACCACTATCTTAAGATGATTCTAGCCATTTCATGGTTAGGGTTGTTACACGAAACTGTTACATTCAAAGTGATCATTATGGTCCATATTTCGAACTCTATTTGTTTTTAAAATCACAACCTTAGAATGGTTCTAATCTTTTCATGGTTAGAATCATTTTAGGAAAGTGAGATATTCAAGAGACTTGCAAAAGTCCATATTCAAATCTCTTTCCAAATAGTTTTGTAATCTACTTTTTAAAAACTCTTTTCAAAGATCTACTTTCTAAAAACCCTTTGTTGTGAAGTACAAGTCAAGCCCTAGAATTCATAGTTATGAAACCCTAATTCCTTTCATAAAATCATGACTTTCTATTTTGCCTCAAATCATAGGTTTCTAAAATTATTTTTTTTACATCAAATCATAGATTTTCAAAACTCTTCTCCCACCTATATGCATAAATTTTCAAAACTCAACATTTCCAATTTCATGTCGAAACAAATCTTTCAATTTAGTAAACTTAATCAAATCCTTCAATTTTGGAAGCAAAATCGAATCATCTATTTTTGAAAATAAAATTCAATCTTCTACTTTAAGAAATAGAAATCAAATCTTTCCTAATCCTGACTTTCTAAATTTCAAACTATCAAATCTTTTCTATTTCTAATCTTTCCTAACTCCAATCTTTCTTAAATCCAAGCTTTCAAAATTTCTTAATTTCAAACTTTTAAATCTTTCTAAATTCAAATCTTTCCAAAGTCAACTGTTTCCTAAAATGGAACTTGGCTAATTCAAAGTTTTCCTAAGTTTAAGTTTTCTAAATTCTAACTTTTGAAATTCTTCCAAATCAAGTCATATTTATACAAGTTTTTTCAAGTCAAGTGTTTCTAAATCAAATCAATTCCTTTTCTCACATTTCCCAATTTGAAACTTTCATAATTTAAAACTTTGCTAAAATCCAATTTTTTAAAATCAAACCTCTCAAATTCAAATCAAGTCTTTCCAATTCAATTGCATGCTTCAACCCTAAGTTCCCTAAGTCCTAAGATGTCTAAACCCTGGTTCAACCTTAATCCTAAAGTTAGGAAGTTTTAATTCTTTTCTAATACTCTTTTCCAAATCAAGATGGTCTTCAAACTTCAATTTAAGTCAAGATGATTTCAAAATTCTATTCAAACCTTTCAAAATAAGTCCAAGTTCTACTCGTCAAGTTCAATTTCAAATCAAAGCTCAATTTCAAATCCTTAAGTTCAATTTCAAATCAAAGTCAATTTCAAGTTCGATTTCAAATCAAAGTTCAATTTCCAATCTTCAAATCAAGGTTCAAATCCAACCCTTTTCAAGTCAAAATTTCAAAGACTCCAAAGTGTCTTTTCAAATCAAACGAGACTCCAAAAGTGTTTATTTTCAATCGTACCCAGAATCCAAACTATGACTGACCTGATTCCCAATAAAGGGATACATACGAAACCCTCATGGGTGCAATCACAACCTTTTTCAAGTTTCCAAATTCCACAACCTTTTCAAGCTTCAAATCTATTTTTAAAATCAAATCTTTTTCTTGCACTTGCATGTCATGCATCATATCAAATTTATTTCTAAAATTCTTTTCAAAGTAGATAGTATTGGATAATGGATAATTGAAGATTCCAATTGAATGAACCTAGGGCGAATAGATATGTGGGTATCGCAAGGGCGGGATAGGGTGATAGTCTCGTACATCTTTCCTATACGTCACCAAGCTCTAAAACTAGAATCACTGTTTTTAAAAACAAAAAACCATGTTATTTTTCAAAAAGGGGCTTAAATCTTTTTGAAGGCTGCCGAACAACATGTTTTCTAAAAAAATCCTCTATTAAGGAAGTTTTCAAAACCTTTTAAAAAACCCTAAGTTTAACCTAAGTCATGTTAATCAAGTTAGGTGGTGACTCTAAATCTTTTTCAAAGTCTCTTATTCAAATCAATTTCCAATTCAAACCTAGTTGCACTCGTCCTTCTAGGAGGATGAGTTCTAATAAGAAAGCACTATATTTTTCTCACTTGTGTGTGTTCTCAAGTGCGAAAAATCGGGGCACGATAGCTGGTGACTCCGCTAGGGAAGCTTAGAGGGTTAAGCCATTATCATGTCTCTTCACCCTTCACCCATCTAGAGTCTTCAATTAACTTGTCCAATTCTGTCCACTTCAAATTTTCAAACTCAAACTTTTCAAAGTTGTTTTTGAAAACATGCTATCACTTGTATTTAAATTACATTCAATCATTCTATTTTGCATTAAGTTTGTCATCCAAGTACTGACTTTTTGCATCCTTATTTTGGTACGTGGATTCTTGTTCACATCTTATTTTTATGTCATATTAACTGTCATATATGTCATGAATGAAAATGATGGAATGGACAGGATGGATGAGAGTTGTTGGGCCCTTTCCTTCATTTTTCAAAATTTCAAACACACACTGCCCATGCACTTGCATTTGCATATTTGCATTCTTTACCTGGTTACGTCCCTTCTAGTTATTGGTTGTGGGCAGATGCTATGTTAGTTTCTTAGCCTATGGTCTCTTCATGGTTACCCCACTTGGATCACCAACCTATAATGGCACCACCTCGGGGAGACGGCCTAGGTTTGAAAATTAGGGAACTGAGCTTTTTAGGAAGCATTAGTAAACCCTTAATCTCATGCTTATGTAAAAACCATGCATAGCCGAACCTCTGCAGGATTTAAGACACGCACATCAATTTCAAAATCATGAAGGAAAGGGTGATTACTTTACTTTCCTTAATCCTTGTCTAATTCCTACTATTATAATGCTTGTATAAATGCTCATTCATACATATTTACTTTACAATTGCATTCTCTCTCTCTATACTCTTGGTATACATGTTCATGCATTCAATACTCCATGTCAAGACAAAAGTTCCAAAGTAACTCAAGTCACTGCATTCTCATGCATATGATCAACCCATAGAGAGTGACACCGAGATCACTCTCCCATACATAAGACCTACCAAAATCCTAAGGGTTCCCACATAATCCTAGGGACTCATGGCATACATTTTGAGTCATTCATAAAGAGGGGCCCCAATTCCTCTATGCACGCAAAGATAAGGTTGCCAAGAAGACAAGAGGCAATCAGATTCCAAGGCCTCTCGATAGCTCCCTCAACATCAAGCTCAAAGAAGGCAAATTTGAAGGCTCAAGAGTAGTTTAGGATTTCAAGTGTAAAAGTAGATAGGTGGAGGTCCCAAGGAAAATGTTCCTCTTTCAACTATTAAAATGTACTTCGATTCTTTTATATTTTTAAACTCAAAGTTCAAAATATTCTTCTACTTTCTGTAAGCGACATGAATGAATGAATGTATGTTCTTAATCAACAGTAAAGTATCTGCATACAGGGGCAGTCCCCCTATCTCTAAAAGTGAGCCAAATACATCATGCTTAGTCTCCCTCACAAGAAGGGACACCTCTAAGACGTGTATTGCATAAAGCTTTTTAAATATCAAAATCCTGACTTGCGACTTGTGTTTCTGTCTGCATTTCATCTCTCTAGGCAAGAAAAGTGAATGTTGGTTCAACCTTTTTCATCCTAATAAAAGCCATGATTCACAAGCTACAAGAGAGTAGACCACTGGAAAGTAAGAACTCTAGCAGAGGCACTCCACATAACCCATCAGTTATAATTTCAAAAGGGACGACTTATGTCGTAAAGGGGCCAGAATACCAAGACCGCACCTTCCTAACCATACAACCTCACCAATCCAACATGAACCTGACTGTCGAAACCCTACTCAATCCTCCTTATTACTGCCTTATTCTTACTCCTCTGTTTGAACTTGAACCCATGGTGGCTATGGTTGGACCTGAACCCCAAACCGACACCTGGGGAGCCATACGACCACTATTGCCTTTGGTCCTACCAAAGAAACCAACTCTACCCACCACCCTACCTATCCTCACAAAACTTCCACCTGTGGTAGTCCCTTTACCCGTACACCCAAAGGTAACTCTTCCTATCATGACCCAATTGCCAATATCTAGTCTCCACAATGTCCCATGGAATTAACCCTTGACAAGGCCCAAAGCACTGAAGAGCCCACAGGGAAAATAGGAGGGATGACCCGGTCAAGGTGACTTTACACCTCCGCCAAAGTAGAAAGAAAGAGGAAAGGGAACGATAAAGAGGAAAGCTCTAACCTGCCAACAAATCAAGAGATATTAGAATTTACCAAAGCTCTGGAAAAAGTTGATTACAACATCATAGAACAACTCAGAAAAATCCCAGCCCATATCTCAATGTTAGGCTTGCTACTCACCTTTGAGGTGCATTGGGATTCTTTGCCGAGGATCCTTAAATACGCCCATGTGCCTAAGAATTTCACGCCGGATAATTTGCATAACATGGTGAGCCTCATTATGATCCCAAATATCATTACCTTCTCTGATGATGAGTGGTGTGATATTGCGGGCACCCAAAAATAAAACCTATACCCCTAAAAAACAAACATGTAGTAGTGCGAGTAAGGATCATTCCCACGGAGAATGTCTAACATAGTTTTATGCTATGTGAACAAGGAGGGGGGGGGGGGGGGGGGGGGGTTTGGGTATAATAAAAACAATTTTAATAAAAACAACTATGGAACAATTCAGATTAAAGTATCGAAATTAATCAAAAGAACAAACCTTGATCTAAGTCAACATCCACCATCGAAATTATATAACTGATATCGATGCACGCATATATCAATTCACACTTTGAAAATTCACCGTCGGAGTTATTTTCCTATCCCTCCTTAATCATAGTTAATAAAAAAATAAGCGATCTCATTAACCCTAACTATTAAACAACCCAGGATAAGTACACAAGGTTTAATCTAATAGGAGCCTTAAGAATTAGAGAGATCGATGAAACTAAATAACACATGCACAAGCGGTTGCATTTAATTTAGTTAAGCGTCCTTTCTAAGAGCTAATATTTCCTAATGCAGCAAATCATTAAATCTTAGTTGCTTCACAAATTAGAGGAATCAAACAATTGCGGATTTGATATCTAACCTAGCAGAAGATTGCAACGAATATTAAACTAGTAGGCCTTCTAGTAGTTAAACGAGACAATCATGACAATATACACAAAAAAACATTGAATATTCAAAACAAATTAGATCTCACAGTTTATTGTTAATTCTGAGGCTTCCGTTTCCTTCAATCAAGATTCAAAGTTTAGCCATGCAGGGCCATGAAGAAAACTCAAAGAAGAAGTTACAGAAGAAGAGAGAAATGTGTGTTTTCTGCTACTTTTTCCTCCTAGAAT
The DNA here is from genome assembly GCA_033060915.1 of Euryodendron excelsum. Lineage (NCBI taxonomy): Eukaryota > Viridiplantae > Streptophyta > Magnoliopsida > Ericales > Pentaphylacaceae > Euryodendron > Euryodendron excelsum. The sequence goes on from CM065388.1 coordinate 34,101,252, forward strand.
AATCTGAAAAACGCTAACCCTAAAAATAAAACAATCCCAGCTTTTATAGGCTTCAGAAAATCTACAAATGCGTAAAGCCGTTCAAACATATTGGACCACCGTTCAAACGGTACGTCAAATGCACTTCGAACAAAAAAATTGCTCTCTGTATCTTTCAAACGCACTTTGAACCTGAACTTGGCATGAATCCGTTTGACATACCGTTTGAATGCATATGTAACCATTCGAACGCACTGTTGGATCGTTCGAATGCCCTTTGAACGCTATTTCTAATTTAGCACGAATTTGTCCCTTAAGCTAGGATTCTCTTCCTTGGCATTCTATAGCACCCTAAATCAAAATACAAGAATAAGGAGTATATTTAGGCACTAAATAAGTATAAAAGACTAAACATTAAGGGAGAAAAATATGACATTGGCATTCTCATCAAATTCCCCGACACTTAACCTTTGCTCGTCCTCAGGCAAAACTCAAATTCAATTTCCAAAAAACCCCAAGGTTGCAACAACGAATAACCAAGCTCTTGAAACTCAAAACATATCATGAACAAACATTCTTAAACAACTCACAATTACTTAGCAAGTATTTCTACTTGAAGATGAAGTAAATTGAATATGTAGACCCTCACGGAAATAAACACTCAACTCTCATGTGTTTAAAACGTATATGTATCGCTTAAATTCATTCCAATGGAAGTGATCTACTATAACCTTGCATATCTTCTCAATCTCCACCACTAGGATCACATACATAACACGAATCATAAGGACTTTTCAAGGGTTGTAACAAGGTTTAGGATCAAGGTGGGAAATATTTAAGAATGTAGCTCAAAAGCCATCAAAACTAGTGGAGCAAAAATGAATCAACTCAAGTTTGAATATATAAGACATGTAAAACCAATCACTCCATTCAGTAGCTTCTGCCTTTGTATATATCCCATATAAATAGATCTATTTCTTAGAATTTTATGAGGAATTCTGAACATGGATAGTTTGTAACATTAACAGCAATTTCCTTCATCACTTCCCTTCTTCCTTTCTCTTTTTTTCTTTTTTTTTTTCTTTTACTCAAAATTACATTAACAATGGAACTCACAAATTGAGAATGAAAACATGTTCCATTTCACCAGCCATAGCCTGTCCCGCCCAGATTTTTCGCACTCGAGGAATACTCACACAAGCGGGAAAATGATGTACTCTCTCGTTAGAAATCACCCTCCTAGAAGAATGAGTGCGACTAGGTTTGAATTGAAAATAGATTTGAATAAAGGGCTTTTGAAAAAGATTTAGAGACGCCACCTAACTTGATTAAGGTGAGTTAGGTCACCTAAAAACTAAGAATAATCCGAAGACTACACTTAGGGTTTTTGGAAAACGATTTTGAAAACATCTCCTTAAGAGAGGGTTTTTAAGAAAGACAGGTTGTTTGGAAACCTTTGGAAAACATTTAGCCCTTTTTAGAAAAATAACTCCTTTTGGTCTTTGAAATCAGTGATCTAGGTTTGGAGGTTGGTTACGTGTAGGGAAGACGCACTAAGCCATCACCCTACCTCGCCCTTTCGGTACCTACATGTCAATCTACCCTAGATTCACCTACAAGAGTCTCCAATTAACATATGTTCAATCCTATCCACTTTAAAAAACGATGTTTTAAAGGAAACTAACATGATGCATGATATGTACGTGTAAGAAAAGAGAATTGAAAAATAGATTTGGAAAGAGATTGATTTGAAATTGATTTGATTTGAAAATAGATTTGAAGAGATGGAATTGAAATTGAAAAGTTTGAAAATTTGGAAATAAGAATTTGAAAATAGAAATTTTGAAATTGGAATTTGAGATTTGAAAAATGTGGAGACCGCACCTATGAGGGTGGAATTGAAAGTTTGAAAAGTGTTGTGACCGCACCTATGAAGGTTGCCTACATATCCTTTTGGAGGAATCAAATCAGTCGTAGTTCAGACAAGATTCCGATTGAAAATAGAATGTTTGATTGGAAGAAAGAGATTGAATTGAAAATTGAATTTGATTTGAAATTAGAAGAGGAGATTGGAATTTGAAATTTTGGAAAAGATTGGACTTTGATTTGAGAAGATAGATTTGGACTTGTTTTGGAAAGAGAAGGTTTAAGAAACCTAGACTTAGGAAAGGAAGGACTTGAAATTAAGAAAGATTGGACTCAAATGTTGGACTTGGTAGATTGGAGAAAGATTGGAATTAGGAAAGGTTCGAATTTTGAAAGTTTCGAATTTGGAAAGTTTTGAATTATGGAAGTTTTCAATTAGGGAAGTTTTACAATAGGAAAATTTGGAATTTAAGAAAGTTTAAACTTAGGAAAGTTTTGAATTTGGAAAGTTTTCACTTTAGGAAAAGTTTTGAAATTGGAAAATTTGGTTTTAAGAAAGGTTTTGAAATGAGGAAGTTTTGAAAGTTGGAAATTTAGAATTTGGAATGTTTTGAAATAGGGAAGTTTTGAAAGTAGGAAAGTTTCGTTTTAGGAAAGGTTTGAAAAAGGAAAGTTTTTAATTTAGGAAATGTTTGAATTAAGAAAGTTTTAAGTTTAGAAAAGATTTGACTTAAGAAAGTTTTGAATTTAGGAAACTTTGAGTTTGGAAAGATTCGGAATTTAGAAAGTTTAGGATTTAGAAAGTTTTAGAGTTTTAGAAAATCTTGAGATTAGGAAAGGTTTGAGTTTAGAAAAAGTTTGAAAGCTTAGATTTGAAAAGTTGAAATTTGGTAAAAGGTAGAATTAGGAAAGAGTGGAGTTAGGAAGGATGTAGAAATTGAGTTTTAAAATTTAGGAAAGATTTTTATGTTCATGTTTTGGAAACTTAAGGTTTAGGAAAGGAGAAGCTTAGGAAGGATTCGAATTAGGAAAGATTTGGATTTTGAAATTTAAGGAAAGATTTAAAGTTTAGGTTTAGGAAACTTATGGTTTAGGAAGGAATTGAATTAAGAAAGGTTTGGATTAGGAAGGGATTGGATTTGTTTTCTAAAAGAGAGAGTTTGATTTCGTTTCCAAAAACGGATGACGGGATCTAGTTTCCTAAATGGGAAGATTGGATTTGGTGTCCTAAAGGAAAATTTTGATTTGGCAAGGATTTGGGAAGGAGGATTCTAGAAACCCTAGATTTGAAAAATTATAGTTTTGACGTAGAAAGCAGGTTTTGGAAACATATATAGTTTGGATGTGAAAACAAGAGGTTTTGGAAACCTAGGTTTGGGGCAAAGTTTGAAAATCATGTTTTTGGAAAGAAAATTAGGGTTTCCTAATTGTGAGTTCTAGGACTTGACTTGGGCTCTAAGGAAAGAGGATTTTTGAAAAGTGCGTTTTTGGAAATGAAGATTTTCTAGAAGGGAATCCTAGGGAGGAGTTTTTGGAAAGTGAATTTGAAGATAGAGTTTTTGGAAAAAGATTTTAAAGAGAAAGAGTTTTTGGAAAGTGTGTTTTTGGAAAACGAAGGTTTTGGAAGGAAAATCCTAGAGGAGAGTTTCTAGAAGGAAGATTTTGGAAAGAGAGTTTTTTTAGAAAGATTTTTGGAAGGAGATTGTTGGAGAGAGTTTTTGGAAAGATTTTTTGGGGAACGTTTTTAGAAAGTGGATTTTGGGGTGAGGATTTTGGAAAGGAGTTGAAAAAGGGAGTTTTGAAAAATAGATTTTGGGAGGAAGTTTTTGAAAACAATTTTGGAGAAGAGAGTTTTAGGAAAGTATGTTGAAAAAGAGATTTTTAGGAAGAGATTTTTGAAAAGAGAACTTTTTTAGAAAATACAAAAGATCTCACTTTCCTAAAGCGATTCTAACCATAAGAAGGCTAGAACCACTTTAGGAAAGCGGTTTTGAAAACAATAATGTTTTGAAAATATGGACCATGTTGGTCACTTTAAATGTAACACTTTCCTAAAGCAACCCTAGCCATAGAAAAGCTAGAATCACCATAGGATTGTGATTTTGAAAACATGTTTTGAAAAAGAGATTTTGATGTAATTTTGGAAACAAGTTTGAAAACGATTTTGAAAACGAGTTTGAAAACAAATTTTTAAAAGATACAAGATCATGATATGCACAATGCAACTTTGGGGTCGTGAACATACAAGGTTAAGGCTTCACCACATAATCAAGGGGGCCGGACCCATGTGGTCTCTGGTTAGACTAGAAGAAAGCCCCGACACGGTAACTCTCCAATAGCCTAATCCTACACATGGACCGGGAATCCCCTTGTTTCAAGCATGCAAAGAAAGGGGGGGAAAGAGATGGGGGATTAAAATAGAGAAAACCCAAGTGGGTTAGGAGAGAGAAGAGAGAGGGGGGAAGTGCGAAAATTTAAATGGAGAACCTACCTTGTATCTTGTTTATTTTGCGCGCCTTGCTTTCTTCGGTCTTCGATCTTCGTCTTCAATCTTCAAGAGCCGCCTTCAATCTTCAAACTTCAGATTGCAACTCTTCAAGTCTTCGAAGGAGGGTTGAAGGTTAGTATATGAGTGTATGGGGGTGTATAGGAGGCTAGGGTTTAGTGTATGGTGGCTAGGGTTTTGGAGGTGCTCGAGCTCTGTATATCAAAATATATGATTTTTAGGTTGAGTTTGCAGATATTTTTCATGTTGGAAGAAGCTTTGTATTTATAGAGGTTGGACAACACTGGCGCCTGTTGTAGTGGCGCTAAGCCAAATTTTACACTGGCGCCACTAGGAGTGGCACCAGGCCAATTTTTGGCTTGGCGCCACTACTAGTGGCACCAGCCATTTAGGAAATATTTAAGGTCAGTAAGCAACGTATCTTTGACTAGATTTGGGCACCTGTACTAGTGACTACCATGCAATTTTTAGCCTGGCTTCACTACGAGTGACTCCGGAAAGTTTGGGAATGATTTGAAGAAGCCGAGAATGACCCGGAAGATCGAAAAAGAGCAGGAACACTTAGAATAGTGTCCCAGAGATATTTGACTCGAAAAATGAGGACAAGATGTGTCGGAAGGGTTGAACGGGCCTTCAGGGGTAAAACGGTCAATCGGATCGGAAAGCTGTCGGGACGGACTTGGACTGCCCCGGAAGAAGACTTGGGATTTGGAAACATTATTTAGAATATTCCCAAAGGTTACCGGTTTGATTCATAGAGCCGGTGTGGTCAAAAAAGGAGACCGACCCACTAGGGACAAAACGGTTATTTTGCACCGGGTTTGCCAGAACTGACTCAGAATGATCCAGAAAGGTAAAAAGAGGTTGAGAACACCATAAAAAGTAGTCTCAGAGGATTACCGGTTTGATACCCAGAGTCGGTGTGGACGGAAAAGGAGACCGGCTCACTAGAGGCAAAACGGTCATTTTGTACCGAGTTGGCCGGAACTGACTCGGAATGATCTAGAAAGATAGAGAAAGGTTGAGAATACTATAAGAAGCATTCTCGAGAAGTTACCGGTTTGATACCCAGAGCTGGTGTGGTTCCCGAGGCGTTCGGATGCCTAGGGGCAAAATGGTCATCTTGACCGGAAAGTCTTGGAAAAGGTCCAAAGGGCAGTTTGGTCATTTTTCACTGAAGTGGCTAACAGACACTGGTGTTGACCTGGGTTTTGAGTGTTTCCGCCATTTGTGATTATTTCCGCTACTCTAACGGTTTTGTGAGTACTTTCGCTACTCGGACTGTCTCGAGGAATAAACTATCTCAAGAGTGGGATTGGAAAGGGGTCTTACCGTCTTTGAAAGATGTGCTTGAATTGGAACCGTCTCGAGGAATAAACTGTCTCGAGAGTGGGATTGGAAAGGGGTCTTACCATCTTCAAAAAGACGTGCTTGAATTGGAACCGTCTCGAGGAATAAACTGTCTTAAGAGAGGGATTGAAAAGGGGACTTATCATCTCCGAAGAGATGTGCCTGATTGGAATAGATTTACCATCTCGAGGAATCAACTGTCTTGAGAGAGGGGTTGGAATTGGAATTGGAGAGAATAATGCCCCTAAGGGCATTTCGGTCATTTTGCCTCTATTTAGGCCTTTTGGGCCCGCGAAGCGATGGATAGACGGGATTAGACTTGGAAAGTTGATTTCGATAGGAATATGCCCACAATGACTTGAAAACAAGTCTGGACAGAGTGTAGACTGCCGAGCGGTCAAAAATGAGGTGCTTACATAGCCCTACCACAAATTTGGACACACCCACACTTATTTCTCACACACCCATACATATCATAATGATGAACAATGCTCCACTAGCTCTACAGACTGGGTCAAGGCTTTGTTTTTTTTTTCTTTTTTTTTTTCTAGTTTAAAGCTTGTAATGTGGATTCGCAATAAATGAAAAAACAACACATAAAGCTTAAAGGGTTTCACAAAAGGAAAAATTAATTACAAGGTAGGCTATTTGGCTTATGTAGCTTATAAAAAAGAGGGCCTTAATCATGTTCATGCATGCATGTGTCAATATGACCGCGAAGAGAATCAAGCCAAGTTTTAGAGAAACAAATCCATGGAAGAATATCTCACATGAAAGAAAATATTGAGACTGATATAGATGTGTCAGTCTAAAGGCTCAAAATCTCACCGGTTTCTGTCTACCAAATTTACTCACTCTAGTCTCAAGGGAAATAACTAGACTAGTGAATTCTAAGTTGAAAGATTACTTATTCAATCATGTTATGAATTATTTAAGCTTAATTGAATCTTGTTCATGACATACACAACCAAAAACCGTTGAAAACAAATTAAAATACGAAAACACAACCTAAATCCCCTCCCCCACACTTAAAACTTACATTGTCCCCAATGTAAAGTGAAATGCAAAGAAGGGCAGAAATAACCAATATATAATTGTGAAAATAAGAAAAGAAAAACGAACTTCCCTTGGGTTACCTTCCAAGCAGAGCCTTTGTTTATTGTCATAGGCTCGACTCAATGCTTCCTTCTTCAATTAGTATAAATTGGATCCTCATGGTCCAGTTTCTCCACATTCTCTACTTGGAAACCTTCATAGAAATGCTTAAGTCGATGGCCATTCACCTTGAACACTTTGGAAGTGGCTAAGCTTTGAATTTCAATTGCACCATGAGGAAAAACATTAGTAATGACAAAAGGTCTAATCCAACGAGAATGCAACTTACCCGGAAACAAACAAAGCCATGAATGGTATAGAAGGACTTTTTAACCAACTTGAAACTCCTTCCTAGAGATCATTTTGTCATGAAAAACTTTCATCTTTTCCTTGTAAATCCGTGCACGCTCATAGGTATCATTGCGAATTTCCTCTAACTCTTGTAGTTGCAATTTTCTGTGTTCTCCACTTTCATCCATCTTCATGTTGAAACTCTTGATAGCCCAATAAGCTTTGTGTTCTAGCTTAACTGGGAGGTGGCACGGTTTCCCAAATACCAATTGATAAGGTGACATACCAATGGGTGTCTTACATGCAGTCCTATATGCCCACAAAGCATCATCCAAGCGCAAACTCTAATATTTTTTACTTGGATTGACTGTCTTTTTAATGATGGACTTGATCTCTTGATTTGACACTTCCGCTTGTCTACTAGTTTGCGGATGATAGGTAGTTGATACCTTGTGCGTCACATGGTACTTTCTTAGCAAAGTCGCCACAGTTCGATTGTAAAAGTGAGTGCCTCGATCACATATTAGAGCTTTTGGAATTTCAAATCTAGAGAATATGTTAGACTTGATAAAATCTATAACAACTTTAGAATCATCAGTCCTGGTGGCTTTAGCTTCCACCCATTTCGAGACATAATTAACAACATGCAAAATATAAACATAACTGAAAGATACAGGGAATGGTCCTATGAAATCAATGCCCCAAACATAAAAAATTTCACAAAATATTATGGGGGTTTGTTGCATCTCATTCTTTTGGGATATATTACCTATCTTTTGACAAGGTTGGCATGACTTACAAAAAGAATATGAATCTCGAAATAAAAATGGCCAATAGAAACCACATTCTAGTATTTTTCTCGCCGTCTTCTTAGCTCCAAAGTGACCTCCACAAACATAAGAACGACAAAAGGTAAGAATAGAAATAATTTCATTTTCAGGAACGCACCTTCTGATCACTTGATTTGCACAATTCTTTCATAAGTATGGGTCATTCCATACATAGTATTTGGCATCACTCTTAATCTTATCTCTTTGAGCCTTAGACAAATAAGGAGGTAACATATTAGTAACCAAATAATTTACAATATTCGCATACCAAGGTAATGTCACACTCGCGGAGAACAACTGCTCATCCGAGAACATTTCCTGCAGATGAAGTTCATCCTCCACATGAGCTAAACGACTCAAATGATCGGCAACGTGATTTTTTGTTCCTCTTTTATCTTTGATCTCCAAATCAAATTCACTAAAGTGAAGTATCCATCTTATTCATCTTGGTTTTGCCTCTTTCTTCATCATCAAATAACAAAGAGCTGTATGATCAGAGTAAACAACGACTTTAGTACTAAGTAAATAAGATCGAAACTTTTCTAAAGCAAAAACAACAACTAAAAGTTCTTTTTCAGTAGTAGTATAATTTCTCTAGGCATCATTCAATGTTCTTGAAGCATAATAAATGGCATGAGACACTTTTCCAATTCTTTGACCCAAGACAACGCCTACTGCATAATCACTTGCGTCTCACATTCTCTCGAAGGGAACGCTCCAGTCAAGGGGCTAGATAACTGGGGTTGAAGTCAGCAGTTCCTTCAGTTTATCAAACACCTTTTTACATGCCTCATCGAACTCAAAAGACACATCCTTTTATAGCAACTTGCAG
>CM065388.1:34115000-34222500 GCA_033060915.1 Euryodendron excelsum
TGACTTGAAATGCATGCAATAATTTCTCAGGGTTACATGGAAACCCTTAGGGTTTGGGTAGGTTTAATGCAAGGGAGAGTGACCTTGGTGTCATTCTCAATGGGTTGATCATATGCATGGAAATGCAGTAACTTGAGTTACTCTGGAACTCTTGTCTTGACATGGAATATGGAATGCATGAAAATGGATGCATAGAGTATAAGGAGAAAGAATGCAATGTTGACTCAAAGTTGACCCTTGTTGACTCAAGGTTGATTCCCAAGTTGATTTTGATGATAACTAAACCTTGTGTTATTTTACTAATGACTCTACTTAGTGTGCAGATTAACAAAGTTCATAATATAGACTTAAAGTTCAATCTTAAGTCTAAAGCATGTCAAAGAGAATGCACAACAAATTCAAGAACTATGCAATGAACCAAACAGAGGAGTGATGTCTATCTCTACTTCAAACAAATGTTCTACATTCGAAGAGATTGAAGGTGTTCAAATGAAGCCTCTATCAAGTATGCATAGATTCAATGGAGTTTGATTTGCACTCAAGATAGACTGAAGACTTCATCAAAATATGCAAAGATTAGTTGAAGAGGTGCAAAGATTAGTTGAAGAGGAATTGATTGTTGAAGAGATTGAAAATGCTCAAGAGAAGACTTCATCAAGAATGCAAAGATCAATTCAAGTTAATGTGAATGAAGTTGCTAAGAAGATGGCTCACAATGATTGTCTGATCTCTACATGGAATCCAAATGAAGAATTCTTCTACAATATAAAGAATCAATGAAGACTAGATGTATGAAGACGTTTCATCAAGCCTGCAAAAGTCTCATTAAAGTGAATTTAAAGAAGAAAGAAGAATTGCTAGCAAAGAGAAGAAATCATAAATGAAGCATTGTGTAGCTCCACATAATTGAGGAAGCTTGGCATTGAAGATGTTCTACAATGAAAGAAGAAGCTTTGCAAATGAAGAAGAAAAAATGGATATTGATCTAATGAAGCTCTGACAGTTTGAGAATCAAAAAAAGATCAACATCCAATGATTGATTCAATCTAAATTGAATAAGAAGTTAACTCTGATGAGTTAAAGAGGTTTGATTGATCATCATACCCCAAAGAAATAGACCTTGAAGATCTTATACCAGTGTTAAGATAGGCTAGATCATTAGAAGTCAAAAAGCAGATTTTTGGACAATGAGGGGACTCATGGAAATGAGGAGTCGCCTCTTGATTACAGAAGCAAAAGACCTGAAGACAAAATGAGCAATGACTGGACTCATGAAAAATGAAGAGTCGCCTCTTGATCACAGAAGCAAAAAGCCTGTAAAGTAAATAGACAAAGAGTGGACTCATTGAAATAAAGAGTTGCCTCATGGAGATAGACACAAAGGCTTGAAGATGACATGATCAATGAGCGAACACATGAAAATGAAGAGTCGCCTCATGACAACAGAAGTAAAAGGCTGAAGATCGAATGAACAAACAGTGGACTCCTGAAGATGAAGAATCGCCTCATGACAGCAGAAGCCAAAGATGTGAAGACAGAATGAACAAAGAGTCGCCTCATTGATATGAAGAGCGGACTCATGAAGTCAGTGAACAACATTTGGTAAATTCAGAAGCAGAAAGTGTCGACTCTACAAACCTGGAGCCAACTACTTGGATATAACGGCTATTTTTCTTAATGTTATAACAGACTAGACGTGCATTAATGATCCCCAACAACCTCTAATGGATGGAATCAATACAAGGGTTTATATATATGCTTCCAGTTGCATTTATACAAGTGATGGAAGACAAAAACGAAATCAAACTGACTGATTCACTGATATACTCTATATATTCCTCCTGTCTTCATCTGTGAGCTTTGATTGTAAATTCTACTCATGCTAGAGAGTGTGTTAGTTACTTGTATACTTTTATACGCTTGCAATTGAGAGTTTGAGAGTTCTCTCGTGAAAGCAAAACTCTTGTAAGTTTGAGTGGAGCTTTAACAAAACCACTTGGAGATTGAAGAGCTCGGTGAGGAGTTCTTGTGTATAATGAGCTGAGCACTTTATCAATCAGCAGCCTATTTGTAATTGGTGATTACATAGTAGAAGAAGACTTCAAAGAGGTCCTGGGGTGAGGATGTAGACCAGGGGTTGTGGTTGAACCTCGGCAAATCTGTGTGTTCTTTCTTATGCTCTGTTTTCTTTCCTTTTTCTGATTATATTGCATTGCATATAGATTGATCACTATTACATTGCTTAGATTAATTTTAATTAATTTTATTGTTATTAATCTTCGAAAAACCCAATTCACCCCCCTATTGGGTTGCCTTTTGGACCAACATGCAATAGCAAGGTACACGTGCATGCATGAGCGGTTAGAAAAGCATTATAATAGCAAGAATACAATCATTGTAACAATAGGAATAAGCAAGTATAGAGGAAAGTGAAAGCAGTTGCCCTTTCCTCTATGGTTTTGGAAAACAGTGTGCATGTCCTAAATCCGGTAGAGGTTCGGCTATGCATGGTGTCTATATGAGCATGAGGTTGAGAGTTTACTAATGCATCCTAAAAAAGGCTCAGTCCCCGGATCTTCAAACTTCGGCCCACTCCTTGGGGTGGTGCCATGATCGGTTGGTGATCCGAGCAGGGGAACCATCAAGAGGCCGTAGGTGAAGAAATTGATACAGTATCTTTCCCACAACCAATATACCGTTCCCCCTTCTAACTAGAAGGGACAGATCAGGGTAAAAATGCAAATATGCAGAATGCAAGTGCATGTGCAGTGTGCGTGTGATTTTTGAAAGCGGAGGAAAGAGTCCAACAACTCCTATCCATCCTGTTCATCACATTCATGTATAACAGTTAATAAAATAATATTATAAATAAAAGCGCACTCAAAAAACAAAGATGCAAGAGTTTGTATGGGGATGACAAGCTTAATATAAGATAATATGAATGAATTAAATGCATGTTTTTGAAAACAACTTTGAAAATTTGATTTTGAAAATTAAAAGTGGATAGAATTTGACAAGTTAATCGAAGACTCTACATGAGTGAAGGGTGAAGAGACATGACTATGGTCTAACCCTCTAAGTGTCCCCAGCAGAGTCGCCAGCTGTCGCGTCTAGATTTTTTGCACTCGAGGAATACACACATAAGCGGAAAAAATACTATACTCTCTCGTTAGAACTCATCCTCCTAGAAGAACGAGTGCGACTAGGTTTGAATTGAAAATTGATTTGAAAAAGAGCTTTTCAAAAACATTTGGAGTCGCCACCTAACTTGATTAAGATGAGTTAGGTCACCTAAAAACTAAGCACAATCCGAAAATTACACTTGGGGTTTTTTGAAAATACTTCCTCAAGAGAGGGTTTTTAAGAAAATAGGTTGTTTGGCAACCTTTAGAAAATATTTAAGCCCTTTTTTGAAAATAACTCCATTTGGTCTTTGAAAACAGTGATCTAGGTTCGGAGGTTGGTTACGTGTAGGGAAGACGCACTAAGCCATCACCTTACCCTGCCCTTGCGGTACCTACAAGTCTATTCACCTTAGGTACACTCATTAGAGTCTTCAATTAATATATGTCCAATAACTATCCACTTTAGAAAACAATTTTTATAAAGAAATTGGCATAATGCATGATATGTAAGTGTAATAAAAAAGAGAGTTCGAAAATAGATTTGGAAAGAACTTGATTTGATTTGAAAAGAGATTTGAAGAGATATATTTGATTTTGAAAGAAAGTTTTGGAGATTAGAAATAGAGATTTGGAAATAGAAGTTAGGAATTGGAAGTTTGAAATAGATCACGGAATTGGAAGTTGGAAAAGAGTTGTGGAATTGGAGATTTGAAAAAGGTTGTGACTGCACCTATGATGGTTGCCTACGTATTCCTTTGAAGGAATGAGGTCAGTCGTAGTTCTGACAAGAGTCCGATAGAAAGTAGAAGGTTTGATTTGAAAAAAAGAGTTTGATTGGAAAAAGGAATTTGATTTGAACTTAGAATAGAAAATTGGAAACTGGAATTTGGAATTGAAAGGATTGGACTTTGATCTTTGATTGGAAGATTTGAAAAGATTGATTTTGGAAAACTTAGTTTCAGGAAATCTAGACTTAGGAAAGATGGAACTTAGGAAAGACTTGAGATTTAAGAAAGATTTGATTCGAACATTAGACTTTGAAGATTAGGGAAAGATTAGATTAAGGAAAGATTCGAATTAGGAAAGTTTCAAAATAGGGAAGTGTCATTTTAGGAAAATTCTGTTTTAGGAAAGTTTCATTTTAGGAAAGTTTTGAAATAAGAAAGGTTTTGAAATAGGAAATATTTCATTTTAAGAAAGTATTGAAATTGGAAAGTTTTGAATTTGGAATATTTTGAAATCGGGAAGTTTTGAAAGTAAAAAAGTTTTGAGTTTAGAAAGTTTTAGATTTGGAAAGATTTGAAATTTAGAAAGGTTTTAGAATTTAGAAAATTTTTAAAAGTTTAAGTTTTAGAAAACACTTGAAGTTGGGAAAGGTTTAAGTTTAACAAAGATTTAAAGATTTGAATTTAGAAAGTTAAATTTTGGAAAGGTATGGAATTAATAAAGAGTTGATTTAAGAAAGATTTGGAAGCTTCAAGTTTAAGGAAAGATTTAAAAGTTTAGGTTTTGAAAACTTAAGGTTTAGGAAAGTACGAGATGAGGAAGGATTTGAATTAGGAAAGATTTGGTTTTGGAAGGATTGAGATTCCTATTTCTTAAAACAAAGGATTGGATTTTGTTTCCAAAAGAGGTGTTTTAATTTTGTTTCCAAAAAATGGAGGATTAGATCTAGTTTCCTAAATGGGAAGATTGGATTTGGTTCCCTAAAGGGAAGATAGGATTTGACATGGAATTGGAAAGATGAAGTTTTAGAAATCTTAGATTTTGGGATAGAAAATAGGTTTTGGAAACATATGGTTTTGATCCAGAAAACGGGATTTTGGAAACCTAGGTTTAAGACAAGATTAAAAATCATGTTTTAGGAAAGGAAATTAGGGTTTCCTAATCATTGGCTCTAGGGCTTAACTTGGACTCCAAGAAAATAGATTTTTGGAAAGTGAGTTTTTGGAAAGGGAGATTTTTAAAAGGAAATCCTAGAAAGGAGTTTTTAGAAAGCGAATTTCAAAAAGAGAGTTTTTGAAAAGGATTTTTTAGGAAAGAGTTGTTAGGAAAGAGATTTTTTTGGAAAGAGTAATTAGGAAGGAAACTTAGAGAGTGTTTTTAGAAAATGAATTTTGAAGGAAGCATTTTGAGAAGGAGTTTAAAAAGAAGTTTTGAAAAATAGATTTTTGAAGAGAATTTTTAGAAAACAATTTTGGGAAGGAAATTGGAGAGAGCTTTCAAAAAGTGTGTTGGAAAAGAGATTTTTAGAAAGAGAGATTTAAAAAGAGAGTTTTTAGAAAGTCTATAAAAATATCTCGCTTCCCTAAAGCGATTCTAACCATAAGAAGGTTAGAACCACTTTAAGATAGCAATTTTGAAAACAACAAGGATTTTGTAAATATGGACCATATTGGTCACTTTAAATGTAACACTTTCTTAAAGCAACTCTAGCCATGGAAAGACTAGAATAACCTTAGGATTGTGATTTTGAAAACAAGTTTTTGAGGAGGAAGATTTAATGTAATTTTTGAAAATGGTTTTGATGCAAGTTTTGAAAATAACTTCGAAAACGAATTTTGGAGGAATGCAAGATCATGATATGCACAATGCAAGTCAGGGTCGTGAACATACAAGGTTAAGGCTTCACCACATAATCAAGGAGGCCAAACCCACATGGTCTCCGGCTAGACTAATAGAAAGCCCCCGACATGATAACTTTCAATAGCCTAATCCTACACATGGACCGGAAAGTCCCTTATTTCAAGCATGCAAGAAATGGGGGGGAAGAAAATAGGGGATTAAAATAGAAAAAAATCTAAGTGGGTTAGGAGAGAGAAGAGAGAGGGGGGAAGATGCGTAAATGTAAATAGAACATCTACCTTGTGTCTTCTTTATTCGCTTTATTTTACTTTGATTTGATTCGGTGCTTGCTTCGCTTTGTGTTAGTCTTCAAGGGCTTTTCTTGATATTCGGGAGCTTCGGATTGCAACACTCCAAGTCTTCAATGGAGGCTTTGGAGGCTAGTGTATGAGTATATGTGTGTTTATAGGAGGTTAGGGTTTGTGTATAGAGACTAGGGTTTGGAGAACCTAAAGAAGACTAGGGTTTAGGGAGGCTACGAGCTCTGTATATCGAAGATGAGGGTTTTTAGAGTGAGTTTGCGGACCCTTTTCACGCTGGAGGAGGCTCTATATTTAAAGAGAGAGAAATGACCTAGTGCCTATTGCAGTGTCGCCAGGCCAAAATTTGGCTTGGTGCCACTACTAGTGGCTCTAGCCACTTAGGAAATTTTTGAGGTCGATAAGCAACGTATCTTCAGAAGATTTGGGTGCCTGTACTAGTGACTACCATGCAATTTTTAGTCGAGCTTCACTAGGAGTGGCTCTAGAAGGTCCAATAAATATTTGAAAGGGCCGGGAATAGCCCAAAGGGCCGAAAAGGGACAGGAACACTTAGAACAGTGCCCCGGAGGTAGTAAACTTGAAAAATGATGACAAGATGTGTCAGAAGGGTTGATCGGGCTATTAGGGGCAAAACGGTCAACTGGACCAAAAAGCTACCGGGATGGACTCAGAATATCTCGGAAGAAGACTCGAGACTTAGAAACATTACCTAGAATGTTCCAAGAGGCTACCGGTTTGATACCCAGAGCCGATGTGATCGGAAAAGGCAACCGACCCACCAGGGCCAAAACAGTCATTTTACGCTGGCTTTGCCGGAACTGACTCAGAATGATTTGGAAAGGTAATGGAATGTTGGGAATACTATAAGAAACTTTCTCAGGAGGTTACCAGTTTAATACCCAGAGCTAGTGTGGTTCCCGGGGAGCTCGGATGCCTAGGGGCAAAATGGTTATCTTGACCGGAATGTCTCGGAATTGGCCCGAAATTGATTGGAAGGCATATAATCATGTCGGATTGTCTCTAAGACAATCTTAGAAAGGTGGACTTATCATTTTGAGGACTTAGATACTGTCTCGAGAAATGTATCGAAAATAGCCGTAAGGGCAATTTTGTCATTTTTCACCGAATTGGGTTAGCAAGCACCGGTGTTGACATGGGTTTTGAGTATTCCCATCACTTTGACGATGGTCCCATGATACAGGGGTTTGCTGGCAATTCCCTATATCGACCTATTTACGAGTGTTTTTGTCACTCTGACGGTTATGATGTTTATGAGTATTTTTGTTACTCTAATGGTTTGCGATCATTCCAGAGACTGCCTAATCTCTAGAAGCTGCTAGGTGAACTTAGCGCCTAGGGAATCAACTTTCTCGAAAGGCGTGTCGAAATGAACATTGCTTCATTTGTGGGCTAGCAGGCACCAAAGGTGGACCGTTCTACCATCTCGAGGACTTGGGGTCTCATCCCGATTGACGAGTTTAAAGGGACTTACTGTTTCAAAGTGTTTACTTGAAAACATGTCAGACAGGATGGACTTATCGCCTCGAGGAATCAACTTTCTCAGGTGTGCTGGATTTAATTGGACTTGGAATTGGAAAGGGGACTTACCGTCTTCGGAAAGACATGCCTATTAGTATTAGACTGATTAATGCCCCCAAGGGTATTTTGGTCATTTTGCCTCTATTTGGGCCCAAAGGGCCTGTGAAGTGATTGATTTGACAGGATTAGACTTGAAAATTTGAGTTGACTCAGAATATGTCCATATTGACTTGAATACAAGTCTGAACGGACTGAAAATTGCTGAGTGGGCAAAAATGGGGTGCTTACAATGGTCACCATGCCTGGATCCAAACCCCAAACTAACACCTGGGGAGCCATGCGACCTCTATTGCCTTTGGTTCTTCCAAAGAAACCAGTTGTACCCACCATCCTACCCATCCTCACAAATCCTCCACTTGTGGTAGTCCCTTTGCCCGTATACCCAAAGGTAACTCTTCCCATCATGACCTAATTGCCAATATCCACTCTCTGTAATGTCTTGTGGAATTACCCCCTTGACAAGGCCCAAAGGACTAAAGAGCCCATAATGGAAATAGGAGGGAAGACCCGATTAGGGAAACTTTACACCCCTGCTGAAGTATAAAGAAAGAAGAAAGGGACAGATAAAGAAGGGAAAAGGTAAAAAAGAGAGAGGCGGCACAAAAGAAAAGGGTTGACAAGAAAGCAGCTATAGAGCTTCTTGATAAATTCAAATAATTAGACATGGGAAAGATAGTATCTACATCAGGTAAAGGTTCAAAGATAAGAAAAATTCAAGAAGAAGCACCTGCCATGATGGCCGACACTAAAATAACTTAAGATGGGTCCATTCGAGCAATTCTTCCAAGTGAGAAACTTCATAACTAGGCTAGCAAGGACATCATTCGCACCCGCAAGTTTCGGTACAAAACTTGCTAGAGCAAGTCCTAAAGCACCAAACTCGTTACAAGCAAATCCTATCCTCATAAACTACTTGTTTTAGCTTTCAATTCAGTTAATTATATCAGATATATCAAATTAATGGAAAAGTATTCTTTTTGTTTGATTCATTTGTGTATTATTTTCTTATCAAGGACCGTCAAATGCAACATCTTGCTCAGCTAACCCAAAGAATGCCAATTATGACAAACAATGACTTTGACACTAAATTTGACTATCAGCATTTGGGGATTGAACTAGATGTAAACTATATGGATAAAATATCTAAAGAAATTCAAGAACAAGTAGAAAGACACGAAAACCTCAGCACCCCAAATATTGAGGAAATGGAGACAGTTGACTTGGGGAATGAGGAGGACCCTAAGGAGCTCAAAATCGGTATAGGGTTATATCAATGGCAACTCAAAGAAATATTAAAATTGTTATCTGCATACCTTAACATTTTTGCAAGGTCTTACAAAGATATTGTAAGCACCCCATTTTTGACCGCTCGGCAGTCTACATTCCGTCCAGACTTGTTTTCAAGTCATTGTGGGCATATTCCTATCGAAACCAATTCTCTAGGTCCAAATCTCATCTGTCCATCGCTTCGCGGGCCTGTCAGACCCAAATAGAGGCAAAATGACCAAAATGCCCTTAGGGGCATTGTCCTTTCCTTTCCAATCCCACTCTCGAGACAGTTTATTTCTCGAGACGGTTCCAACCCAGGCATGTCTCTTCGGAGACGGTAAGACCACTTTCCAATCCCTCTCTCGAGACAGTTTATTCCTCGAGACGGTTCCAATCCAGGCACGTCTCTTCGGAGACGGTAAGTCCCCTTTCCAATCCCACTCTCGAGACAGTTTATTCCTCGAGACGGTTCCAATCCAGGCATGTCTCTTCGGAGACGGTAAGTCCCCTTTCCAATCCCACTCTCATGACAGTTTATTCCTCGAGACGGTTCCAATCCAGGCACGTCTCTTCAGAGACGGTAAGACCCCTTTCCAATCCCACTCTCGAGACAGTTTATTCCTTGAGACGGTTCCAATCCAGGCGAGTCTTTTCGAAGATGATAAGTCCTCTTTCGAATCCCACTCTCGAGACAGTTTATTCCTCGAGACGGTTCCAATCCAGGCGCGTCTCTTCGGAGACGATAAGTCCCTTTTTCAATCGCACTCTCGAGACAGTTTATTTCTCGAGACGGTTCCAATCTAGGCGCATCTCTTCGGAGACGATAAGACCCCTTTCCAATCCCTCTCTCAAGACAGTTTATTCCTCGAGACGGTCCGAGTAGCCAAACTACTCACAAAACCGTTAGAGTAGCGAAAATACTCACAAATAGGTTGATATAGGGAATTGGCAACAAACCCCTGTGTCACGACGATCGCCATTAGAGTGGCGGAAACACTCAAAACCCAGGTCAACACCAGTGTCTGGTAACCCACTTTGGTGAAAAATGACCAAACTGTCCTTTGGACCTTTTCCGAGACTTTCCGGTCAAGATGACCATTTTGCCCCTAGGCATCCGAATGCCCCGGGAACCACACCAGCTCTGGGTATCAAACCGGTAATGTCCCGAGAATACTTTTTATAGTATTCTTAACCTTCCTTTACCTTTTCGGATCATTCCGAGTCAGCTTCGGCCAATCCGGTACAAAATGACCGTTTTGCCCCTAGTGGGCCGGTCTCCTTCTTCGACCACACCAGCTCTGGGTATCAAACCGGTAACCTCCTAGGACTACTTTTTATAGTGTTCTCAACCTTCCTTTACCTTTCCGGATCATTCCGAGTCAGTTCCGGCAAACCTGGTACAAAATGACCGTTTTGCCCCTGGTGGGCTGGTCTCCTTTTCCGACCACGCTGGCTCTGGGAATCAATCTGGCAACCTCTGGGAACATTCTAAATAATGTTTCCAGATCCCAAGTTTTCTTCCGGCACAGTCTGAGTTTGTCTCGGTAGTTTTCCGGTCTGATTGACCGTTTTGCCCCTAAAGGCCCGATCAACCTTTTCGACACATCTTGTCCTTACTTTTCAAGTCAAATACCTCCAGGACACTATTTTAAGTGTTCTTGCTCCCTTCCAGCCTTCCGGGTCATTCCCGGCTCCTTCAAATCATTCCTGGACTTTCTGGAGTCATTTCTAGTGAAGCCAGGCTAAAAATTGCATGGTAGTCACTAGTACAGGCACCCAAATCTAGTCAAAGATACGTTGCTTGCCGACCTTAAACATTTCCTAATTGGTTGGCGCCACTAGTAGTGGCGCCAAGCCAAAAAATGGTCTGGCGCCACCAGTATAAACTTTGGCCTGGCGCCACTGCAATAGGCTCTAGTGTTGTCCAACCTTTATAAATACAGAGCCTCATTCAACGTGAAAGGGATCTGCAAACTCAACCTAAAAATCCTATATTTCAATATACAGAGCTTGAGCACTCCCTAAACCCTAGCCTCCTTAGGTTCTCCAAACCCTAGCCACCATACACAAACCCTAGTCTCATATACACTCTTATACATCCCCATACACTCATACACTAGCCTTCAACCATCCTTTGAAGACTTGAAGAGCTGCACTCCAAAGCTTGAAGACAACTCTTGAAGACTGAAGGTGAAGATCAAGACGAAGACCGAAGACCGAAGACCGAAGACAGCACGGTGTGCAAAATAAACAAGACATACGGTAGGCTCCCTATTTAAATTTCCACACTTCCCCCCTCTCTCTTCTCTCTCCTAACCCACTTGGGTTTTCTCTATTTTAATCCCCCATCTCTTTCCCCCTTTTCTTTGCATGCTTGAAACAAGGGGACTCCCGGTCCATGTGTAGGATTAGGCTATTGGAGAGTCACCATGTCGGGGGCTTCCTTCTAGTCTAACCAAAGACCACGTGGGTCCGGCCCCCCTTGATTATGTGGTAAAGCCTTAGCCTTGTATGTTCACGACCCCAAATTGCATTGTGCATATCATAGTCTTGCATCTTCCAAAATTCGTTTTCAAACTCGTTTTCAAAACCGTTTTTTAAACTTGTTTTCAAAATTGCTTCAAAATCTCTTTTTCAAAAACTTGTTTTCAAAATCACAATTCTAGGGTGATTCTAGCCTTTCCATGGCTAGGGTTGCTTTAGGAAAGTGTTACATTAAAAGTGACCAATATGGTCCATATTTTCAAATCTTATTGTTTTCCAAAACCGCTTTCCTAAAGTGGTTCTAGCCCTCTTATGGTTAGAATTGCTTTAGGAAAGTGAGATGTTTTTATACCTTTTAAAAATTCTCTTTCCAAATCCTTCCTCCTAAAAATCTCTTTTTCAACATACTTTCCTAAAACTCTCCTCTTCAAAGTTGTTTTCAAAAACTTCCTCCAAAATCTATTTTTCAAAATCTCATTTTTCAACTCCTTTCCAAAACGCTCTCTCCAAAGTCCACTTTCCAAAAACGTTTCCCAAAAATCTTTGTAAAAACTCTCTTCCACCATCTTCTACCAAAAACCTTCCTAGAAAAACTCTCTCCAAAAATCTTTCCAAAAAACTCTCTTTCCAAAATCTTTCCTCTAGAAATTCCCCTCTAGGATTTTTTCTTCCAAAAAACTCGTTTCCAAAAACACACTTTCCAAAACTCCTTCTCTTTAAAATCTTTTTCCAAAAACTCTATCTTCAAATTCACTTTCCAAAAACTCCTCCCTAGGATTCCCTTCTAGAAAAACCTTCGTTTCCAAAAATGCACTTTCCAAAAACCCCTTCCTTGGAGCCCAAGTCAAGCCCTAGAACCCACGATTAGGAAACCCTAATTTTCTTTCAAAAAACATGGTTTTCAAACTTTGCCCCAAACCTAGGTTTCCAAAACCTCTTGTTTTTTACATCAAAACTATACATGTTTCCAAAACTTATTTTCTATGTCAAAACTATAATCTAGGATTTCTAGAATCTCCCTTTCCAAATCTTTGCCAAATCCTATCTTCCCTTTAGAAAACCAAATCCAATCCTCCGTTTTTGGAAACAAAATCAAACCTTTGCTTTTAGAAACCAAACGCAATCCCTTCCTATTCCAAACCTTTCTTAATTCAATTCCTTCCTAAACCATAAGTTTCCTAAATTTAAACTTTAAATCTTTCCTTAAATTTTAAAATCCAACTCTTTCCTAATTCAAATCCTTCCTAATCTTTCACTTTCCTAAATCTTAAGTTTCCAAAACTCAACTTTCAAATCTTTCCTAAAATTCTAAAATTCAACCCTTTCCTAATTCTATCCTCTTTTCAAATCTTAGCTTTTCAAACCTAAGTTTTCAAACCTTTCCTAAATTCAAACGTTTTCCAATTTCAAGATTTTCTAAAATACAAACTCTAAAACTCTCCAAATCTTAAACTTTCCAAATTTCAAGTCTTTCCAAATTCTAAGCTTCCAAAATTCAAAACCTTCTTAATTTGAAACTTTTTAAATTCTAAGTCTTTCTTAAACTAAACTTTCTTAGTTTAAAACATTTCTAAACTCAACACTTTCCTATTTCAAAACCTTTCTTGAAACAAAACTTTCCAATTTTCAAAACTTTCCTAATTTGGGAACTTTCCTAATCTGACAACTTTTCCTTTTTCGAAAACTTTCTAAACTCGAAACTTTCCAATTTCAAAACTTT
This sequence comes from Euryodendron excelsum, assembly GCA_033060915.1. Classification (NCBI taxonomy): domain Eukaryota; kingdom Viridiplantae; phylum Streptophyta; class Magnoliopsida; order Ericales; family Pentaphylacaceae; genus Euryodendron; species Euryodendron excelsum. The sequence continues at coordinate 34,128,086 of CM065388.1, forward strand.
CCTAAAATGAAAACTTTCCTAATTTCGAAACTTTCCAAAAATGACACTTTCCTAAATCAAACCTTTCCTAATTCGAACATTTCCTAAATCCAATCTAATCTTTCTTAATCTCAAGTCTTTCTTAGGTCTCCTACCTTTCCTAAGTCTAGGTTTCCTAAACCTCCATCTTTCCAAAACCAAGTCTTTCCAAAATCAATCTTTCCAAAGCAAGTCCAATCTTCTCAATTTCAATTTTCAATCTCCTCTTCTAATCTCAAATAAAATCTAATCTTCAATTCAATCTTTTTCTTCAAATCAACTCTTCTATTTTCAATCGGACTCCGGTCCGAACTACGACTGACCTAATTCCCCCAAAGGGATACGTAGGCAACCTTCATAGGTGCAGTCACAACACTTTTTAAACTTTCAATTCCACCCTCATGGGTGCGGTCCCACATTTTTCAAATCTCAAATTCCAATCTACTTTCAAAATTTCAATTTCAAAATTTCTATTTTCAAATTTCTACTTTCAATTTTAAAACTTTCCAATTTCAATTTTCAAATCAAATCAATCTCTTTCTAAATCTATTTTTCAATTCTCTCTCCTTGCACTTGCATATCATGCATCATGTTAGTGTCTTTTCAAGCATTGTTTTTCAAAGTGGATAGGATTGGCCAATAGTTAGTTAAAGACTCTCATAGGTGAATCTAGGGTAGATTGACATGTAGGTACCGAAAGGGAGGGGTAGGGTGATAGCTTAGTGCGTCTTCCCTACACGTAATCAACCTCCGAACCTAGATCACTAATTTCAAAGACCAAAAGGAGTTATTTTTCAAAAAGGGCTAAATATTTTCCAAAGGTTGCCAAACAACCTATTTTCTTAAAAACCCTTTCTTGAGGAGATATTTTCAAATCGTTTTCCGAAAACCCTAGGTGTAGTCCTCAGATTATTCTTAGTTTTTTAGGTGACCTAACTCACCTTAATCAAGTTAGGTGGTGACTCCGAATCTTTTTCAAAAGCCCTTTATTCAAATCAATTTTTCAATTCAAACCTAGTCGCACTCATTCTTCTAGGAGGGTGAGTTCTAACGAGAGAGTACAACATTTTTCCCGCTTGTGTGAGTATTCCTCGAGTGCGAAAAATCTGGGTGCGACAGATATGTTAGGGCTAGACGAATCAATTATTCAATACAGATTGCCCTTAAACCTGCAAGTAAGGCCTTATAAATAGAAGTTGATAAGACTTAAGCTAGAATGGAACCTAAAAGTCAAAGAAGAAGTGATCAAACAATTCCAAGTAGGATTTTTGCAAGTAATGGAGTATCCCTAATGGCTAGCCAACATTGTCCCCTTTCCTAAGAAAAAGGGCAAAGTGCGGATGTGTATTGATTTTCAGGACCTCAAAAAGGCTAGTCCAAAGGATGATTTTTCTCTGCCACACATAGACTTGCTCGTTGATAACACAGCAGGTCATGAGATGTTCTCTTTCATGGACGGCCTTTTGGGATACAACCAAATCAATCTTGCCAAAGAGGATTGAGAGAATAACACTTTTATCACCCCTTATGGAGTGTATTGTTACAAAGTTATGCCATTTGGGCTACGCAATGTAGGGGTAATTTACCAAAAGGCCATGGTAACTTTGTTCCATGACATGATGCATCAAGAAGTGAAAGTGTGTGTAGATGACGTGATTATTAAATCTAAGCAACAAGAAGACCACCTACTTAACTTACGGAAGGTGTTTGATCGTCTCCGTAAATACCAACTCAAGCTGAATCCTACCAAATGCATGTTTAGGGTATCCTCGGGAAAATTACTGGGATTCATAGTCAATGAAAGAGGGATAGAGATTGATCATGCCAAAGTCAAATCCATTGCTGAAATGCCAACTCCCAAAAGGGAAAAAGAGATTTGATCCTTCCTAGGAAAGTTAAACTTTATCAGCATATTCATCGCTCAAATGACTCATCTCTGTGAGCTTCTTTTCAAACTCCTCAAGAATGATGTTCCAAAAGAATGGGATAATAAGTGTCAAATTATTTTTGAAAGAATCAAAGAATACCTCCAGAATCCTCCCATCTTAGTGGCACCTACCTCGGGGTACCCTTTGTTAATGTACATGTTAGTTTTGGATACTTTCATGGGTCGTGTTTTGGGGCAACATTATGAAACAGGGAGAAAAGAGCAAGTTAATTATTACCTCAGCAAGAAGTTCCTGCCATACAAAGTTAAAGTATTCTAATCTCGAGAAAATCTGATGCGCGTTAAACTGGGCAACGCACAGGATTCTGCATTACATGCTTTATCATACCACTTTTCGGTTCTCCTAGATAGACCCAATCTAGTACATTTTCGAGAAACCAATCCTGTCCAACAAAGTCGCACGGTGGCACATGATCTTATCAGAATTTGATATCATATTCACCACCCGTAAAGCAGTCAAGGGGCTAGTCATAGCTAATTACTTGGCCAAGAAACCTATCGTTGATTATCAATCCATAAAGCCTCGATTCCCGGATGAGGATATTCTATCCACCGAAGATGTAACTAAAGGGCCGATGGAAACCGATTGAAGGATGTACTTTGACGGAGCTTCTAATTAAAGGGAGCCAAAATTCGAGCAGTAGTAGTATTAGAGGCAGGTAGTCATTACCCCATTGTGGTTAAATTATAACTACAACCTTACACCAATTATATTACTGATTATAAGGCTTGCATTCTTGGATTAAGGCTAGCGTTGGAGATGAACATTAGTGAATTGGCTACCTTCGAGGATTCTGATCTCGTTATTTAACAATCCAAAGAGGCATACCAAACCTGAGATGCTAAACTCTTCTTGTATCACCAACAAATCAAAGATCTGTGTTAACTGTTCAGAAGCATAGTCTTCCATCACATACCCCATACAGAGAATAACTTCGCCAATGCACAAACCACTTTAGCCACAGCAATCAAGGTTGACAAGGGAACCGAAATACCTCATATTTAGATTTTTACTAAAGATACTCCCTTCTATTGCCTTCAGACAATGGTTAAGTTTGATGGGCGACCATGGTTTTATGATATCCAAAGGTACATCCAAGAAAAGGCATTTCCTGATTCAGCCTCTCATCAAGACAGAAAGACCATTTGCCCCTTGGTAGGACATTATTTTATGGCTGGGAATGAGCTTTTCAAAAGATCCTTGTTTAGTCAACTAAAATGCATCGATGCCTCTAAAACCAAAAGCATCATGGAAGAAGAACACGAAGGGGTTTGCAGTCCTCATATGAATGACCATACTCTTGCCAAAAAAATCCTTCAAATAGGGTATTACTGGACAACTATGGAATCAGATTGCATCAGATATGTTCTCTGTTCTCACAAATGCCAAATACACTGAGACAAAATTAAAGCACTACCCACAAAACTCCACTCCATGTCAACTCCTTGTCATTTCTCAATGTAGGGGATAGATATGATTGGCCCAATCACTCCTAAAGCTTCCAAAGGCCATCGTTTTATCTTGGTTTTTGTCGACTACTTAACTAAATAGGTGGAAGCATCCTTCTATGTTCATGTTACCAAAAAAGTTATTGTAAAGTTCATAAAAAACCACATCATTTGCTAGTACGAGATTCCTAAATCTCTCATCACTAACAATGCTTCCAACCTAAACAATGAGTTGATAACCAAATTATGCCAAAGGTTCTGCATCACCCACCAAAATTCAGTCACTTACTGCCCTTAGATGAATGGAGCAGTGGAAGCAGCCAACAAAAACATCAAGAGAATCCTCCGAAAAATGATTGACAACTACAGAGATTGGCATGAGAAGCTCCCTTTTGCACTAATGGCTGACCAAACCACTATGAGAGTTTCTACTGGATTTACCCTTTACGAGTTGGTCTATGGCACAAAAGCGGTCCTCTCTATTGAAATCGAGATTTCTTCCGTGAGGATTTTGATTGAGACCAAACTAAATGAAGCTTAATGGATCAATGACCGATACACTCAACTATGTGTACTACATGAGAAGCAATTAGCCATAGTTTACCATGCTCAGTGCTACAAGAGGCGAATGACTAGAGCTTTTGACAAGAAAGTACAATCACGATCTTTCTGACCCAGAGATTTAGTTCTAAAGAATATATTCCCCTACCAAAAGGAAGCCTAGGAGAAGTTCACCTCAGATTATGAAGGGCCATTTCTAGTCAAGAAAGTTTTATCCGAAAGAGCTCTCATTTTGGAAGAAGTGGATGGCCTTGAATTCCCTAACCCACTGAACTTTGATGCTGTTAAGTGATACTATATGTGATCTAAAAGTCAGATGCCCGTCTTCTGTTAGGAACCAATAAAACTCACTCTTTTCAATCTCTTTTAATCTCTAAAATATGATTGTAAATTCATTGGCAGAGCTCTATGGACTAAGCAATTTAAAATTAAAATAAAGAGAGGCATTCATTCCCATTACCATATATTCCAAAACAACCTTTGATAAACCAACTTGAGCCAGTTACTTTTCTTCCTAAAAGAAACCCCCAGCCTAGTGATCACCAACCACAGTGGGTCAGAATCAAGCATGCAGAGGAAATGTCTCTAAGCAAGAGGGATTGTAAAATATATATAGCAAACAAAATATGGAGGATGTTGCAATGGTAAGACAAAAAATAGAAACGCAAGGCTAAAAAGCAATAACAAGTGCTAGTAGATTGAAACTGTCAAGGTTGGCCACAGGCATTAAAACCCAAGTAGAATGACAGGTTTGAGCTTCCATCATTTCTTTCAAAAAATAACCCACATCATGAATCCTGATAAAAAGTGCACTCAGATCAAAGTTAAATTGCTTAGTTCAAATGAGCTTGCTAAAATAAAATCTTGCCAAATAGAGCTAAGAGATACCTCAAACATTATTTAAGAGCTTCTTAAACAGAAATAGCTGCCCAAGAAAAAAAAAAGCACACTCCTAAGGATGCGGTGAAAACACGAAATGGTGTTGTAGGTAAAAAAAAGTAGGGTTATGGCAAGATACAAAACTGTTGACCTTGGTGAAAAACCTACAAAGGCGCCTTGGTGCAAAAATGACAGAGTTGGGACTGGTGAAAACGCCATGGGTGCCAATAGTAAGAATAGCAATGAAAAAAAAAAAAAAGAGGAGCCACGCGTAGACAGATGCGGTCATGCATTACTTAAGGGTAAGCTGTCGTGTGTCGATGTGACCACTGCAAGCTGTGTCTCTAGAGAAGACACCTCAGCATCCCTTGCTCTTAATCGATCATGTAACATTTGTATCAGCCTTTGATTTTGCCACCTGTGACGATGCACCTGAACAATCATAGCTGTCAAGAAGTCTATGTATCCCACAAAAGGTAGAGAAGTCTCAAAAAGTAGATCCCTATGCGTGCTAGGTCCTAACACATACTGATGGAACCAGTAATGGTAGTTCTCAATCTTAATGGGCACGTAAGAAAATGGCCCGTCATTATCCACGTGGAGAAGCAAGGACCTCCGCATGTCCATAACCCTTTCTACTATTGCTCTCGAGATCATTGCCTCAAAGATAAGGCTAAACTCTTCTGTCGATGCCAAATAAGGGATGTCCTTATTGACCAAAGGGGTGATCTCTATTGTCTGTAATTGATTTTGATGATTACAAAACCTAGTCATTATGATCTAACATGTTTAACTCAAGTATGTAGCTTAGTTCAAATAGATCAAATCTATGAAATATTCATGAACTATCACAGACGATCTTGTTAGCACTTCTTAAGAGTGCCAACACTATAATGGGTATATGAGCAAGGTTTGAGAAATTGAACAAGTGTATATTGGATATTGATGTGGAGCTCTATGACAAGCTTATTTTGAAAACCTTCGATCCTCATGTCTCAGTTCCACTAAAAGAAATTATGCAAGCTTTAGCATGCCTCTCTTAAAGGCATTGTGAAAGGAGCTCAAACAGGAAGTATGTTGAGATTGATGATAATACAGCTGATTGGTAACACCTGATAACCTAACAAAGTAAGAAGACTTCACTATACAAGCAGCGAACCTGATTGCTAACTTAAAATGGTTTGATAAACCAAAGATCTACAAGATGATATGGTATATCTAAAAGGCTTTCAAAGATATGAAGCAAATCAGTAGAGTCAAGACATGTCTACACCATCGAAGACTTATTGTAAAAAGGGATAAATTAAGGTCTGTGGAAAGCAACAGCAACTGCAGCAGAGAACCAAATTGCTGACAATCTTGATCTAAGGCAAATGACAAAATAGACAGCGAGACAGATTGACAGCACAAGTTGAATATTGTTAACAACCATATGGAATATCAAATCTCAAATAAAGCAAAGATACAGGTTGGAAGCACGAAGTGAAGTTCATTAATAACATCGTTGAAGAGCAATAACCAATACAGTGGCAGGTCGAGATTGGTAACACCAGGAAGATAATTGCTAACAATGCTACACCAAAAAATTCCTAAAACTCGATTGGCAGCACGAATAGAAGATTGCTGACAATCTCGACAGAAAACAAAAATTCAAAAATACGCTCCAACTGTCAAAATTTTCAAAACTGTCTTAGTCGTTCGTGCATTAAATGCTCCTCCAACGGCTCTAATGCCTATTTCTTGCAAGAGACTATAAATATATGAGGTCAAACTCATTTATGGGCAAGAGACAAGGATCTTAAAGTGTAAAAATCCAAAAGCCCTAAAATCCCTCACTACTTCATAACTATGATCTCTCGAGAGGTGTTCTTGAGTTGTAATTTGCATTATCCTCCCTTCTAAGAGAGACATTGATTATTCCGTAACTGCATTACCTTCAAAGGTTGTTGTAACCCCTATGAGCTTGAGTGTAGCTTGACAACACTCAAAAGAACCGAGAGCTTGGTTGAAGTTTCTCGGCTGGAAGGATTTGGTGTAAATCCTTGGATGTATTAGTGAGCTGGGTACTAGAAGAAACTAGCAACTGTGTAAGAAGAAGATTGCATAGTGGAACCCCTCGAGAGGATCGAGGAAGAGAGGACGTAGGCAAGGTTTAAGCCGAACCTCTGTAAATCTCTTGTTCTCTACTTCTTTCTGTTCATATGTGTGTGAATGATTTTTGCTGAATAATTGTGCATGTTGTTCTTGATTACCAGTAATCTAAGTTCATAAGTGCCTCATCTCCTGTTTGTTGTTAATGCCTAAAATAGATTTTAAATTAACCTGAATAATCCAACAATTTTAAAGATCCCAATTCACCCCCCCCTCTTGGGATTGTCCTTGACCCAACGATTGGTACCAGAGTCTGGTGCTCGCATATAAAGGCATTACATCCTTGAGTAAGATCCATGGCTAATATAGCTGGAACATCCTTGACACAAGGTCAGTTCACAAGCAGACTTCCCTTGTTTAATGGGAGGAATTATAATTACTGGAAAAACAAAATGAAAATTTGCATTCAATTTGTGGATTATGAACTGTGGAGAGTCATTATGAATGGACCTAGAATACCCACTAAATGAATTGAAACTAGAGAAGTGGTCAAACCTGAAGATGAATGGATGTTGATGATTTTAGAATTATGCAAACTAATGCAAAAGCTTTGAATGTGTTGTATTATGCACTTGATCCCATTGAGTTTAATAGAATTTCAACATGTGACAATGCTAAAGAAATTTGGGACAGGTTAGAAGTTACTCATGAAGGAACAAATCAGGTAAAAGAATCTAAAAGTAATCTTCTTGTACATAACTATGAGATGTTTAAGATGAAACTTGAGGAATCAATTACTGAAATGTTTACCAGGTTTACTAATATTATAAATGGGTTAAAATCTCTTAGAAAGATTTATTCTAGCAGTGAACAGGTAAGGAAGATACTCAGATCTCTGCCCAGGAGTTGGGAAGCCAAAGTGACAACAATAGAAGAAGCTAAAAATTTAAATACATTGCCTCTAGAGGAATTATTGGGGTCACTTATGACCTATGAGTTAACTCAAAGACAAAACACTCTAGAGGATGAGGAGAATAAGAAGAGAACAATGGCCTTCAAGTCTGCCTCAAATGAACCAAAGTGATGTAGAAAAGGATGAAGACTTAGCTCTCATTACAAAAAAATTCAAAAGGTTCATAAGGAGAAATGGAGGAAAGACAAAAAGTTTGAAGCTAAAGGAGAACCAAGCAAAGGAGACTGCACCATAATTTGCTTCAAATGTAAGAAACTAGGACATATCAAGTCTGAATGTCCTTTGCACAAGAAGAGAAGAAAAAGAAGCAAGGAAGTTGCAACAATGGCAGCAACCTTAAGTGGTAGTGAAGAATCAAGCTCAGATGATGATTCTGACGTAGAAGTTGCAAATCTTTGTCTGATGGCCCAAGAAGAAGAAAATGAGGTATCTAACTCTGACTATACCCTAGATGAACTCTAAGATGCCTTTCATGATTTAATGGATGAAGTAGAAAAATTGGGAGCCAAAAACTGTTTGCTCAAGAAAATGATTTCTACTTTGACTAAAGAAAATGAAATGTTGATTTCTGAAAATTATTTTTTGAAAAAAAAGATTAAATATTTGGAAAACTCTCTTGAAAAATTTGTCAAAAGGAGAGAAAACCTTGACTCGATTTTAGCAAATAAAAAATGTACTTTTGATAGAGGAGGAATTTCTTACAATCTGTTTATGATAAAGAAGTCATATAAAAATTTCTTTGCTCAATCAAATGCCTCCTATAATAGATTTTTCTACTATAAAAAATTTGGTCATTGTGCTAGTCAGTGTTGGTTAAAAAAACTTCTTTAAAAGACAACAAGATGAAATAGGTGCCAAAGGAAATTGTTGACACTAACTCTGCAGGACCCAATATGAAGTGGGTACCAAAAATCAGAACTTGAAATCTACTCTATGCAAGTCTGCTTAAGTTCCCATGTGAAGAAAGAAGTATGGTATTTGGACAGTGGCTATTCAAGGCACATGACAAGGGATGAAAGTCATTTCTCCTCTCTTACACCTAAAGATGGATGAGTGGTTACCTTTGTTGACAATAGCAAGGGTAAAATTATTAGAATTGGCAGCATAGGTAAGAAATCTTCCACTATAATTGAAAATGTACTTCTAGTTAAAGGTCGTAAGCATAATTTACTAAGCATCAGTCAGCTATGTGACAAAGGCTGAAAGGTGATTTTTGAATCCTCAAAATGCTCTGTTGTGAATATCATTGATGGTTATACTACCTTGAAAGGAATTAGACAGGGTAACATATATGTTTTCTGTCTAAATGATAAGTCTGCATCAAATTTAATATGCTTATTTGCTATAAATAAACCTGATGTTTGGCTGTGGCATAGGAGATTAGGACACACAGTATGAGCATAATTTCTAAAGCTGCAATACATAACATGGTGGTTGGCCTACCCAAAATCAAATTTGAAAAGGATAAAATATGTGATGCATGTCAAAAGGGTAAGCATATAAGAGAATCTTTTAAATTAAAAATAAAAATTTCAACCACAAGACCTCTACAATTGCTGCATATGGACTTGTTTAGACCTAGCAGAACTCTTAGTCTTGGAGGAAAACAGTATGCTTTTGTAATTGTGGATGGCTATTCTAGATATACTTGGACTTATTTTCTTACTCACAAAGATGAAACTATATCTATGTTTGTTAAGTTTTGCAAAAGAGTTCAAAATGAAAAGGGCTTTGCCATATCTTCTATTAGAACAGACCACAGAGGAGAATTTGATTGCTCCCCATTTGAAATTTTCTGTGATGAAAATGGCTTTGAGCATAATTTCTCTACTCCTAGAACTCCACGGCAAAATAGTGTTGTTGAAAGGAAAAATAAGAATTTAGAACAAATGGCAAGAATTATGCTTTATGAGAATGCCCTGCCTAAATATTTCTGGGCTGAGACAGTGAATATTGCCCGTTATGTTCTTAACCGAATTCTTGTTAGAAGACATATGAAAAAGACACCTTATGAGCTGTGGAAAGGGAGAAAACCAAATATTGCTAATTTTCATGTCCTTGGTTGCAAATGCTTTATTCTTAACAATAACAAAGATAATCTAGGAAAATTTGATGCTGAGTCTGATGAAGGGATTTTTCTTGGATATTCTATGCATAGTAAAGCTTTCAGAGTATTTAACAAAAGAACTTTGGTAGTTAAAGAATCCATTCATGTTACATTTGATGAAACTAACTCTCCTGCAAGTAGAAATGATGAAGCAAATGAACCAAATCAAAGTGCTAGCAATATAAAAGAAGTGCCAACACCTGGAGCATTTGTACTAGCAAAAAGCAGAGAAGCTGAATTTGAAGAAAAAGAACCAAGACCAACCATATCTCAGCAGCAAATAGATGTAAATGAGGGACTACCAAAAGAATGGAAATTTGTACAACATCACTCTCAAGATCAAATTATTGGTGATCCATCAAAAGGAGTAAGGACCAGATCTTCAATAAAAAATCTATGTGCACATTTTGCTTTCTTATCACAGATAGAGCCAAAAACCTTTCAAGAAGCAGAGAAAGATGAATGTTGGCTCAATGTCATGCAAGAAGAGCTAAATTAGTTCGAAAGAAGCAAAGTATAGAACCTAGTGCCAAGACCTGAAGGCTATCCAGTTGTAGGCACCAAATGGGTTTTTAGAAACAAGGTAGATGAAGCTAAGACTATCATTAGAAGTAAAGCAAGGTTGGTTGCTCAAGGCTATAATCAAGAGGAAGGTATTAACTATGATGAAACTTTTGCACCTTTTGCTAGATTAAAAGCAATTAGGATGTTACTTGCTTTTGCATGTTTAAAAAACTTTAAGCTTTATCAAATGAATGTCAAAAGTGCCTTCCTAAATTGTGTTATAATTGAAGAGGTGTATGTTGAGCAACCACCAGGTTTTGAAAATGATAAGTTTCCTGATCATGTTTTTAGATTGTCCAAGGCATTATATGGTCTAAAACAAGTACCTAGAGCTTGGTATGAGAGACAAAGCAGTTTTCTGTTGAAAAATAATTTTACAAGAGGCAAAGTTGACACTACTTATTTATCAAAAACAGAAAATCTGACATGCTTATTGTACAGATATATGTAGATGATATTGTTTTTGGATCTACTAATGAAAATTTGTGCAAGGAGTTTGCTAAAAGCATGCAGGGGGAATTTGAGATGAGCATGATGAGGGAGTTGACATTTTTCCTTGGGCTGCAAATCAAGCAATCAAGAGATGGAATCTTCATAAGCCAGTCTAAGTACATTAAAGATTTGCTCAAAATATTCAACCTTGAAGATTTAAAATAGATCAGTACACCTATGAACATGTCAACTAAATTGGGGGTAGATGATATAGGTAAATTTGTTGACACAAAACTGTTTAGAAGCATGATAGGATCTCTACTATACTTAACTGCAAGTCGACTTGACATCAAGTTTAGTGAATGTATGTGTGCAAGATTTCAAGCTAATCCTAAAGAGTCACACCTTACTGCTGTAAAAAGAATCTTTAGATACCTAAAACAGTCTTGCAATCTTGGTATCTGGTACCCAAGTGGTACATCATTTGAACTGGTTGGATACACTGATGCAAATTATGCTGGAAGTAAAACTGATCGAAAAAGCACCAGTGGTGCATGTCAATTTCTTGAAAACATGATAGTATCATGGTCCAGCAAGAAATAGAATTCAGTGGCTCTTTCAATTGTAGAAGCTAAGTACATAGCTGCTGGCAACTGCTGTGCTCAGGTTCTGTGAATTAAACACCAACTTGAGGACTATGGACTCTCTTATGATCATATCCCTATCAGATGTGACAACACCAACATAATAAATTTGACCAAGAACCTTATCCAACATTCCAGAACTAAACACAATGAGATTAGGCACCATTTTATTAGGGACTATACACAAAAAGGTGATATTAATCTGGAGTTTGTCAGCACTAATCGTTAATTGGCTGATATTTTTACCAAACTTTTGAATGAAGATAGATTTTGTATGATTCAAAGAGAACCTGGTATATGCAATCCTATTTGATAGACATTGTGTGCTATTATTTGTTTCTCTTATATGAATCTCTTTCATGACCTTAGTTATCTTAATTTGAGTATTGTTTGAAGATGCATGAGTGTCGCTAATATTGGCTAGTGTCATCAATCACTAAATTCTTATTGAAAATTTTACATGGTCACTACACATTTGCAGTACCTATAAAAGGTGTCAGCACTTCTGCATACTTAAAACTGTCTGGTCACCACTTATAAATACTCGAAGCTCTAGATTGTCATCCCACTTCAACATTTTAGCTTTCCCTGTTCTGAAGATAACCGTTCCCTCCACTTTTCAAATCCTCAAAACCACCTTCTTATCTTTCTACTCACGCCTCCTTCCCACCACAAATTCTCAAGAAGCACTCGTAGCAACAAGAATTGAAGAATGGTATAATTTCTCAGGATCCAAGCGCTGAACAACCAGTAACTGTTACTTTTGTCACTGATGGAAGAACGAATAAGAAAATAGGAAAGGAAAAGGGAGAATCGAGCAAAATGGGAGAAGCATCGAAAAAAAGAAAAAGGGGTGATCAGGGTGATCAAGAAAAGACTGCGAAAGAAGAGGTATCAAGCCCTGATGTTTTGAAGGATGATCACTTTTTCAATCAGGTCTCACAAAAGAAAAGGTACAAAGCTTCTTTCTATACCAAAAAAGTTATTAAGGGTAGATTCATTGATTTTGACTTCTTTGAGGGGAAGGGGATCAACTTTAGAGAGAAATTTTCATATCTAGGGTGGCTAGAGATGGCTAGCCTGAAAGAGAAGATTTACCCAGAACTAGTGGGGTGTTTTTATGCCAATCTCAAGCGATCCACCGTAACCCCAACAGATTGACCAGTTTTGTGAAAGGAGTAAAAATAAAACTCAGTGCAAGGGTTTTAGAAAGCATCTTTGGCCTTCCTAAGGCTGGCATTAAAAATCCTAGGGAAGTATTCTCTGTGATTTTGGGGAAGGAAGTAAGAAGCAAGAAACGGAAAACAAGAACCTCTTATGAACTCTCTTTGGAACTAAAAATAATTTATCACTTCCTAAACCATTGCTTGGCTCCAAGGAGTGGGAGATTTGACTACATCTCTAAGACTGAGATGCTTCTTCTGTGCTGTTATGCAAGCACAGACAAGAAACCCCACATGACCATTATCCTACTGGACAAAATGAGAGCAGCTTTTACCCATAAGACTAGTGGCCTACCATATGGTATGGCCCTTACTAGGATCTTCAAACACTTTAGGGTTAAGCTTACAGGAGAGAATGGGGAAGCTGTGAAGGAAAGATTAGATGGAATTAATGAGTCAACTTTGAAGAGCATGAGGTATGAGAAAAATATTAAAACAGACCAATGGGTTAGAAAGAAAGACAATCACCCTGCTACTGCCTCATCATCACAAGCAGAGCCAGAGGAACCTGATGATTTTGACTTAGAAACCAAAATTGTTGGGCTGATGCATCAATTTAATTCCAAACATGACAAGTGCCTAACTGTGGTTGAGACTCTAGAAGCAAGAGGGGGCAGCTGTCTATTGAGGTAAAGAACTTAAAAATGGAAATCAAAGAGGCAACGCTGAGAGCCTTGAGAGAAAACAAGGCTGCCTCTATATCTGGAGAAGAAGAATCTGATTCTGAAGAAGAATCTGACCAAGGGGTGTCTGGTGTGAAGGAACTTGAACAAGAAATTCCTGTAGAGAAGGGACTCAGTGAGAAAGAACTAGAACAGGACCAAAAAGTTGTAGAAGCAGACCCAGGACTAGAAAAGGAAACTGTAGAGGTTGAAAAACAACTAGCTGTGGAGCAAGAGGTTAAAGCCCCAGCTATTGAGCAGTCTGAGAAGAGTGCCCTAGAAGCACAATAATCAGCACCTGAGCAATCTAAAGTTCCAGATAAAGGGAAAGCCCCTGCTACCAGTGCTGACCCTTCTGCACCTCCCTCTTCTTCTCCTCCCTCCAAACCCAGTTATAAGCAACGAGCCAGAAAAAAAGTCCCTTTCTCTCCTATTACCAAACCCTGTGGCCTTAGAGACAGACCTGGCAAAGGAGTCTTTAACACTCTTGACGATCCTTTCATTTTGTGACTTTGACTATCACTTTATTTTTTTTTTTTTTTTTTGGGATATTTTTAGCCTCTTTTGGACCAGTTTGTTGAAGAATCTCTTTAAATTTCTATGCATTTCTTTTGTCTTGTTCTTACTTAGGTATTTTCTCTCTATTTGGATGATCTTGATTGGTTGCTTGCTTCCTTTACATACTTCATTTTTAATTTAACATTTTTTTGTTATTGTACCTATCAATTTAAATCTTTATTTCTTTTTGATTTCTTGACAAAAATGGGGAGAACAAGTACCCTGCTGTTAGCTGTTCGCATGCATTGCATTGCCTTGAGATTGAATTGCTGAATTGGTTATCCATATAATGTCTGGTAACTTCAGATTTGTCCCCAACAGTCAGCTAAATTAATGTCTGGATCTATTCCTTAAATAAGGGGGAGGATCTCATATTAAGGGGGAGGACAATACATTTCAATAAATTTCATATTTGTTATATGTTTATAAAGGAGATTTTGTCATCATAAAAAAGGGGGAGATTATTGACCCAAGGGGTGATCTCCATTGTCTGTAATTGAATTTGATGATCACAAAACCTAGTCATTATGATCTAACATGTTTAACTCAAGTATGCAGCTTAGTTTAAATAGATCAAATCTATGGAATATTCATGAACTATCCCAAACGATCTTGTTAGCACTTCTTAAGAGTGCCAACACTATAAGGGGTATATGAGCAGGATGTGAAAAATTGAACAAGTGTATATTGGATATTGATGTGGAGCTCTATGGCAAGCTTATTTTGAAGACCTTCAATCCTCATGTCTCAGTTCCACTAAAAGAAATTGTGCAAGCTTTAGCATACCTCTCTTAAAGGCATTGTGAAAGGAGCTCAAACAAGAAGTATATTCAGATTGATGACAATACTGCTGATTGGTAACACCTGATAACCTGACAAAGTAAGAAGACTTCACTATACAAGCAGCGAACCTGATTGCTAACTTAAAATGGTTTGATAAACCAAAGAGCTACAAGATGATATGGTATATCTAAAAGGCTTTCAAAGATATAAAGAAAATCAGTAGAGTCAAGACATGTCTACACCATCGAAGACTGATTGTAAAAAAGGATAAATTAAGGTCTGTGGAAAGCAACAACGACTGCAACAGAGAACCAGATTACGGGCACTTATCAAGATTGCTGACAATCTTGATCTGAGGCAAATGA
Source organism: Euryodendron excelsum (assembly GCA_033060915.1). Taxonomy (NCBI): domain Eukaryota; kingdom Viridiplantae; phylum Streptophyta; class Magnoliopsida; order Ericales; family Pentaphylacaceae; genus Euryodendron; species Euryodendron excelsum. Next base: position 34,143,343 of record CM065388.1, read on the forward strand.
CAAAATAAAGAGCAAGACAGATTAAGCAAATCCATCAATTTCTCAAATTTTCTTATTTTTCAAGCATTTTTCTGTTTTTCAAAAATTCAAAAAATTTCAAAAAATCATGAAACTTTATATGGTTGTTCAACACATTTTTCTAAGGCACATGTGGAAAAATCTAGCCAGAAAACCCAATACCCAAAGTTGTAGGAGTGAATTTTCAATTCTTGCAGAAACCCTCTTTATATAAACATGCAAAACTACTCAAACTCAATCAAACAAGCATCAAAACATAGAAACAACGTCATCAAAGTGTTCAAAACATATCAAAACATCAACTATTTACACAACTCAAATAGAGTTCTACACATCAAAATCAGTACAAAACAAAAAACTCGCCTCTTGGAGTTCTCTGGCTAAAACTTCCTTGATGGCAACAACTCCAGCGATGGTGACTACTTCCTTTATGCATGGCTCCACTACTAATGGTGCCACAGTTAAATTTTGGGCAACTTCGCCCCCATTTCCCTGCCAAAATCCAATTTCAAGCTCCAGTCTTCAAAAATTTCAAAATTCCATCCCTCTGATTGCCTCACGGTCAACATGAAACCCTTACTTTATTGATTTCTTGCAAAGACAAAAAAAGAGGGGTAGTTGCAAGCACCCTATTTTTGCCTGCTCGGCAATCCTCAGCCCAACCAGACTCACATTGAAACCGACACAGACACATTCAAGTCTAAACTAGTTTTTCAGACACAATCTAGTCAATCAATCACTTGGCGGGCCTGACAGGCCCAATAGCGGCAAAATAACCAAAATATCCTTATGGCATTGCTCAGTCCAATTCTAGTTGGCACGTCTTCCTAAAGATGGTAATTCCGTATTTCAACTTCAATTTCAGTTCCAATTCAAATCCAGACTAGTCAAGCACATTTATTGAGAAAACTCCTTGGAATGATAAGTCCATTCAAACTTATTGACCGAGATGGAACCCAAGTCCCCGAGATAGTAGAGCAGTTCACTTCTGATACATGCAAGCCCATCAATGTAAAATGTCTACTATCTAACACATCTTTCGAAAAAGTTGATTCCTCAAACGATAAGACCATCCAGCAACTTCCCCAAATTAGATAGTCTCTGGAATGAGCGCACACCATTAGAGTGACAAAAACACTCACAAACATCGCAACCGCTAGAGTGGCGTAAACACTTGCAAACAAGTCGACATTGGGAATTGCTAACAAAACCCATAGGTCATGGGACCGAATACACCTCTTGGCCATGATATGTTTATCGAAGGATGGGATACCTTTTGAAACCAACTCATTACTATAAGCACCCCATTTTTGACCGCTCTGCAGTCTACACTCCGTCCAGACTTGTTTTCAAGTCATTTTGGGCATATTCCTATCGAATCCAATTCTCTAGTTCCAAATTCCGTCTTTCCATCGCTTCGTGGGCCTGTCAGGCCCAAATAGAGGCAAAATGACCAAAATGCCCTTAGGGGCATTGTTCTTTCTTATTCCAATTCCAATCCCTCTCTCGAGACAGTTTATTCCTCGAAACGGTCCGAGTAGCGAAACTACTCACAGAACCGTTAGAGTAGCGGAAATACTCACAGAACCGTTAGACTAGTGGAAATACTCATAGAACCGTTAGGGTAGCGGAAATACTCACAGAACCGTTAGAGTAGCGGAAGTACTCACAAAACCGTTAGAGTAGCGGAAGTACTCATAGAACCGTTAGAGTAGCGGAAATACTCACGAAACTGTTAGGGTGGCGGAAACACTCAAAACCTAGGCACGTCTCTTCGGAGACGGTAAGACCCCTTCCAGTCCCACTCTCGAGACAGTTTATTCCTCGAGACGGTCCGAGTAGCAAAACTACTCACAAAACCGTTAGAGTAGCGGAAATACTCACAGAACCGTTAGAGTAGCAGAAATACTCACAAAGCCGTTAGAGTAGCGGAAATACTCACAAATCATCAACCCCGTTCGAGTAGCGGAAATACTCAACCTCGTCCGAGTAGCGGAAATACTCCCAAATCATCAACCCCATCCGAGTAGCGGAAATACTCAACCCTATCCGAGTAACGGAAATACTCAACCCCGTCCGAGTAGTAGAAATACTCCCAAATCATCAATCCCGTCCGAGTAGCGGAAATACTCACAAATCATCAACCCCGTCCGAGTAGCGAAAATACTCACAAATCATCAACCTCGTCCGAGTAGTAGAAATACACCCAAATCATCAATCCCGTTCGAGTAGCGAAAATACTCACACCGTTAGAGTGGCGAAAACACTCAAAACCTAGGTCAACACCAGTGGCTGTTAGCCCACTTCGGTGGAAAAGGACCAAACTACCCTTAGGACCTTTTCCGAGACTTTTCGGTCAGGATGACCATTTTGCCCTTAGGCATCCAAACGCCCCGAGAACCACACCGGCTCTGGATATCAAATCGGTAACCTCCTGAGAATACTTTTTATAGTGTTCTCAACCTCCCCTTACCTTTCCGGATCATTCCGAGTCAGTTCCGGCCAACCCGGTACAAAATGACCGTTTTGCCCCTGGAGGGCTGGTCTCCTTCTTCGACCACACCGGCTTTGGGTATCAAACCGGTAACCTCCTGAGAATACTTTTTATAGTGTTCTCAACCTCCCCTTACCTTTCTGGATCATTCCGAGTCAGTTCCGGCCAACCTGGTACAAAATGACCGTTTTGCCCCTGGAGGGCCGGTCTCCTTCTTCGACCATACCGGCTTTGAGTATCAAACCGGTAATGTCCCGAGAATACTTTTTATAGTATTCTCAACCTTCCTTTACCTTTCCGGACCATTTCGAGTCAGTTTCGGCAAACCCGGTACAAAATGACCGTTTTGCCCCTAGTGGGCCGGTCTCATTTTCCGACCACGCCGGCTCTGGGAATCAAACCGGCAACCTCTGGGAACATTCTAAATAATGTTTCCAGATCCCAAGTCTTTTCCCGAGACAGTTTGAGTCTGTCCCGTCAGTTTTTCGGTCCGGTTGACCGTTTCGCCCCTAAAGGCTCGGTCAACCTTTCCGACACATCTTATCCTCACTTTTCAAGTCAAATACCTCCAGGACACCATTTTAAGTGTTCCTGCTCCCTTCCGGCCTTCCGGGTCATCCCCGGCTCCTTCAAATCATTCCCAGACTCTCCGGAGTCACTCCTAGTGAAGCCAGGCTAAAGTTTACATGGTAGTCACTAGTACAGGTGCCCAAATCTAGTCAAAGATACGTTGCTTGCCGACCTTAATTGTTTCCTAAATGGCTGGCGCCACTACTAGTGGCGCCAAGCCAAAAAATGGCCTGGCGCCACTCCTAGTGGCGCCAGTGTATAATTTGGCCTGGCACCACTGCAACAGGCGCCAGGTTTGTCTTCCCACTATAAATACAGAGCCTCGTTCAACGTGAAAAGGGTCTGCAAACTTAACCTAAAAATCACACAATTCGATATACAGAGCTCGAGCACCTCCAAAAACCCTAGTTTCCTTAGGTTCTCCAAACCCTAGCCACCCTACACTAAACCCTAGCCATCATACACAAACCCTAGCCTCCTATACACTTACACACTCCCCTATATACTCATACACTAGCCTTCAACCATCTTTTGAAGACTGGAGGAGCTGTAATCCGAAGCTTGAAGATAACTCTTGAAGACGAAAGACGAAGATCAAGACCGAAGACCGAAGACTGCATGGCGCGCAAAATAAACAAGATACAAGGTAGGCTCCCTCTTTAATTTTTAGTACTTCCCCCCTTTCTTCTCTCTCCAACCCACTTGGGTTTTTTCTATTTTAATCCCCCATCTCTTTCCCCCCCCCCCCCTTTCTTTGCATGCTTGACACAAGGGGATTCCCGATCCATGTGTAGGATTGGACTATTGGAGAGTCACCGTGTCGGAGGCTTTCTTCTAGTCTAACCAAAGACCACGTGGGTCCGGCCCCCTTAATTATGTGGTGAAGCCTTAGCCTTGTATGTTCACGACCCCCAAATTGCATTGTGCATATCATAGTCTTGCATCTTCCAAAAATAGTTTTCAAAGTTCTTTTTCAAAACGTTTTCAAACTTGTTTTCAAAATTGCATCAAAATCTCTTTTTCAAAAACTTGTTTTCAAAACCACAATTCTAGGGTGATTCTAGCCTTTCCATGGCTAGGGTTGCTTTAGGAAAGTGTTACATTAAAAGTGACCTTTTTGGTCTATATTTTCAAATCTTATTGTTTTCCAAAACCACTTTCTTAAAGTGGTTCTAGCCCTCTTATGGCTAGAATCACTTTAGGAAAATGAGACGTTTTCATACTTTCTAAAAAACTCTCTCTTCAAAAATCCCTTCCTAAAAATCTCTTTTTTTAACATACTTTCCTAAAACTCTCCTCTTCAAAATTGTTTTCTAAAAACTCCCTTCCAAAATCTATTTTTCAAAACTTTCTTTTTCTACTCCTTTCCAAAAACTCTTTCTCCCCAAAATTCGCTTTCTAAAAACACTTCCTAAATTTACTTTCCTAAAAAACTCTCTCCAACAATCTCCTTCCAAAAATCTTTCTAAAAAACTCTCTTTCCAAAAATCTTCCTTCTAGAAACTCCCCTCTAGGATTTTTCCTCCCAAAATCTATGTTTCCAAAAACACACTTTCCAAAAACTCCTTCTTTCCAAAAATCTTTCCAAAAACTCTCTTTCCAAATTCACTTTCCAAAAACTCCTTCCTAGGATTCCCTTCTAGAAAACCTTCGTTTCTAAAAATGCATTTTCTAAAAAACTCTTTCCTTAAAGCCCCAAATCAGGCCCTAGAACCCATAATTAGGAAACCCTAATTTTCTTTCCAAAAACATGGTTTTCAAACTTTGCCCCAAACCTAGGTTTCCAAAATCTCTCGTTTTCTACATCAAAACTATACTTATTTTCTACGTCAAAACTAGAATTTTTCAAATCTAGGGTTTCTAGAATTTCTCTTTCCAAATTCATGCCAAATTCTATCTTCCCTTTAGGAAACCAAATCAAATCTCCCCGTTTAGGAAACTAGATTCCGTCTTCCGTTTTTGGAAACAAAATCAAATATTTTCTTTTAGAAACCAAATCCAACCCCTTCCAAATCCAAATATTTCCTAATTCAAATCCTTCCTAAATCTTAAGTTTCCTAAACTTGAACATAAAAATCTTTCCTAAATTTTAAAACTCAACTTTCAAATCTTTCCTAATTCAACCCCTTTTCCAAATCTTAACTTTCTAAATTCAAGCTTTTAAACCTTTCCTAAACTCAAGCCTTTCCTAATTTCAACACTTTCTAAAATTCAAACTCTAAAACTTTCTAAATCCTAAACTTTCTAAATTTCAAATCTTTCCAAATTCTAAACTTTCTAAATTTGAAACCTTCTTAAGTTAAATCTTTCTAAACCTAAAAACTTTCTAAACTCTAAACTTTCTTAAACTTCAAATCTTTCCAAATCTAAGACTTTTCGAAACTCAAAACTTTCTTAATTTAAGACTTTCTTAAGTTGAAACTTTCTTAATTCAAATATTTCCTAAGTTGAAAACTTTTCTTTTTCAAACCTTTCCTAAAACAAAACTTTCTTATTTTCAAAACTTTCCAAATTCAAAACTTCGCTTTTTCAAAACATTTCTAAATTCAAAACTTTCCAATTTTCAAAACTTTCCAAATTTTCAAAACTTTTCAATTTTCAAACTTTCTTAAATTCAGAAATTTCCTACAGTGAAAACTTTCCTAAACCTAAAACTTTCCTAATTTCAAAACTTTCCTAAATTGAACCTTTCCTAATTCAAACATTTCCTAAATCCAATCTTTCCTAATCTCCTAAACCTTCCAAGTTAAGTCAAATCTTTCCTAAGTCTCTTCTCTTTCCTAAGTCTAGGTTTCCTAAACCTTCATCTTTCTAAAACAAGTCCAAATCTATCTTTTCAAATCAAAATCCAATCTTCTCAATTTTAATTTTCAATCTCCTCTTCCAATTTCAAATCAAATTCAATTTTCAATTCAATCTCTCAATCTTCCAATCCAATCTCTCTCTTCAAATCAATCTCTTTTCAATCGGACTCCGGTCCGAACTACGACTGACCTGATTCCCCCAAAGGGATACGTAGGCAACCTCCATAGGTACGGTCACAATACTTTTCAAACTTTCAATTCCACCCTCATGGGTGCGGTTTTCAAAATCTTTTCAAATCTCAAATTCCCATCTTCTTTCAAACTTCCAATTTCAAATTTCTAAATTTTCAAACTTTTTAATTTCAATTCTATCTCTTCAAATCTCTTTTCAAATCTATTTTTCAATTCTCTCGTATTTTGCACTTGCATACCATCCATCATGTTAGTTTATTTTCAAACATTGTTTTTCAAAGTGGATAGGATTAACCATTAGTTAATTGGAGGCTCTCATAGGCGAATCTAGGGTAGATTGACATGTAGGTACCGAAAGGGCAGGGTAGGGTGATAGCTTAGTGCGTCTTCCCTACACGTAACCAACCTCCGAACCTAGAATCACTGATTTCAAAAACCAAAAGGAGTTATTTTTCTAAAAAGGGCTAAATGTTTTCCAAAGGTTGCCAAACAACCTGTTTTCTTAAAAACCCTCTCTCGAGGAGATATTTTCAAATCAGTTTTCAAAAACCCTAAGTGTAGTTTTCAGATTATGCTTAGTTTCTAGGTGACCTAACTCACCTTAATCAAGTTAGGTGACGACTCCGAATCTTTTTCAAAAGCCCTTTATTCAAACCTGTTTTCAATTCAAACCTAGTCGCACTCATTCTTTTAGGAGGGTAAGTTTTAACGAGAGAGTACAGCATTTTTCCCGCTTGGGTGAGTATTCCTCGAGTGCGAAAAATCTGGGCGTGACAATTACGCACCATTAGAGTGATGGAAACACTCAAAACCTAGGTCAACACCAGTGCCTGCTAGCCCACTCCGGTAAAAAAATAACCAAATTGCCCATTGGGCCCTTTTGGCATGCTTCTTGAGAAAGTATCTAAGTATTCATAGCGGTAAGTCCACCATTCCAGGATTGTCCCAAAGACAATCCAGTATGTTTAAGTGCCTTCCATTTGGTTCCATATCAATTTTGAGACTATCTAGTCAAAATGATCACTTTGCCCCTAGGCATCCGATCGTCTCCAGGAATCACACCGACTCTGAGTGTCAAACTGGTTACCTCCCGAGGATGCTTCCCATAGTATTCCTAATCTTCTAATGCCTTTTCGAATCATTCTGAGTCTATTCCAGCAAGCATCGTGTAAAATGACCGTTTTATCCTTAGTGGGCCAGTTGCCTTTTCTAACCACACCAACACTGGGTATCAAACCGACAACCCCTTGGAACACTCTTGATAGTGTTTCTAACCTTTAAGCCTCCTCATGGGTCACTCTAGGTCTATTCCAATGTTTTCTTGGTTTAAATCACCATTTTGCCCTTAATGGGCCAGTCGGCCTTTTCAAATATTTCAGCATTATTTTTTAATTCCGTTACCACCGGGACACTCTTTCAAGGGTTTCTATCTATCCTCGGCCTTCCGAATCATTCCCGGACCTTCCAAACTCACTCTTGATAGAGCCAAGCCAAAAATTGCATAAGGATCAAAAGATACGTTTCTTGCCACCTTAAAATTTTCCTAAGTGGCTAGCGCCACTCCTAGTGGCGGTAATTGCACTTGCGCCATTGTAATAGGCACCAGTTCCTGTTTCACCTACCTATAAATACACAACCTCCTCCTGCATAAAAAGGGTCTGCAAACTCAATCCATAAACTTTGCCTCACTGAAAATAGAGCTCGAATTCTCTCATGCCTCCTCAAACCCTGGCCTTCATACACTCAAACCCTAGCCTCCATACACTATATACACTCAAACACAAGCCTCTAAGCATCTACTCAAGATCCCAAGTGTTGCAACTTTAAGGTCCTCAAAGTTCAAGTCAAGTAAAGCAAACAAAGTAAACAATACAAGAAGAAGACAAGGTTGATTTTCTATTTACTTTAATGTAATCCTCCTCAATCTTCTCTCTCCTAATCCACTTAGGTTTTCTTCTATTTTAATCCTCATCTTCTACCTCCTCTTCTTGCATGCTTGAAGAAAAGGGACCCCCAGATTCATGCCTAGGAAGGATTGTTAAAGGTCACCGTATTAGGGGCTTTCTTCAAGTTCAACCTAAGATGGTGTGGGTTCGGCCCCTTGATTATGTGGTGAAGCCCAACCTTGTATGTTCATGTCCCTATTGCATTATGGTTATCATGTTCATACATTGCATTTAAAATTACATTCAAAGTTGTTTTCAAACTTGCATCAAAGTTCTCTTTCAAAACTTACATTAAAAATTTTCTTCTTTCAAACTTGTTTTCAAAATCACACTCCTAGGATGATTTTGACAATTCCATGATTAGGGTTGATTTAGAAAAGTGTTACATTAAATGTGACTATTAGGGTCCAAATTTTGGGTTCAAACCCTAAATTGTTTTTATCAAAGCCACAATTTAAGATGATTTTAGCCATTCCATGGTTAAGGTTATTTTAGGAAAGGTGTTACATTCAATGTGATCATTATAGTCCATATTTCAAACCCTTGTTGTTGTCAAAATCACAACCCTAGAATGGTTCTAGTCTTTTCATGGTTAGAACCATTTTAGGAATGTGAGATATTTAAGAGACTTCCAAAAGTCTGTATTCAAACCTCTTTCCAAATAGTTTTGCAAATTTACGTCATAAAAACTCTTTTAAAAAATCTACTTTCTAAAAACTCTTTGTCCTAAAGTCCAAGGCATACCCTAGAATCCATGGTTAGAAAACCCTAATTCCATCATTGAAATCATGACTTTTAATTTGCCCCAAATCATGGGTTTCCAAAATTATTTTCTACATAAAATCATAGTTTTCCAAAACCTCTTTTCCTACCAAATCATAGATTTTTAAATCCAAGATTTTCAAAACTCAATTTTTTCAAATCTATGTCAAATCAAATCTTCCAATTTAGGAAACCAAATCAAATCCTCTAATTTTGGAAACAAAATCAAACCATCTATTTTTGAAAATAAAGTCCAATATTTAGCTTTAGGAAATAGACATCAAATATTTCCTAATTCAAATATTTTCTAATTTCAAACATTTCCAAATCCCACTTTCTAAATTTCAAACAATCAAATCTTTTCTAATTTCAATCTTTCTTAAATTCAAACTTTCAAACATTTCCTAATTTCAAACTTTCAAGTCTTTCTAAATTTCAAATATTTCTAAATTCATAACTTTCCAAATTCAGATATTTTCAAAATCAACTCTTTCCTAATACGGAAACTTTCCTAAAATGGAACTTTCCTAATTCATAACCTTCCTAATTAAAAACTTTCCTAAAATTTGACTTTCTAAAATCATACCTTCTTATTCCAAGTGCATGTTTTACCATTAGGTTACCTAGGTCCTAAGAGGCCAAATCCTAGTTCAGTCCTAACCCTAAAGTTAGGAAGCTTCAACTCTTTTCAAAGACTCCTCTTTAAACTCAAGTAAAAACCAAGATGGTTTTAAAACTTCAATATCAGTTAAGATGATTTCAAAATTCTATTCAAACTTTCCAAAACAAGTCCAAATTCTACTTCTCAAATTCAATTTCAAATCCTCAAGTTCAATTTCAAATGAAAGTCAATTCCAAATTCGATTTCAAATCAAAGTTCAATTTTCAGTCTTCCAATCAAAGTTTCAAATCAAACCTTTTCAAGTCAAACTTTCCAAAGACCTCAAATTGTCTACTTTCAATCGGACCCTGAGTCGGAACTACAACTGACCTGATTCCTAACAAAGGGAAAAGTAGGCAACCCCTTTGGGTGCGGTCACAACTTTTTCAAGTTTTCAATTCCACTACCTTTTTCAAGTTTCTAATTTTTACAACCTTTTTCAAGCATCAAATCCATTTTCAAAATCAAATCATTTTCTTGCACTTGCAAGTTATGCATCATATTAAACCTCTTTTCATATAATTCTTTTCAAGGTGGATAGCATTGGACATTGGATAATCAGAAATCTTAAATCAGTGAACCTACAGTGAATAGACATATAGGTACTGCAAGGGCAGGATAGGGTGATAGTCTAGTGTATCTTTCCTTTACGTAACCAACTTCCGAACCTATAATTACTGTTTTCGAGAGACCAAAACTGGAGTCATTTTTCAAAAGGGCTTGCATCTTTCCAAAGGTTGCCAAACAACCTATTTTCTTAAAAGTCCTTTCTCGAGAAAGCTTTCAAAATCCTTTTCAAAAACCCTAAGTTCAATCTTTGGATTGTATTTAGTTTTAGGTGACCTAACTCACCTTAATCAAGTTAGGTGGCGACTTCAAATGTTTTTCAAAAGCCCTTATTCAAATCAATTTCCAATTCAAATCTAGTTACAGTCAACCTTCTAGGATGATGAGTTCTAACGAGAGAGCACCATGTTTTTCTCACTTATATTTTTTTGAGTGCGAAAATCGAGGCATGACATGTACGTTATGAAAGGTATGTGTAATATTTCATCGCCTTAGAAAGTTTAGCTACATGGGAACTAAACTCCTTCAAGATCATGAGTTTTAAAAAATATTTTTAGAAAAAGGGCTACACACTTCCCTTTGGATTTTGGACCTTAAGGTTATATAACCCTTATTTGCTTGTTTCACTTGATCTTGGACAACCCTAAATATAAAAGGCTTAGGATTGCTTCAAGTGTGTGATGTTTGACAATGATTTTTGAAAAAGGTTTTTGAAAAATGTTTAGGGTTTGAAACCCTAACATGAACCTTATAGGTTTCATTTGATGTATCACTTTTCTTAGGTAACCCTAACTGTGAAGAGGGTTAGAATCACCTTAGGGTTATGAGCTATGGAAAAGGTTTTGAAAATAGTACAAGTCTAACCATTTTGAATTGAGACAAGTTTGAGAGAGTTTTTGAAAAACCTCTTTGAGTGTAGTAGAGGAGTATTTGGAAAAGACTTTTGGATTAGGGTTTTTTGGAAACTCAAAGGGGTGAGAGGTTTTTTAAAACATATTTTGAAAAAATCAGTTGAGTTAAAAGGATGGTTTCAAAAGAGGTTTAGAGTTGGAGTCTTGAAGCCATCTAACCTTGGTTGGATAAACTAGGGTTAAGGTAACCTAGGGTGGGCAAGGTAGAGCTAGCTTAACCTAGGGCTAGTGTTAGCACCCCATTTTGGCCACTCGGCTATCTCCGGCCTGACCGGATGCACACTAAAACTAGCACAAGCACACTTAAGACCAAACCGACTTTCCAGATCCAATCTAATCAAACAACTACTTCGTGGGCCTATTGGGTCCAACAGAGGTAAATCTAAAGAAGGCAAATCTGAAGACTCAAGAGTAGTTTAGGATTTCATATGTCAAATTAGATAGGTGGCAGTCCAAAGAAAAATATTCCCTCTCCCCCTATTCAAGTGTACTTTGCTGCTTGTATATTTTAAACCCAAAAGTTCAATATACCCCTTTTTTCATCAATGAATGAATGTAAGGATAAGTATAGGTGCTTGATTTATAGTAAGGTACTTGCATACAGGGGCAAACCCCCTAACTCTAAAAGTGAGCCAATACATCATGATTAGTTACCCTCTCGAATAGGAGCATTCTTAAGGCATGCATTGCATAAAAATTTGTCAAAATAAGACACTGAATTTCTCCTTTTGCCAGTTTTAGGTTCCTTTCCTCGTCCCCCATCGTTATAGATTGAAAGCTAAGGAACACTCATAGAGTCACTCACACTCAACGCCTTAACTCTGGTATTAGCGGAAGCAAGAGGACTCAGACATAGGATGACTAAAATGGAAGGCATGCTCTTTTCACTCTTATCCCATGTAGGAACTATAACCCATGAGGGGCGAAAAAGGATGAAGAAAGAAGATCAAGACTATGCCCCTACCATTGCTTACCAATAACCCCCCCAGGCCAAGGGTCTTGTTCCGACACCCTATGAGCCAGCCTCTAACCAAACCCCTGAATTATATAATCTTTCCTATGGACACCTGTCCCATCCATTTGGCCATGACACCGAAAACTGTCCCACTTTGAAACATAAAACCCAAAGCCCTTTTAATTCCCAAACCACCAACCCAATAGTCATTACACCAGCACTTGATCCCTGACATCCAAGGACATCTACGATACCTAGGCGAATGAGTTGAAAAGATCGAGTTTTCACTAAACTCGCTTGCACGCAAACCACAGCTTACTTCGATTTCTTGGCCGTAAGATATTTGAAACCTATACCCCCTCGACCTCGGCCTAATCCTTTGCCATCTCACTTTAACCCAAAAGCATATTGTGAATACCATTCAGGCAGCTAAGGACACGATACTGAAGACTGTTGAACCCTCAAGCATAAAATTCAAGATCTGATATATAATAAGGTCATCGGCTTACGACCAGTGAATCCTCCACTAAATGCTACTACGGACCCTCTACCAGAGCACGCCGTCAACGTCATCACGAAGTTTGGTAACGAAGAGGTTTGGTTCGCCACATGCCAAGAAATATATTGCGAGGATGGGGAAGAAATGGAATGGGGAGATAAGGAATAGTGTCAGACCTAGTAAAGGTGCAGCCCCAATAAAGTGTTGGTCCCCAAAGATGAACTCATAGTTGAATCTACCGAGAGGGTTGACCAAGAGCCATTCAAACTCAGTGATAAGAACCTGCCGCTATGCACACCTGAGGAATGCCGGGGCACGGCTGGATGCCAGAGCAGAAAACCTCAAGCTTGGGTCAAGTCTATTAAGTTGGAAGAAGACAAGCTACCCAACTGGTTTATTAAAGAAACGAATGAGCTAGCAGAGGAAGGCAAAAGGGTCGAGGAAGTTGACAATTGCATTATCACTGCCAATTCACTTAGATCTCTAGGAGAAGCCTCTACCCTCCTTGCCGTGGCCAAGGATCCCAATCATGGATGGAGCATCGAGGATATGAGGGTCATCCTAAAACCCAACTAGACGGTTTCTCTTTCAAAAGCATACAAGAGAGGGGTGTTTTCACCCACTTTTTTTCTATCCCTTTACATTTTGTTCTTAAATTAATATCTGCACTTCTATTTCTTTAAAACAAGATAATATGTTTTTCACTGATATAATAAAATGATTAAGTCTTTTTATTCATTGTTGTTATCTTATTTTCTCTTGTGAATGGTGACTACTTCCTACGGAAGAGGCATGGTTTATCTTATTGAATGATCTAACTTGAAGGGATGATGGCATGGGCTAACCACTCGCCAAATGAGCCATTTTTCGAAGAAAGAGAGTATAAGGATGAGTGAGGAAACTACCTAAAGACAACACTTGCAAGACACCGAAGCTAAGCGATGTGTGGCCAGACTATCCAAGATAAAGAGGAGCCATCTTTCATTTTCCCATATTAAAGAAAAGGAAAAGTGTTTATATTTCCATTGCTTAGCCCCTAGTGCCTCACAAATAGCGAAATATTCCTTGTCAACCCCGATCTAAGACCGTCCCCCTATACTGGGGCAGACAATAATCGAGAACTATAGAAATGGTATCCATCCTCTATCGTGCTACAGCAGCATTGAAGGCTCTATGGATCAAGTAATCTAGTTCAAAGTGAAGAGAGGCCCTCGTTTCATTTCCCATATAGTCAGAAGTAACCCATTGTCAAACTCCTTGAGCCATTTATCTGTTCGGAAAAAATCCCCAACTTAGGGATCACCGCCCACATTGGGTTAGATTGAATTGTTAAAAAAAGGTCTAAGGAAAAAAGGGTTGTAGAATTGTTCGTTTCATAAAAGGAAAGAAAATAGATAAAAAGGAAAAAGGGCAAAGGAAAAGAGTTGCTAAGGGGCAAGAGGCCGAAAAAAAAAATTTATCTGAGGAAAGGCCTGAAGAAAACCATCATTGAGCCATCTTGAAAAGCATAATAAGAAGGTCAAAAGAGAAGAGAGTCATATTTATCTCAAAAAGCATACATAAAGGTTGAAAGAAAAGAGACGTTTTTACCTTGAGAAGTGTATAGTAAGAGCAAGGAGGAAATTTAAAGGTGATCCTAGGTTACAAAGAAGCCCAGTAGAAATAATAGGTTTGAGCCTTTACCCTTTCTTGCAAAACCCTAAAACCATGGCCTACATTACAACCCTACTGAAGTCTACTCTGATTGAAAACGGATTGGTTGATCTGAATGAGCTAGACACGCTGCCAAAGCTAAAGAAGGATGCTAACCCTACTGGGAAAAATAGTCAAGGATGGTATGGATCTAAACCCTATTGAAAGTAATATCGAATTTGAGCCTACATATCCCGTTATTTTGAAAACCCCATAACCTAGCCTACATTACGATCCTAAAGCAACGTCTCCTCAAATTGAAAGATTGACCATCTACCGCTCTGCTAAAGGTCAGATAAGCTGTTATCGAAGCCCCAAGAGTTGAGCGTTTTAACCCAATAATCATATACACTAACCTAGGGATTAAGAATTGGAGGTGGTCAAAAAGTTGAGAAAGATACGAAGTACTATTATCCAGTCAAGGTAAGGTTGAGCCAAAGGAGCGGCCAGCCCCCCCGAAAAGGAGGAGTTACCATTCCAAAGATCCTGAGTTTGACAACACCCCTTGTCATTCCCTTAACTAGAATATTTCTAATATGTGCATGCATCTTCATAAAAAATTAAAAAATTAAAAAAATAAATAATAAGAAGTATAAAAAAATGAACAAATAAATATAAATAAATAAATAATAAAAAAAGAGTAAAAAAAAATCGGCATGAGCTTCGCATACATAGGACATAAATCTCTGTAAAAATAGAAGTCACCAATACAGTTCAATATCAACCCATGTAATAAATATACAGCATCATCATCCATCACACACATCTGATCATGTACTTAGCTATAAAAATTATAAATATCTTTGCTTGTCCATGTACTTAACTATCTAAATCATAAATGCCTATCTCTATGCAAAATCTACGAAACTAAAGTTGTCTAACATAAATACATCTCCAGGATAGGGGCAAAAGAAGATTAGGGTCTACGACAAGGGGCATCTGTCAAAGATCAAAATCAATATCCTCAGGATCGAAGTCTTCGAAACCTGGCTTCGGAGGAGGTGGACAACTACTAGAAGCAGCAGCATCCTGCAACGAAGACAAAACCAAAATCAGCTACATAAAGGAATAACTAAACAACAGTAGAGCAAAAAGAAGGAGGGAAAAGACAACATACCCGACCACCTCCCATTTGGGCTAACTAGGCCGTCAAGGAAGAAACCTCTGCCTAGTACTAATCTCGCTCCGTCTAGTATCGATCTCTTTGGTCTCTCACAGCAGTAAACTCGACTTGGGGCACGTATCCCCTGGCACAGCGCCACAGGTCGACTACCTCCTGGCCAACAACATATCCGCCGACCACTACCTCAAACCGGGTGAAGGCACTGACGGAATGAGCCCCAAAGTGTGCAGCATAGTCTGTATCTGGAGGAAGTAGGAAACCGGCACTCGGCTGGCGCTCCTGATAAGGAATAGGAACTCCCTCCACTAAAGCTCCAAACATGTACTCCGACAGATCTCCTGCTTATCAGAACTCCTCATGAAATTACCGCCATTGTTGATTTCCAAGGTAGGACTCCTAAGAATCGTCATTGAGAAAGGAAGCCCTCAATAGGGACAACGGGACCAATTACCACATCGTCTTATAATGAACTGATCCAATGAAGGGCTGCCATGTCACGTCCCTCGCCTCAATGAGCTCCAAGTTCGCACGAAGAGTCACAAAATCAGTGATCTCCGATCGCTGGGCTACCTAGTCACAAGCCCACCTCAAAGCACGAGAATAAAGGTCATCCTTGATAACTATAGGGCGATGAAGAGGCAGGTACTCGTAGCTCCACCAGACAAGAAAAGGCCAAAAACTAGTTATTCTGCCCCAATAAGAGGAAGTCCAGACCCGCATTGATCGAAGGAAGCAACTAAGGGAGAAGGACCTCCAATCCAGCTCAGACAGAGCCCCGAGATCAGCTACTATACTTACCAACCGAAAAGGTACAAGCGACATGTTGTTATTGTAGAAGCAGCTAAAGATGATGTATAGAACAAGTCGCCGCCTCATGATGTCTCGCTGGGCAGGTGGTGGCTCAACAGCAAAGGTACTGTCATCCTGACTAAGCCAAGAGACTGCGAAGGCAGAACACTCAGGAGGGGACAAGTCTAGCAGAATGCATGCATCAGCTTTATTGACTAACTGCAAGGTGATCCATGGATCGACGAAGGAAAGCCTTATGATGATCACTCAGTCCAATGGAGTGGGTCCCAACTCGAAGCCAACAAAATGGAAGGTTCCAGTCTCTCCAAACCATCTCTCAATAAGCGCCAGCACTAGATGCATGTTCAGGAGGTTAGCCTGTAATCCTAGAAAGGCCCCAAACCCGATCTTTGCCAAGAAAGCCCAGTAAGATGGAGCGGCCCGCTGGATGATAACAAACACCTGATAGAGGGCCCCTCTGAAGGCTATATGAATGCTTGGAGGAGGAAGGTACTGTTTGGAATACACACTATGATGATAAGCTAGATCCCCCAACGGTGGAATGTCTGGTACCTCCAAGTCACTTAAATCAGCATCCGTCTGTCTATATCTAGAGGAGGCCCTCCCGTAACCGGTCACCTGATCACCAACACCTGGTGCCTCATCCTCTGGGCCAATCTCCTCCTTAAAGGCCTGCTCAATCGAAGGGAAAGGGTCGACTGGAGGTTTACTCCTCCGTCCGCTCTGGCTAGAAGATGCACGTCCAGCAGATCGCCGACTACCCCTATATCGGCTAGAACTACTGACAGAATCCGCTAAGCAGCCTTCCCGGAATGGCATCTCCTTTCAGAACTGTCATTACCCGTATTTGCCATTCTGAAAAGGTAAGCCAAGGTAAGAAGTGGTAATATACGGTACATGCAGATAAGAAATAAACGCAAAAAAAAATAGTAATAATGATAACCAAAGATAAAAAAAAGGGACACAGCTATCAGTAGATCTTGCGGTACATGCAGATAAGAAATAAACGCAGAAAAAAATAGTAATAATGATAACCAAAGATAAAAAAAAAGGGACACAGCTATCAGTAGATCTTGCTCTAGCCGACTCAAAAGGTTTTTAAAACTCAACTCTCAAAAAGTTTCTTAAATTCAGTTTCTCAAAGGGCTTCTTAACCTTTTTCTCCAAATTTTTCAAAAAACTCTATCTTCCAAAAATTCTTTTTCAAAATCCATTTTAAAAAAAAAAAACTTTCTAAATTCCCTTACAGTTCAAAATTAATTCTCAAAAGTCAATTTCTAAAATGTTTTTCTTCCCAAAAATCCATTCTAGGAGTCGTAATCTAAAATCTCAAAGTTCCATTACAAAGCTTTTATAATCTCATCAATATTTCAAATTTTCCAAAAATTCTTCCTTAAAAAGTTTTTGTCCAGTTCCAAATTTTTCGTTTATCTTCAAAAAATCTAGTCGTCAAGTGAAAATAAATTTCCTACACATTTTGATTTTAAAATCCCCTTTCTGAGTCAAAATGAATTTTCTACACATTTTGATTTTCCAACTTCGAGTCTAAATGGATTTTCTAAACCTCTAGGGTTTTCTGTCTTTTTCCTTCAAAGAGATTTTATTCAAAAAAATTTTCAACCCTTTTTCTAAATTTCTAAAAATTTCGGCAGAGTTTCATTTAAAAATGGCCCCTACAACACTCACAACATCAATACAAAACACAAACCATGCACCACACAACATCACAATCACATAACACCAACACCCGTGCATACTTTTCAAATTTTCAAATTTTTCAAAAGACTTGTTTTATTTTTCAATAAATCAATGGTTTTCAAAATTATCCCAAAATTTCTAAAAATCACTTTAAATGTTTTTTAAAATATCCCTATATTTTTCTAAACACTAAACTCCAATATTTTCTCAATTTTTCCTATTTTTCTAAGTGTTTTTCTATTTTTCAAAAAACAAAAAATTCAAAAGGTTTTCAAAATTCACGAAACTTCACATGAGTGTTAAACACATTTTTCTAAGGCACACTGTATAAAAATCTAGCCGAAAAACTCAGTACCCAAAGTTGTAGGGATAAACCCCCAATTCGTGCAGAAACCCCCTTCACATAATCACATAAAATCACTCAAATTCAATCAAAAAAGTTTCAAAATGCAAAAATAACTTCACCATAGTGTTCAAAACATATCAAAACATTAATTTCCACTGTTCACATAGCTCAAACGGAATTCTACACATCAAAATAGACGTAAAATCGAAAACTCACCTCTTGGAGTTCTCCGGCAAAGTCTTGACTTCCGGCAACTTTTCCGGCGACGGTGTTTACTTCTGGCAATCCCTCATGGTCCCTATGAAGCACTCTTTCAATGTCCAAGTAGGTGTCCTCACCAAGCCTCTCGATTTTTCGAAAATTTTTCAAATCTCACAGCAGCGTCGAACCAGCAATTTGCTAGTTTTAATCCCAAGCCTGGCGCCACTAGCAGTGGCGCCAAGCCAATTTTAATAAAGCAGTGGCGCCAAGCCAATTTTAACAAAGCAGTGGCGCCAGTTTCCAATTCTGGGCAGTTTTGCCATATTTCCTGCCAAAACTCAATTTCAAAGGCCTTTTGGGCCCAATATCTATTTCTAAACTCCCGTCTTAAAAAATTTCCAAAGTCTGTCTTTCCGACCACCTCACGATCAACATGGGACTCTTACTCTATCGTTTTTTTATCTTCGATAGGCAAAGACAGAAAAAGAGGGGCAACTATAAGAACCCCATTTTTACCCGCTCGGCAATCTCCAGTCTGTCCAGACTTGTATTCAAGTCAATATGGACATATTCCAATTTAAATCAATTTTTCAAGTCTAATCCCATCAATCAATCGCTTTGCAGGCCCATTGGGCCCAATAGAGGCAAAATGACCAAAGTGCCCTTGGGGCACCATTCGGTCCAATTCCAGTGAGCACGTCTTCTTGAAGACGGTAAGTTCCCTTTTTAATCTAATTTCAGTTCAAGTCCAATTCCAATTCCAATTCCAATTCCAATTAAATTCAGCACGCCTTTCGAGATAATTGATTTCTCAAGGCAGTAAGTCTATCCTATTCGGTACGTTTCCGAGAGAACTCTTCAAAATGGTAAGTCCCTTCAAACCCGTCGATCGGGATGAGACCCCATGTCCCCGAGATGGTAGAACAGTCGACCTTTGGCGCTTGCCAGCCTGCCAATGAAGAACTGTCTATTTTGACATGCCTTTCGACAAAGTTGATTCCTCAGGCACTAAGTCCACCTAACAGCTTCTCGAGATTAGGCAGTCTCTGGAATGATCATGACACGTTAGAGTAACGAAAATACTCATAAACATCGCAACCGTTAGAGTGACAAAAACACTCGTAAACAGGTCGATATAGGGAATTGCCGACAAACCCCTATGTCATGGGACCACCGTCAGAGTGACGGAAACACTCAAAACCCAGGTCAACATTAGTGCCTGCTAACCCACTCCAATGAAAAATGACCAAACTGCCCTAAGGGCCATTTTCAGCACGTTTCTTGATAAAGTACCTAAGTTCTCAGAACGATAAGTCCACCCTTCCAAGATTGTCTTAAAAACAATCTGGCATGATTAAGTTCCTTCCAGTTAGTTTCGGGCCGGTTCCGAGACTCTCTGGTCAAGATGACCATTTTGCCCTTAGGTATCCGAGCGCCCCGGGAACCACACCGGCTTTGGGTATCAAACCGTTAACCTCCCGGGAATGCTTCTGATAGTATCCCTGGCCTTCCAATACATTTCTGGATCATTCCGAGTCAGTTCCGGTAAACCTGATACAAAATTACCGTTTTGCCCCTGGCCGGCCGTTCACCTCTTCCAACCACTCTAGCTCTGGGTATCAAGCCAGTAACCTCCTGGAACATTCTAGGTAATGTTTCCAAGTCTCAAGTCTTCTTCTGAAATATTTCGGGTCCATCCCGGCAGTTTTCTGGTCCAATTGACTGTTTTGCCCATAATGGCTCGATCAACCTTTCCAACACATCCTGTCATCATTTTTCAAGTCTACTACCCCCAAGACACTATTTTGAGGGTTCCTGTCCCTTTTCGGCCTTCCGAGCCATTCTCAGTCCCTTAAATCATTCCTGGACCTTCTGAAGTCACTCCTAGTGAAGCTAGGCTAAAAATTGCAAGGTAGTCACTAGTATAGGCGCTCAAATCTTCTGAAGATACGTTGCTTGCCGACCTTAAAACTTTCCTAAGTGACTGGCACCACTACTAGTGGCGCCAAGCCAAAATTTTCCTTAGCGCCACTCCTAGTGGCACCAGAAGGAAATTTTGCGTTGCACCACTACAACAAGCGCTAGGTCAATCTTCTGTCTATAAATACAGAGCCTCCTCCAGCGTGAAAAGGGTTCGCAAACTCAGTCTAAAAACTCTCCTCTTCGATTCACAGAGCTCGTAGCCTCCCCAAACCCTAGTCTTCTTTAGGTTTTCCAAAACCCTAGCCTCCATACAAAAACGCTAGCTCCCATACACTCACATACACCCCTATACGCTCATATACTAGCCTTCAAAGCCTCCATTGAAGACATGAAGTGCTGTAACTCCGAAGCTCTCGAAGATTCGAACAAGCTCTTGAAGATCATGGCGAAGACGGAAGCAAAGCAAGAAAAACAAAGCAAACCGAGCAAGCAAATAAAGGAAGACACAAGGTAGGCTTCCTATTTACATTTACGCAATTCCCCCCTCTCTCTTCTCTCTCCTAACCCACTTGGGTTTTCTTCTATTTAAATCTCCCATCTTCTACCCCTCCTTTTTTGCATGCTTGAAACAAGGGACTCCCCAGTTCATGTGTAGGATTAGGCTAATGAAAGTCACCGTGTCGGGGGCTTTCTCTTAGTCTAACCAGAGATCACGTGGGTTCGCCCTCCTTGATTATGTGGAGAAGCCTTTAACCTTATATGTTCACGTCCCTAACTTACATTGTGCATATCATGATCATGCATCTCTCCAAAATCTGTTTTCAAACTTATTCTCAAAACTTGCATCAAAACCGTTTTCAAAACTTGTGTTAAAATTTTCTTCTTCAAAACTTACTTTCAAAATCGCAATCCTACGGTGATTCTAGCCTTTCCATGGTTTCTTTAGGAAAGTGTTACATTTAAAGTGACCAATATGGTTTATATTTTCAAATCCTTGTTATTTTCAAAACCACAATCTTAGAATGGTTCTAACCTTCTTATGGTTAGAATTGTTTTAGGAAAGTGATATATTTTTAGAGGCTTGTGAAAGTCCATCCCTTTCCAAATTGCTTTTCAAACTTACTTTCCAAAACCTTTTTAAATCCTCTCCAAAATAACTTTCCAAATCTACTTTCTAAAAATCTCTTTTTCCAATACACTTTCTAAAAACTTCTTTTCAAACTCCTTTTCAAAAAACTCTCTTTTTAAGTTTACTTTCTAAAAATCCCTTTCTAGGACTTTCTTCCAAAAATCTTCCTTTCCAAAAACTCACTTTTTAAAAAACTCTTTACCTTGGAGCTGAAGTCAAGCCCTAGAACCAACGATTAGGAAACCCTAATTTTCTTTCCTAAAACATTTTTACATCAAAATCATAAATTTTCAAAAACCTATTTCCTACATCAAATCATAGACTTCCAAATCTAGGATTTCTAAAACTTCTCCTTCCAATTCCATGCCAAATCCAATATCCTCAGTTAGGAAACTAGATCCTATCATCCGTTTTTAGAAATAAAATAAAATCATCTCTTTTTAGAAACAAAATCCAATCTTTTGTTTTAGAAAATAGAAATCCAAATCTTTCTCAATCCAAATATTTCCTAATGCGAATCCTTCTTAATCTCATACCTTCCTAAACTTTAAGTTTCCTAAACTTGAAGTTTTAAATCTTTCCTTAAACCTTAAGCTTCTTAATCTTCCTAATTCAACCCTTTCCTAATTCCATACCTTTCCAAGTTTCAACTTCCCAAATCTAAATTTTCAAATCTTTTCTAAACACAAACCTTTCCTTAATTTCAAATATTTCTAAAACTCAAACTTTGGATCTTTCTAAAATTTCAAACTTTCCAAATTTCAAATCTTTCCTAATTCAAAACTTTCTTAAGTTAAAACTTTCCAAAATTCTAAACTTTCTAAATTTCAAATCTTTCCAAATCCAAAACTTTCTGAATTCAAAACTTTCTTAAGTCAAAACTTTTCAAATTTGAAACTTTCTTAAATTCTAAACTTTCCAAATTCCAAATCTTTCTTAAATCAAACTTTTCCTAATTCAAATCTTTTCAAAAATTAACTCTTTCTTAAAAAGGAAGCTTTCTTATTTCAAACTCTCCAATTTTAAAACCTTTCATCTTTCAAGCTTTCCTAATTAGAAATATTTCCTAAAATGACACTTTCCTAATTCAAACCTTTCCTAGATCCAATCTTTCCCTAATCTTCCAAGTCCAATATTCGAGTCAAGTCTTTTCTAAAACCCTCCCAAGTCAAGTCCAATCTTTCTTAAATCTCGAGTCTTTCCTAAGTCTAGGTTTTCCAAAACTTTATCTTTCCAAATCTAGTCTAGGTTCTCTTTCAAGGGTTAAATCCTCTTTCAAGTTCAATTTTGATTTCAAATCCTCTATTCCGAGTTTCAAATCAAAATCTCTTTTTCAAATTAAACTTTCTATTTTCAATTGGACTCTTATCCAAACTACGACTAACTTGATTTCTCAAAAGGGACACGTAGGCAACCCTCATGGGTGTGGTCATAACCTTTTTCAAATTTCTAATTCCATAACTCTTTTCAAACTTTTAATTCTAAAAATCTATTTTCAATTCTCATTTCCAATTTCTAAAACTTTCTTTCCAATTTCAAACTTCAATTCTCCTTTTCAAATCTATTTTCAAAATCAAATCTTTCTGTTGTACTTGCATATCATCCATCATATCATTATTCTTTTCAAAATTCTTTTCTAAAGTGGATAGTTTTAGACATTTATTAATTGAAGACTCTAATGAGTGAATCCAGGGTGAATAGACATGTAGATACCGCAAGGGCAGGGTAGGGTGATGGCTTAGTGCGTCTTCCCTAAACGTAACCAATTCCGAACCTAGATGACTGTTTTCAAAGACCAAAATAGAGTTATTTTCAAAAAAAGGGCTTAAATTTTTTCAAAGGTTACCAAACAACCTATTTTCTAAAAACCCTCTCTTAAGCAAGTACTTTTAAAAAAACTTTTTTCAAAAATCCTAAGTGTAATCTTCGGATTGTGCTTAGTTTTTAGGTGACCTAACTCACCTTAATCAAGTTAGGTGACGACTCCAAATTGTTTTTCAAAAGCCCATTATTCAAATCAATTTTTAATTCAAACCTAGTCGCACTCATCTTTCTAGGAGAATGAGTTCTAATGGGAGAGTACAGTATTTTTTCCACTTGTGTGTGTATTCCTCGAGTGTAAAAAATCTGGGCGTGACAGCACGTTCTAGGCCATCTTTAGATGGTCCTACATGTCTAGTGCCATCCAGTCAACCCCGGTCCTTTCTCGAAGGTTTTCTAGTGAAAATGACCATTTTGCCCCTAGGCATCCAAACTCCCTAGGAAACCACACCCGTTCTATGCATAAAACCAGCAACCCCATAGTTAATTTTGGTTAACCCCAGTCAACCCTAGTCAGCCCTGGTCAACTCCAATTAACTTTGGTCATCCTAGCCAACTTTGGTTAACCCCAGTCAACTCTGGTCAACCCAGTCAACCCCAGTAAATCTTGGTCAACCCTAGAGCTCCCAGGAAGAGGTGACTGTGAATCGGTCACTCTCTTCAACCACACCGGCTCTAGGAATCAAATTGATAACCTCCAGGACACTTTCTAGAGTATCCCCTTCCATTTCTGGTTGGGCCCCACCATCCGACACTTTCCTTGTCAAACCAAAACCTCCCTACTTATGACCAATTTTTTGGTCTTAAGCCACTTCTAAAAGCACACACCAACCCCCCAGGCTGTCAAAAGCGGTTACAAATTGACCAGTACCCAACAAGACCCATATCTAGCCTTTTTTCAAGCCCTCATAAATGAGCATGTGCCACTCTTAGTGGTGCACAACCAAACTTAAGGCGTGTGCCACTATGAGTGTCACACAGTCCCCTGATTTTGCACTATAAATATAAACCTCCCCTGTCACTGTTTTGGGTCAAAAAAAATATCCAGAAACTCTCCCCTTCTCTTTAGACAGCTTTTGGAGCTTTATCTCTCTCTCTCTCGAAGTCTTACTCGTTGAGCCCTAGTTCGAAGCTCTAAAGCCGTAGCTCCAAAGTCTTAGCCTCCAAGCTCCACCGAAGGTCCGCCCCGCTACCTGGAAGCTCCCAAGTCCTCTCAAGACCAAGGCCTGAGCCTCCATCGAAGAAAGAAGAAACAAGACAAGGTAATCCTCCATTTACCTTTCCATCTTCCCCACTCTCTCTTCTCCCTTCGAGCCCACTTGGGTTTTTCTCGTTTTTAACCCCCATCTTCTAAACCCTCCTTTTTTGCATGCTTGGAATAAGAGGATGCTAAGTCCATGTCAAGAGTGGACGAGAGGGGACTATCGATCGAGACTCCCTTCTACACTTTCACTAGCTTTACAGCATGACCTTAGGGCCCTCTTGCAATGTGGTGATACCTAGCTTTGTATGATTCATGCAGTTATTACCATTGTCATATATTTGCATTTTTATCATCTCTTTATCCCTAAAAACCAATTTCAAAGTTGCTTTCTAAAAACCACAAGTATAAGTTAATCCTAACCCTTTCATGGTTAGAATTTTCCTAGAAAAGTGTGACATTTGAAATGGCTTCTAATGGCCTATATTGTTTTCTTTTCAAAAAACACAATCCTAAAACGATCCTAGTTATTCCATGACTAAGGTTGTCTCGGAGAATGAGTGACATTCAAAATGACCCAAAAAGGTCTACATTTTTGGCCTCGTGCCTTTATTGTTTTTCAAGTCACAAGCGTAAAGTGATTCTTGCCTTCTAATGGCTAGAATGGCTTTAGGCAAAGTGCAATATTCATTTGGATGTCTAAAATCCAAGTTAGGGTTTCGGGCCCTAAAACATGTTTTCAAAAGGCTCAGATTTCGAACCATTTACAAAACTCGCATTTGTTAAACCCTAGATGTTCAATCCTAGGAAAATCTTATCTTTTCCAACTTAGAAACCTTCTATTTTCAAATCAAAATCAAACCTTTTTTCAAAACTCTCAAAATCCTCAATTTCTAAATCAATCAAACCTTTCCTTTTCAAACTTTCCTTTTTAAAATCGATCGAATCAAAACCTTCCATTTCAAGTCCCTCAAATCACTTCTTTTTCAAACCTTCCAAATTTAAACCCTAAGTCAACTCCTCCCATTTTGGAAACATTCAAACTTATCTTTTTTAAGTAAATCAAATCTTTTACAAAATGGAAACAAAACATTTCCAAATCTTTTCAAACCCTTTCAAATCTTTCAAATCTTTTCAAATCTTTCTGAAAGGAAACAAATCAAATATTTTTCAAAAAAAGAAAACAAATCTTTTCAAAAAAGGAAATGAAATTTTCTGAAATCAAATCTTTTTAAATCTAATCGTTTCAAACCAAATCAAATCTTTTCAAAGAAATCTCAATCTTTTCAAATCAAGAAAACATTTCCAAATCCAATCTTCCTAAAAAGAAGACATTTCAAAATCAAATTAAATCTTTTTGAAAAGGAAACATTTTCAAAGTCCAATCTTCCTAAAAAAGGAAAATTTTCAAAGTCAAACTTTTCTTAAAAGGAAACATTTTCAAATTCAAACTTTCTTGAAAAGGAAACTTTCTAAAAATGAAAACTTTCTAGAAATAAAAATCCATTCCAAAATTTCAACTCTTCCGAACTCTTGTCCGAACTACGGCTGACCTAATCCTTTTTAAAGAGGTACGTGGACAACCCTTCATGGGGTGTGGTCACAACTCTTTTCAAATTTTCAATTCCACAACCATTTTTAAATTTTCAATTCCACAACCCTTTTTAAATTCCCAATTCCATAACCATTTTTCAAACTTTTTCTCAAACTTTGTTTTCAAATGTTTTCTAAGTGGATAGCATTAAACATAGGTAACTGTTGAGTCATAATTAGGTGAGAAAAATGTGAATAGATATATAAGTACCACAAAGGCAATGTAAGGTGATAGTCTTAGGACATCTGTCCTACACGTAACCAACCCCCGAACTTCAGAATTTCTGTTTCAAAGACCAAAACTGGAGTCAATTTTTAAAAAGGGTTTTCCAATATTTTTAGAGTTGTCAAACAACCCTACCTTCTAAAACCCTCTTATAAGGGCAGCTTTTCAAAAATACTTTTCAAAACCTAAGTTTAACCCTTGGGTTTTACTTAGTGTAGATGACCTAGCATATCTTCAAATATGTTAGATGGCGACTCAAAAGACCTTTCAAAAAACCCTAATCAATTTCATTTCAAAAATTTAAAATCCGTTGCATTTGTCGTTCTAGGATGATGAATTCTAACGAGTGCACTATGCTTTTTCCCGAACCAAGAGGGCTTTATTAAAAAAAAAAAAATGAGGAGCGATAGCTTGGCAACTCCACTGGGGACAATTAGAGGGTTAGGCCTATGTCATGTCCAGTCACCATTTACTCACCTTAAGTTTGTCAGCTACCTTGTTTAGTTATATCCACCTTCTAAGATTTTAAAAACTCTAATTTTCTTAAAATGGTCTTTGTTTTGCAAAAAAGTCAAATATTGCATTCATTACATGCTTTTGTTTTATAGGTAGACCTTTGTTCACATTTTAATTTATGCTCATAAACTACCATGTATGCTATGTATGACAAGATGTATGGGAGTTGTTGGGCACTTTTCTCCAATTTCCAAAATCACACATACACTTGCATGTGCATCTTCAAGGAATATAATGGCACCACCCCGGGGAGTGGGCCTAGATTTGAAGATCTGGGAGTCGAGCTTTTTAAGAAGCATTAGTAGGCCTCAACCCCATGCTCATATAAAATCCATACATAGTAGAACCTCTGCCTAATTTAAGGCACGTGTTCAAAAACCAAGGAGAAAAGAGTGACCACTTTTTAATTTTCTTACTCCTATTGTTATTATACTTACATACGTGAATGCTTTGCTATCAATATCTTGTCATCCATGCTATTAAATTGCTCATGGTTATGTAATCAACCCAAGGCTAGAATTCCAAAGTAACTCAAGCCACTTGCATTGCATGCATATGATCAACCTCCAAGAGAATAGCCCACGAGCCAATGTCAAATCATAAGCCTACCCAATTCCTAAGGGTTCCAAACCCTAAGGATCATGGCATGCATCCAAAAAGCAAGACAAGAGGCAAAATCCTAAGACAAGGTTGCTCAACGACCTCTGGACATCAAAAAAGCAAAACCGAAGACTCAAGAGTAGTTTAGGTTTTCCCTTATAACAGTAGATAGGTGAAAAGTCCAATGGAAAATATTCCCTCTCCTGTTTCTATCTATTTTCAATTACATGTACCAGAAAAATCCAATGTAATAAAATCATCAATTCACTTCCTTTGAATGAACGGATGTATGAAACAGGTACAGGTATGGTATCTGTATACAGGGCCAACTCCCTATCTCCAAAAGTGAGCAAACACAGCATGCTTAGTCCCCCTCTTAAAGCAAGGGCACCCATAGGGCATGCATTACATACAAACTTTCAAACCAAAGCACTAACTTCTCATTTGCTCTGTGTCATCTATCTTCCCCCTCATCTCTCATGTACCAAGAAAACCAAAGATGAAGCAAGGACCGAAAAGGGGGTTTCCTAAACCGCTTATCTATTGTCATTATGTTGTGCACATATTCATTACTATCACACTCATGCATCAATATCCATTCTAAAGACAAGAGTTTTAAGAAACTCAAGTCAACGCATTTTCATCAGCTGTAAAGAGAAAGGAACAATCCGATCTCATATTAATCAAACCTACCAAAGCTCCTAAGGGTTTCCCAACCCTAAGGATTCATAGCATGCATAGAACCATATTTCAAG
The DNA here is from genome assembly GCA_033060915.1 of Euryodendron excelsum. Lineage (NCBI taxonomy): Eukaryota > Viridiplantae > Streptophyta > Magnoliopsida > Ericales > Pentaphylacaceae > Euryodendron > Euryodendron excelsum. Next base: position 34,171,356 of record CM065388.1, read on the forward strand.
AGAGGCCTAAATCTCTCTCTGTCCATGGAGATGGGATTACCCAAACAACAGAGCATCGACTAGCCCGTGCCGAAGAGGTATTGTATTGCATACAAGGGTAACACCCCACCTCCAAAATAGACTTAGCATCATGCTTAGATTCCTGCAAAGAAGGGACCTCCATAGGACATGTATGGCATAAGATCTTCAACTCCACATGCTAATTCCAATTGCTTTTCTTTTTCTTTTTCCAGGCCTAAGAGCATAACCAAAGCTACGTAATCCCTCCATAGTCCCACCTAGTCTATAACACTTGCAAGGATGAGCCCAATGAAGAACAAAAGAGATTGACCACTCATCAACAAAGTGTTACCTCTGAAGCAACAACCTCCACACCATGTCATGACAATTGCCATCCATACATTGACATGACAAAACCCTCCAATCACCTGATAGTTAAGAAATTGGTCACCAACTACCTCAATAGCAGAAGGTACTAACCTGAGAAAGGATTAGGGGCACAGCTACAGGGCGATCCTCTAGAAAAAAAAAAAAAGCAAAACAAGAAAGCGTCATTCCATCCTTAATCATCAATTGAAAATCCATGCCTCATCTTCTACCGACTCACTCTCCTCAAACTCTTGCCAATCTAGTAGCATCGGACAAGAAGTTGGCCGACTGGACCATCCACCAAATGTTTTCTAAGTGGATAGCATTAAACATAGGTAACTGTTAAGTCATAATTAGGTGAGCAAAAGGTGAATAGACATATAGGTACCGCAAGGGCGAAGTAGGGTGATAGTCTTAGGACATCTTCCCTATATGTAACCAGCCCCCGGACTTAAGAATTTCTGTTTCAAAGACCAAAACTGGAGTCAAATTTTAAAAAGGACTTTCCAACATTTTTAGGGTTGTCGAACAACCCTACCTTCTAAAACCCTCTCATGAGGGCATTTTTTCAAAAATATTTTCCAAAACCTAAGTTTAACCCTCAGGTTTTACTTAGTGTAGATAACCTAGCACATCTTTAAATATGTTAGGTGGCGACTCCAAAGACCTTTCCAAAAATCCTTAATCAATTCCATTCCATAAATTCAAACACCGTCGCATTTGTCATTCTACAAGGATGAGTTCTAACGAGAGAGCATCGTGCTTTTACCTGAGCCAAGAGGGCTTGGTTTAAAAAAAAAACAGGGCGCGACAGCTGGATGAACTACAGTTAACTAACTAGGGTTAGGTTAACATAGGCTAAGCCAACTAGGATAAGGTTAACTAGGGCTAGGTTTACCTAGGGTTGGACCAACTAGGGTTTAGGTCACTTAGGGTTGGATGACCTAAGGTTTAGGTTGACCTAGGGTTTTGAAAATTGGACTAGGGTTAGGGTTTGACCCTAATGGTCTAGAGATTGTTTAGAAAGGAGGCTACATGCATAAACTTGAAATGAAAACTTTGAAAATCTATGATTTTATATGAAAAAGGAAAGATATGATTTTATGCTAAAAATCGAAAGATTTGATTGGAAGTTAAAAAAAAAGGAAAGAATCGGTTTTATTTCTAAAATGAAAAGATTTGATTTTGTTTCCAAAAAAGGAAGATTTGATTTTGTATCCAAAAATGGAAAGATTGGATTTTGTTTTCAAAAATGGAAGATTTGATTTGGTTTAAAATATAGAAGGATTTGATTTTATTTCAAAAATGGAAGATTTGATTTGGTTTCCAAAATAGAAGGATTTGATTTTATTTCAAAAATGGAAGATTTGATTGGGTTACTAAAATGGAGGGATTTAAGAAATCTATATTTTTATATGACGTTTTTTTTTTAAAACAACTCAAGAGAGTTATGCACTTTTTGAAAACATAATGCAACAATGACTTTGAAAACCATTTTTCATGCAATGAATGCAAGGATGTAAGAATGAAGGCTAGGGGACAAAGCTGAGGTTTACTAAGATGTGAGCTTCTAGGGCTTCAAGAAAACAACTCTTGGATCAATTTTTGGAAAAACCTTTGAACACAAAATTTAGAGAGGTTTAAAAACTAGGTTTTTGAATGAGGTGTTTTAGGACTTGAAACCTTAATATGGACTTTGAGAGTTGATTAGACTACATAAGTGCAGTCTATCGCTGCTAAATGGCCTTTGCTAGCCATAGATTAGGATTAATTATACTTTCTTTGCTATATATTGTATCTAACCTCGTACCCAATCATATTTCAGGTATTTAAAGCTAAAGGAGTATCAGTAGTCAAAGAAGTAATCCGATCTGTGGGTATAGCTTGTCGAGGATGTTACTAAGGCCTTATCCCGAAAAAAGTGCAAAATTTTACTCGTAACTCAAAATGGGATGAATGATACACTGTTGGAAAGCTATCTTCAAGCTACACATGTTTGCATCTAATGAGCATCGTCGAATTCTGACTCCAAGAGCCTCAAACAAGTTGAAACCAATAAGAGTTAAAAGGCCTCTAGGGTTCGAACGCCCCATATGCCGTTCAAACGACAAGAGACAAAAGAAGAGGAGAAAAAGGGGTGGCGTTCGAATGCTAAAACTCAACGTTCAAATGGCTAGTGAGCTTGCAAAACCAATTTAGGCTGGCATTTGAACTCTAGGTTTTGGCGTTCGAATGGTGAAGAAAAATATCAGAGGTGTTTGAACGCTTGTTTTGTTGTTTAAATGCCAAGGTAGAATTTTAACAATTTCTAGGGTTTGGATTGCAATCCCTATCAATACCAACTCATTTTATGTTCAAAGGAGGCAACCCAAGGCAACCATTGTAGAGGGTTTTATAGTTTTTACATTAGAAAAGCTTGGATTTATTTGGTTGTTGCTTATTTGTAATTGGATTCATTTCAATACAAGTTTCAATACAAGTTTTCTAGATTCCTTGCATTCTATTCAAGATTTCTTTAGTTTCTTTGCATTAAATTGATATTTTCTATGTTCATTTAATTATTTTGAAGTTTTTCATAAATGAAGATGAGTAGCTAAACCTTCCCATCTCGGGATTGATTGTGAAGACCAATTGAAGATCTTGGATGAACAAAGGAGATGAGATTTTGGGTTTTAAAGTTCATTTTTTTGTTTTTATCATTTTTTGTTCTTCATTCTAGAAATGTTTGATAACTTGGATGTTTGATTATGTTTGGTAACATTTATGCAGGAGTCTATATTCAGTATATGCGCTGCATGAATCGATGGTATTCGTCCTTGAATCTAACAACCCGATTTCTAGAAGTTGAAGTGTTGAAGAATACTTGGTTTTATTGCTAAATCTTTCGAATTCAAGACTCATGACATAGTCAGAAGATTTGAGTTATAAAGTTATCTCTTTTTGAATTCCAAGAAATACAATTAGTTGGATTGATTGATCCTAAGACTTGTTCTCATTACTTTATAATCACACTTTGTTCAAGTTATTTATCGTTGCTTGCTAGTTAGTTTAGATAATCAAACCTTTTTCAAAATAATTAGATTTTTATTTTCTTTTAGAAGCAATTTGTTTGGATTTTTGTGAGAGATTGAGGGGATTGTTCTAGTTCTTTCAGTTTTTTGTAAACTGCTCCTTGTGGGAATGATCTCTTACTCTAAGTATATACTACTTCACCATCCTACACTTAAGATTATCTCAAGCACACGTTTGATGCGAGTTAAGTTTTTGGCGCCATTGCTGGGGAGCTTGCTTGCGCACAAGTGACCATAAGAGGTATACTAGAACATGAACCTCAATCAATGCAAAGTTCGGTGGATTACTTCACCATCAACCTACAACCACAGAGGAATCGTTGGCTACGGCCACGTGGTAACTTCATTCCATCATTCTTTTTGTGGTGTTATAATCTTATTTTTATTTATTTTTGTTCTTTTTAGGGATCTAGGCATATTGTAACTAGGAGGCAGAATTAGAGGCGGTTAGGCTATGTGCTAAGTGTTTATTGATGGTTTTGCCTTGTATGCAAAGATTGGAGGATTGGTTGAGTTGATATTTTTCTAGGATTGGAGGTTCGGAAGGACTTGACTTGATTTATGTGTGCATTGCATTTGTATGGCCTTATTCTTTACAGATCACAACTATCGTCTTTATAGAGTCGACCCTTTACGTAACCTCCTACCAGGTTATTTAACTCCATTACCCACTCATTTGAATCCAACAGAATTACCTCGATTTTTCTTGGTAGATTCACGATCCATACCTATGGAAAACATTGATGATCTACTAGGACATGTCCCAAAAGGTGGAAACAATGGACAAAACGGGCACAATGGCCATGAAAGGGGAAGAAACCCTGGGGAAGCTGAAACCCAAAACCGTACTATGAGGGACTACATGAATACTTTAAGGCAAACAACTACATCTACCATAGTACTTCCTGCACATCAAACCACTCTAAATCTTAAATCAGGAATGCTACAAGCCATGTCCTAGTTTCACGGCTTTGATTCAGAGCTACCACACATCCATATCAAAGACTTTGAGGATGCATGCTCCATTTTTCAAGACAACGCATGTCCTCGAGAGGTTTTACTTTTAAAACTCTTTCGATTCACTTTAAAGGACAAGGCCAAGATGTGATTTAATTCACTAAGGCATATGTCCATACATTCATGGAATACACTTCAAGGGGAGTTGTTCTTCCCTAAAAATTGCATTGAGGCACTATGACGTGCCATCTCTCAATTTACACCGATTAGTGGTGAGACTTTCTTCCAATGTTGGGAGAGCTTCAAGGACCTACTATTCACATGTCCACATCAAGATTTTCCAGAATGGCACATCATAAACACGTTCTATTCTTCATTGACTCCTCAATTGAAGATATTTGTATAATCCATGTGCACGGGAACCTATCCAAACAAAAACCCCATAAAGGCATACAATTACTTCAACTATCTAGCCAACTTGGCAAGAGATTGGGTTAGAACAGGAACTCAAAATCACACCACTCAGAACCACCTAAAAAAACCCACTACCACACATGTCGGAGTCAAACACCAATTAGGGAAAGTAGAAGACCTATAAGCTAGAGTCATGTCACTCATGCACAAACTGGAGGCTTTGGAATCTTCTAAGGCCACCACTTCCGTACCAGTTGAGACACCCTCACTATGCTTAGTTTGTGACACATTGGATCATGACACTGCACCATGTCCAGTTACACCAGGGATAAGGGAAGCCCTTCATAGCCAAGTAAATGGAGTTGGTCAATTTCAAAAGGGGTACCAAAACCAAAGGAGTGGGAGCAATCCCTACTCCAATACATATAACTCGAGTTAGAGGAATCACCCTAATTTTGGGTGGAAACAAGAAGGTCCTCAAAACCCTTAACCATTCCAACAACCGCTACAAGCCTTTCAACCATGACCACAAGTTTTCCAAGGTCAATTAATGCCCTATTCCACAAAACTGGTACGATAACCATACATACCTCAATGTAAGCACCCCATTTTTTACAGCTCGGCAGTTTACACTCCGTCCAGACTTGTACTCAAGTCAATATAGACATATTCCAATCAAAACCAACTCTCTAAGTCTAAATCCCGTCTATCCATCGCTTTGTGGGCCCACCAGGCCCAAATAGAGGCAAAATGCCCAAAATGCCCTTAGGGCCCTACCTTGTGTCTTATTTATTTTGCGCGCCTTGCTTATCTTCGATCTTCATCTTGATCTTCGTCTTTAATCTTCAAGAGTAGTCTTCAATCTTCAAATTTCAGATTGTAGCTCTTCAAGTCTTCAAAGGAGGGTTGGAGGCTAGTGTATAAGTGTATGGGGGTGTGTATGAGTGTATAGAAGGCTAGGGTTTAGTGTATGGTGGTTAGGGTTTGGAAAACCTAGGGAAGCTAGGGTTTAGGGAGTGCTCGAGCTCTGTATATCGAATTTTAGGATTTTTAGACTGAGTTTGCGGACCTCCTTTACGCTGGAGGAGGCTCTGTATTTATAGAGAGAGGAATGCATTGGCGCCTGTTGCAATGGCGCCAGCCATTTAGGAAACGTTTAAGGTCAGCAAGCAACGTATCTTTGAGTAGATTTGGGCGCCTGTACTAGTGACTACCAGGCAATTTTTAGCCTAGCTTCACTAGGAGTAACTCCGAAAAGTCCGGGAATGATTTGAAGAGGCCGGGAATGACCCGGAAGGCCGAAAAATAGCAGGAACACTCAGAATAGTGTCTTAGAGGTATTTGACTTGAAAAGTGAAGATAGGATGTGTTGGAAGGGTTGACCGGGCCTTTAGGGGCAAAATGGTCAATCGGATTGGGAAGCTGCAGGGACAAACTTGGACTGTCCCGGAAGAAAACTCGAGATGTGAAAAAATTATTCAAAATGTTCCCAAAGGTTACCGGTTTGATTCCCAGAGCCGGTGTGGTCGAAAAAGGCGATCGGCCCACCAGGGGCAAAACAATCATTTTGTACGGGATTTACCGAAACTGACTCGGAATGATCCAAAAAGATAAAGAAAGGTTGGCAATACTATAAAAAGCATTCTCAGAAGGTTACCAGTTTGATACCCAGAGCCGATGTGGTCAGAAAAGGCAACCGGTCCACCAAGGGTAAAACGATCATTTCGCACCGGGTTTACCGGAGCTGACTTGGAATTATCCGAAAAGATAAAGAAAGGTTGAGAGTACTATAAAAAGCATTCTCAAGAGGTAACCAGTTTGATACCCAGAGCCAGTGTGGTCCCCGGGGCGTTCGGATGCTTAGGGGCGAAATAGTCATCTTGACTGAAAAGTCTCGAAATTGGCCCAAGGGGCAGTTTGGTCACTTTTCACTGAAGTGGGCTAGCAGGCACCGGTGTTGACCTAGGTTTTGAGTGTTTCCGCCACTCTGACAGCGGTCGTCGTGACACAAGGGTTTGTTGGCAATTCTTTATATCGACCTGTTTGCGAGTATTTCCGCTACTCTGACGGTTGCGATGTTTGCGAGTATTTCCGCTACCCTGACGGTTCGCGATCATTCCTAAGACTGCCTGATCTCGGGAAGTTGCTAAAGGGGACTTAGCGCCTGAGAAGTCAATTTTCTCAAAAGGCGTGTCTAAACGGACATTTCTGCATTGGTGGGCTAGCAGGCGCCAAAGATGGACCGTTCTACCATCTAGGGGACTTGTGGTCTCCTCCCGGTCAACAGGTTTAAAGGGACTTACCATTTCGAAGAGATTTTCTTCAAAAAACGTGCTGAACCGTCTCGAGGAATAAACTATCTCGAGAGAGGGATTGGGAATTGGAAAGGGGTCTTATCGTCTTCGGAAAGATGTGCCCGATTTGGAACCGTCTCGAGGGATAACCTATCTCGAGAGAGGGATTGGAAAGGAGGTCTTATCGTCTTCGAAAAGACATGCCTGATTTGGAACCGTCTCGAGGGATAAACTGTCTCGAGAGAGGGATTGGAAAGGGGACTTACCGTCTTTGGAAAGACGTGCCTGACTTTGAATCATCTCGAGGAATAAACTGTCTCGAGAGAGGGATTGGAAAGGGGACTTACCATCTTCGGAAAGACGTGCCTGATTTGGAACTATCTCGAGGAATAAACTGTCTCGAGAGAGGGATTGGAAAGGGGACTTACCGTCTTTGGAAAGACGTGCCTGATTTGAAACCGTCTCAAGGAATAAACTGTCTCGAGAGAAGGATTGCAAACGGGACTTCCCGTCTTCGGAAAGACTTGCCTGATTTGGAACTGTCTCGAGGAACAAATTGTCTCGAAAGAGGGATTGGGAAGGGGACTTACGGTCTTCAAAAAGACATGGCTGATTTGGAACCGTCTCGAGAAATAAACTGCCTTGAGAAAGGGATTGGAAAGGGGACTTACCGTCTTCGGAAAGACGTGCCTAATTTGGAACCGTCTCGAGGAATAAACTGTCTCGAGAGAGGGATTGGAAAGGGGACTTACCGTCTTCAGAAAGACGTGCTTGATTTGGAACCGGCTCGAGAAATAAATTGTCTCGAGAGAAGGATTGGAAAGGGGACTTACTGTCTTCGGAAAGACGTGTTTGATTTTGAACCGTCTCGAGGAATAAACTGTCTCGTGAGAGGGATTAGAAAGGGAACTTACCATCTTCGGAAAAATGTGCCTGATTTGGAACTGTCTCGAGGAATAAATTGTCTCGAGAGAGGGATTGGAAAGGGGACTTACCGTCTTTGGAAAGACGTGCCTGATTTGAAACCGTCTCGAGGAATAAACTGTCTCGAGAGAAGGATTGCAAACGGGACTTCCCATCTTTGGAAAGACTTGCCTGATTTGGAACCATCTCGAGGAATAAATTGTCTTGAAAGAGGGATTGGAATGGGGACTTACGGTCTTCGAAAAGACATGGCTGATTTGGAACCGTCTAGAGGAATAAACTGCCTCGAGAAAGGGATTGGAAAGGGGACTTACCGTCTTCGGAAAGACGTGCCTAATTTGGAACCGTCTCAAGGAATAAACTGTCTCGAGAGAGGGATTGGAAAGGGGACTTACCGTCTTCGGAAAGACCTGCCTGATTTGGAACCGGCTCGAGAAATAAATTGTCTCGAGAGAAGGATTGGAAAGGGGACTTACTGTCTTCGGAAAGACGTGTTTGATTTTGAACCGTCTCGAGGAATAAACTGTCTTGTGAGAGGGATTGGAAAGGGAACTTACCATCTTCGGAAAGACGTGCCTGATTTGGAACCGTCTCGAGGAATAAACTGTCTCGAGAGAGGGATTGGAAAGGGGACTTACCGTCTTCGAAAAGACGTGCCTGATTTGGAACCGTCTTGAGGAATAAACTGTCTCAAGAGAGGGATTAGAAAGGAGAGTTACCGTCTTCGGAAAGATGTGCCTGATTTGGAACCGTCTCGAGGAATAAACTATCTTGAGAGAGGGATTGGAATTGGAAAGAACAATGCTCCTAAGGGCATTTTGGTCATTTTGCATCTATTTGGTCCTAGCGGGCCTGCAAAGCGATTCACAGACGGTATTTGGACTTAGAAAGTTGGTTTCGATTGGAATATGCCCACAATGACTTGAACACAAGTCTAGACGGAGTGTAGACTGTCGAGCGGCCAAAAATGGGGTGCTTACATTCACGACCCAAATTTGCATTGTGCATATCATTATCTTGCATTCTTCCAAAACCGTTTTCAAACTCGTTTTCAAAGTTTGCATGAAACTTGTTTTCAAAATTGCATTAAAATCTCCTTTTTCAAAATATGTTTTCAACATCACAACCCTAAGGTGATTCTAGCCTTTCCATGGCTAGGATTGTTTTAGGAAAGTGTTACATTTAAAGTGACCAACATGGTCCGTATTTTCATCTCTTTATTGTTTTCAAAACTACTTTCTTAAAGTGGTTCTAGCCTTCTTATGGTTAGAATCGCTTTAGGAAAGTGAGACATTTTTATACCTTCTAAAAACTCTATTTTCAAAAGTCTCTCTTCCTAAAAATCTCTTTTTCAACATACTTTCCTAAAACTCTCCTTTCCAAAGTTATTTTCAAAAACTCCCTCCAAAAATCTATTTTTCAAAACTCTCTTTTTCAACTCCTTCTCAAAATCCTCTCCCTAAAATCCACTTTCTAAAAACGTTTCCTAAAAATCTTTCCAAAAACTCTCTCCAAAAATCTTCTACCAAAAATTTTTCTAAGAACTCTCTTCTCAAAATCTGCCTTTTAGAAACTCTCCTCTAGGATTTTCCTTCTAAAATCTTCATTTCCAGAAACACACTTTCCAAAAACTCTTTCCTTAGAGTCCAAGTCAAGCCCTAGAACCCACAATTGGGAAGCCCTAATTTTCTTCCCAAAAACATGGTTTTCAAACTTGCCTTAAAACTTAGGTTTCCAAAACCTCTTATTTCACATCAAAACTATATATATTTCCAAAACCTATTTTCTACATCAAAACTATAGTTTTCCAAATCTAGGGTTTTCTTTTTTAGAAACAAAATCCAATCCCTTCCTAATCTAAATCTTTTCTCATTCACCTCTTTCCTAATCTTCTACTTTCCTAAATCTTAAGTTTCCAAAACTTGAACATAAAAATCTTTCCTAAATTCTAAAATTCAATTTTCAAATCTTTCCTAATTCAACCTTTTCCTAATTCTACCCCTTTTCAAATCTTAACTTTCCAAATCTTAGTTTTCAAATATTTCCTAAACTCAAACCTTTCCTAATCTCAAGATTTTCTAAAACTCAAGCTTTAAAACTTTCTAAATTTGAAACTTTCAAACTCTAAAATTTTCTAAGTTCTAAACTTTCCTAAACTTCAAATCTTTCTAAGTCTAAACCTTTCCTTATTCCAACATTTCTTAATACTACATCCTTTCCAAACTTTAAATCCCAAATCTAGATTTTCAAATCTTTCCAAAACTCAAACTTTGAATCTTCCAAAAATTCTAAAGCTTTCTAAATTCAAATCTTTCCTAATTTAAAATCTTTCTAAAATTCTAAACTTTTCAAATTCTAAACTTTCTTAAGTTGAAACTTTCCAAATTCTAAACCTTTCTTAAACTAAACTTTTCCTAATTCAAAACATTTATAAATTCAACACTTTCCTATTTTCAAAACTTTTCCTAAAATGAAACTTTCTCAGAACAAAACCTTTCCTATTTCAAAACTTTCCGAAAATGAAACTTTCCTGATTCGAACCTTTCCTAATTCCAATCTTTCTCCAATCTTCCAAGTCCAACATTCGAGTCCAATCTTTCTTAATCTCAAGTCCTTTCTAAATCCTCTTTTTCCTAAGTCTAGGTTTTCTAAAACCAATCTTTTCAAATCTTTGAATCAAAGTCCAAATTTCCCTACTCTTCCAATTCCAATCCAAATTCCAATTTCAACTCTTTTCCAAATCAACTCTTCTATTTTCAATCGGACTCTTGTCCAAACTACGACTGACCTGATTCCTCCAAAAGGATATGTAGGCAACCCTCATAGGTGCGATCACAACATTTTTCAAATCTCAAATTCCACAACATTTTTTCAAATCTCAAATTCCACAACATTTTTCAAATTTCTAATTCCACAACTTCTTTCGAATCTCCAATTCTACAATCTTCTTTAAGTTTCTATTTCCACAAAATCTTTCCAAATCTCCAATCTATTTTCAAACTTGCAATTCTAAATTTCAATTTCCAAATCTCTATTTTCAATTTTCGAAACCTTCTTTCCAAATTCAAACTTCTATCTCTTTCTTTTCAAATCAAATCAATTTCTTTTCAAATCTATTTCTATATCTATTTTCGAACTTCCTTTTCTTATACTTGCATATCATGAATCATGTTAGTTTCTTTTCAAAAATTCTTTTATAAAGTGGATAGGATTGAACAATAGTTAGTTGAAGACTCTCATAGGCGAATCTAGGGTAGATTGACATGTAGGTACCGAAAAGGCGGGGTAAGGTGATGGCTTAGTGCGTCTTCCCTACACGTAACCAACCTCCGAACCTAGAATCACAATTTTCAAACACCAAAACGGAGTTACTTTTCAAAGAAGAGCTAAATGTTTTTTTGAAGGTTGTCAAACAACCTGTTTTCTTAAAAACCCTCTTTTGAGGGGATATTTTCAAAATCGTTTTCAAAAACCCTAAGTGTAGTTTTTTTATTATACTTAGTTTTTAGGTGACCTAACTCACCTTAATCAAGTTAGGTGGTGACTCCAAATCTTTTCTAAAAAAGCCCTTTATTTAAATCTGTTTTCAATTCAAACCTAGTCGCACTCATTCTTCTGGAAGGGTGAGTTCTAACGAGAGAGTACAGTATTTTTCTCGCTTGTGTGTGTATTCATCGAGTGCAAAAAATCTGGGCGCGACACTCAGCAGGCACAATACCAACCTCCTCATAGGAGAAATAATGAAAACAACCAAGTGACCAATGATCTAAGAGCACTCACAACTAAGGTCACAAATTTGGAACAATCACAATGGGAAACCAACACTATAGTCAAAGATATCCACAAGATGTTGATCACTCAACTGATACAAGGGTGATTTCCTGCCCAACCTCAACCAAATCCTAAACCTACAAATTACATTGACACTATACATGAACAGGTTCAGGCTATCACTACCCTTAGGAGTCGAAAACAACTATATAAAACCATCACTTCTAAAGAAAACAACCAAGGGAAAAAGGATGAGTCTGTAGGGTTAGGACATGAACAATAGAGAGAAAAAAGAGAAAAATAATGAGAGTGAAGAAAAAGAAAATGAGAAACATTCTAAGCTATCTAAAAAATTCATTGATGCATCGGAAGGTGTGGGCATTAAAGTTTTGAAACACTCCCCGTTTTTCGATAGATTGATTAAACCTAAGAAAGAGTCTCTGAACTCTAAAATTTATGATATATTTAAACAAGTTCGAGTCAATATTCCTATCTTAGATGCTATCAAACAAATACCTTCCTATGCCAAGTTCTTAAAGGACTTGTGTATTGTGAAAAGAAAGTTGCATTTAAAGGAGATGGCAATGATGAATGAGAGACAGAGTGTCATCTTTCAATGCAAAACCATGCCGAAGTATAAGGACCCAAATTGTCCTACTATTTTGTGCATCATAGAAGGCCATAGAATTAATCGAGCCCTTCTTAATCTAGGTTCTATTGTGAATCTTATTCCATATTCTGTTGATAAAGAACTAGGTCTAAGAGAGTTGAGCCTTACCTAAGTTACATTAGAGTTAGTCGATCATTCTGTTACGGTACCTAAGGGAATCATAGAGGATGTTCTCATTCAAGTGGATAATGTCTACTACCCTGTTGATTTTATTATATTAGATACCTAACCAATAGACATCAAGTACTTTAAGCGTCATGACCCTGTCATTCTAGGACGACCCTTTCTTGCAATGACTAATGTTATTATTTATTGTAGGAATGGGTTAGTGAAGCTTTCATTTGGTAATATGACCTTAGAGATGAACATATTCACGGTAGGTAAGCAAAAGGGAGAGGTAGATAACATTGAGGAGCTAGACTTCCTTGAGTCTATCATCTAAGAGCATGTGGAGCACGAGTTCAAAGAGGATCCAATTGAGCGGGCTCTAGTTTGGAATGAGCCTAATGACCAATTAGAATCCGAGTGTACAAGTTATAGGGACCCATCTAGAGTTGAGGAAGGGAGTGAGCCTTGCATGCATATGGGTCATTGGACCCCCGCTTTTGAACCCCTTACCTCAAGTGCCATAAAACCAGTCCCTTCTGAGCAGAAGTCACCCACTCCATAAAGGAAACCCTTACCTTCTACTTTAAAATAAGCATTTTTAGGTAAGGGTGAATCCTACCCGGTTGTTATATTCTCTAGCATGTCTAAAGGTTAAGAGGAATATGTGTTGAAATTTCTTAAGAGTCATCGGAAAGCTCTAGGTTGGATTATAGCGGACCTTCACGGTATCAGTTCTCTTATGTGTACTCATTGTATATATCTTGAGGAAGTTTCTAAATTTGTGCGTCAAATACAAAGATGCTTAAACCCTTACATGAAAGAGGTCATAAGAAGAGAAGTACTGAAGCTTCTCGATGCGGGTATTATATACCCCCTCTTTGATTCTAAGTGGGTTAGTCCAACCCAAGTTGTCCCTAAGAAGTCGGGAGTTACAATAGTAAAGAACGAGCTTAATGAACTAGTTCCCACTAGAATTCAAACAGGTTGGCAAATGTGTGTAAATTGTTGTAAACTCAATGCATCCATTAAGAAATATCACTTCCCACTTTCGTTCTTGGACCAAGTCCTAGAATGAGTAACGGGTGGAGCATATTACTGTTTCTTAGATGAGTATTTCGGCTATAACCAGATAGAGATCGCACTAGAAGACCAAGTTAAGACTGTATTCACGTGTCCATTTGGCACCTATGCCTATAAGAGAATGCCCTTTGGCCTACGCAATGCACCGACCACCTTTCAAAGGTGCATGATGTCTATCATTAGCGACATGGTTGAGAAGATCCTCGAAGCTTTAATATGTGACTTCTTGATTTACGAGGATACTTTTGAGGCTTGTTTAGAGCACTTTGAGAAGGTTTTTAAGAAAGTTTGGGAGAGATGTGATGAGAGCAATCTAGTGCTCAATTGGGAAAAGTGTCACTTTATGGTGACACAAGGTATAGTTCTTGGACATATAGTGTCCAACAAGGGGATAGAAATAGATCAAGCTAAGGTTGAATTAATCCAATGCCTCCCTACCCGTAAGAGTGTCTGATATATTCGATCTTTTCTTGGACATGCTGGATTCTACCAATAATTCACTGAAGGGTTTAATGTTATTTCTATACCTTTGTGCCATTTACTTTCATAGGAAGTTCCATTTTTTTGGACACCTCAATACCAAGAAGCCTTCGATAAGCTCAAAGGGCTTCTAACCACTACACCTATTATTAGATCACCCGATTGGTTTTTAGCTTTCGAGTTGATGTGTGATGCGAGTGATTATATGGTGGGGGCTGTTTTAGGGCAAAGGGTAGATAAGAAGCCATACATCATATACTGCGCTAGCAAAACTCTCAATGAAGCCCAACTGAACTATACCACAATAGAGAAAAAGCTTCTCACCGTGGTCTTTGCATTAGACAACTTCAGGTCATACTTAGTCGAATATTTGGTTATCATATACACCGATCATTTTGCACTTAAGTATTTGTTGAAGAAGCCCAATGCAAAACCACAACTCATCTAGTGGATTCTCCTGTTTCAAGAGTCTCATATAGAGATCAGAGATAAGAAAAGGGTCGAAAATGTAGTTGCCGACCATCTCTCAAGGATTCTTACTGATGGGGATGCCCAATACCCCCTTCCAATCAATGAATAATTTCTATATGTGTAGCTCTTCTATGCTCATGCACTTACACAGTCCATGACACAGTGGTACACTGATATAGTTAACTACTTAGCTACCGATAAGATTCCCTCATAATCGTTTAGCATTGATTGGAAGAAATTCTTTAGACATATGAGGTATTTTTCTTGGGAGGATCCACATATGTTTAAATATTGTCTAGATTAAGTAATTCGTCAGTGTGTTCCCGACGATGAGGTAAAAAGTATTATTGAGTTTTGTCATTCATAGGCATGTGGTGGGCACTTTTCCTCGCGTAAAACCACTGCCAAGATCTTGTAAAATGGTTTCTACTGGCCCACCATGTTTAGAGATGTTCACATCTTTTGTACACTCTGTGATAGATGCCAACGCTTAGGAAGTCTTTATAGGAGGCACATGATGGCTCTTACCCCTATCATCATTCTTAAGGTTTTTATTGAGGGTATCAATTTTATGGGACCCTTTATTAGTTTGTGTGGGTATCTTCACATTTTGGTGGCCATAGACTATGTGTCTAAGTGGGTAGAAGCTATACCGGCGGGTACCAATGACCATGCTGTTCTGGTCAAGTTTTTGAAGGAATGTCTTTTATGGGTTTGGTATGCCGCAAGCTATAATCAGTGATGGTGGCTCCCACTTTTGTAACAAACATGTAGCTCTATTAATGAAAAAGTACGAGGTGATACATAAGGTTAGTACACCTTATCATCCCCAAACCCAAGGCCAAGTGGGGTTAGCAAATAGAGAAATTAAGCAAGTCCTTGAAAAAACTGTTAACCCTAACCGAAAGGATTGGTCCTTGAGGTTAGTAGATACTTTGTAGGCATATAGGACAATTTATAAGACCATCTTAGGGTCTTCTCCATATAGGCTTGTGTACAAAAAGGCGTGCCACTTTCCAGTTGAAATAAAACACAAGGCTTATTGGGCAATCTGCCAATTCAATGATAATTTAGATGAGGCGGGCTCACTTAGGAGATTGCAACTCAATGAACTTGATGAAATTTAGAATGATGCTTATAAGAATGCAAAGATCTCTTAAGCAAACATGAAATCACTATATAATCCACATCCTTCATAAATCTTTTGAGGTTGGTCCGAAGGTCCTTCTATACAATTCCTAATAGCATTTGTTTCTGGATAAGTTTCAGAGTAGATGGTTCGAACCTTTTGTAGTGCAGGATGTTTCATCTCATAGGGCAATTGAAATAGAAAATTTGAAGAATGGTAATAACTTTAAAGTCAATGGGCAGCGCCTGAAGCCCTACCTTGAGTTGGAGTAAGGAGAAGTTAACTGTATGGATTTACGTGATCCACCACCTTTCAAGTAAACCATATTGCCTTATAGTATATTGTATAGTAGTTATTAGGATCGAGTCATGTCCGAGGTAGTTTTACCCTAGTTAGGGGGGAGGGGAGTGGGTGTTGTCCCGCCCTTTCGTCTTCCACACCCGTCCGTCGCGGTGTCTTTTTGTTTTGTTTTCTTTTATGTGCATAGCGGACTATGGTCATCTTTAGTTGGGGGGCCTACTTCATAGTGTGTGTTTTAGGTGTTCATAATTTTAGTATAGATACATAGGTTAGGTTAGCTTTGTATTTAAAAAAAGAAAGGAAAAATTAAAATTTTGGCCTTGGCATTCAAACGCTCCATCTTAGCAATCGAATGGCCAAAGGCTTATTTTGAAATTTTGGCATGCCGTTTGAACGCCCAAATGGAGCGTTCGAATGGCTTGAGAGCATGAAATTGCAATTTTGCCTTCGCATTCGAATGCCACAAGTAGAGTTTGAACGTCAAGTGAAAGTTCGGATTTAAATGAGGCTATCCAAGGTGTTTTGTTTCATTTCATTTTTATTCCAAGTGCAAGAGAGAGCCGTGAAAGTGTAGAGAGTCGAGAGACAATAGAGAAAAAGAGGAATCAAGAGAGAGAGCCTTGGCACTCCATTTTCACGGCAACCTGAGCCTACTTAAGGCATTTGTGGGCAATTTCTTCCCTCTTCTAGCATTCAACCAAGGTAAGTTTTTAAAAAATTTTATACCCTACATCCATAGTTTTCCCATTGCATACAAACATAGGTCTTACATGATATTGATTAGGGGTTTGGACTTCATTTACATGGGTGTGCATGGGTGTGAAATTGGATAGTTGAATCCCTAAAAATCATGTTCTAGACACACTAGCAAAACAGTGCCCACCATGTGTTTGATAAAATGCCCCTTTGATGTTTACACTTAGAATAAGGGTGCAATTGAGTTCCATTGGATCCCAAAGGCTCTCTAGCCTTCACCACAGGATTGGGGGAGTGCTTGCTTTAAAAAAATTTACATGTTGAAACCCCACCAACACTTGTGCACACCAAGTGTTTGACAAAATACTTGGGTGGCCAAGATGACATAATTCAATAGAGGTGGATACTTCTTAAGGCATATAGGATATCATGGGCCATTTCTAGGCATAATGACCACCTAATTTAGTTTGTTGCGCATTAGGCACGCACCTCCCATTACATGTGCATATTGTTAAACTTTGTCGTGATAGAATGTCGTGTGTTTGCTTGTGTTCTATTTGTAGGTGTTTGGGGTGTTGTCAGGGTGTGATCATGAGTGACAAGGCTAGTAAGGTTTCAGCAAGGCCAAGAGTACGGCCAAAAATCCAGCTAAGTCTAAAGACGCTAAAGGGAAGGCTCCAGCGGCGAGTGCTTCTAAGGAGGTTTATGATTGTAAGCACCCCATTTTTGACCGCTCGGCAGTCTACACTCCGTCCAGACTTGTTCTCAAGTCATTTTGGGCATATTTCAATCGAAACCAATCCTCTAGGTCCAAATTCCGTCTTTCTATCGCTTCGCGGGCCTGTCAGGCCCAAATAGAGGTAAAATGACCAAAATGCCCTTAGGGGCATTGTCCTTTCTTATTCCAATTCCAATCCCTCTCTCGAGACAGTTTATTCCTCGAGACGGTCCGAGTAGCAAAACTACTCACAAAACTGTTAGAGTGGCGGAAACACTCACAAAACCGTTAGAGTAGCGGAAGTACTCACAAAACCGTTAGAGTGGCGAAAACACTCACAATCCAGGCACGTCTCTTCAGAGACGGTAAGACCCCTTTCCAATCCCACTCTCGAGACAGTTTATTCCTCGAGACGGTTTCAATCCAGGCACATCTCTTAGGAGACGGTAAGACCCCTTTCCAATCCCTCTCTCGAGACAGTTTATTCCTCGAGACGGTCCGAGTAGCAAAACTACTCACAAAACCGTTAGAGTAGCGGAAATACTCAACCCCGTCTGAGTAGCGAAAATACTCCCAAATCATCAACCCCATCCGAGTAGCGGAAATACTCAACCCCGTTCGAGTAGCGAAAATACTCACAAATCATCAACCCCGTCTGAGTAGTGGAAATACTCACACCGTTAGAATGGCGGAGACACTCAAAACCTAGGTCAACACCCGTGTCTGTTAGCTCACTTTGGTGAAAAATGACTAGACTACCCTTAGGACCTTTTTCGAGACTTTCCGGTCAAGATGACCATTTTGCCCCTAAGCATCCGAATGCCCCGGGAACCACATCGGCTCTGGGTATCAAACTGGTAATGTCCCGAGAATACTTTTTATAGTGTTCTCGACCTTCCTTTACCTTTCCGGACCATTCCGAGTCAGTTCCGGCCAACCCGGTACAAAATGACCGTTTTGCCCCTAGAGGGCCGGTCTCCTTCTTCGACCACATCAGCTCTGGGTATCAAACTGGTAATGTCCCGAAAATACTTTTTATAGTGTTCTCAACCTGCCTTTACCTTTCCGGACCATTCCGAGTCAGTTCCGGCAAACCCGATACAAAATGACCGTTTTGGCCCTGGTGGGCCGGTCTCCTTTTCCGACCACGCCGGCTCTGGGAATCAAACCGGCAACCTCTGGGAACATTCTAAATAATGTTTCCAGATCCCAAGTCTTTTTCCGGGACAATCCGGGTTCGCCCCGGCAGTTTTCCAGTCTGATTGACCGTTTTACCCCTAAAGGCCCGGTCAACCTTTCCGAACCACCTTATCCTCACTTTCCAAGTCAAATACCTCCAGGACACTATTTTAATTGTTCCTGCTCCTTTCTGGCCTTCCGGGTCATTCCCGGCTCCTTCAAATCATTCCCGGACTTTCCGGAGTCACTCCTAGTGAAGCCAGGGTAAAAATTGCATGGTAGTCACTAGTACAGGCGCCCAAATCTAGTCAAAGATACGTTGCTTGCCAACCTTAAATATTTCCTAATTGGCTAGCGCCACTAGTAGTGGCGCCAAGCCAAAAAATGGCCTCATTTTTGCCCTAGCGCCACTGAACAGGCGCCAAGTTTGTCCTCCTTCTATAAATACAGAGCCTCATTCAACGTGAAAAGGGTCTGCAAACTTAACCTAAGAATCCTATATTTCGATATACAGAGCTCGAGCACCTCCTAAACCCTAGCCTCCCTAGGTTTTCCCAAACCCTAGCCACCATACATAAACCCTAGCCTCCTATACACTCATACACACCCCCATACACTCATACCCTAGCCTTCAACCATCCTTTGAAGATTGGAAGAGCTGCCATCTAAAGCTTGAAGACAGCCCTTGAAGGTTGAAGAAAAAGATCAAGACGAAGATCGAAGACCAAAGACAAGCAAGGCGCGCAAATTAAAGAAGATACAAGGTAGGCTTTCTCTTTAATTTTCTGCACTTCCCCCCTCTCTCTTCTCTCTCCAACCCACTTGGGTTTTCTCTATTTTAATCCCCCATCTCTTTCCCCCCCTTTCTTTGCATGCTTGAAACAAGGGGACTCCCGGTCCATGTGTAGGATTAGACTATTGGAGAGTCATCGTGTCAGGGGCTTTCTTCTAGTCTAACCAAAGACCACGTGGGTCTGGCCCCCTTGATTATGTGGTGAAGCCTTAGCCTTGTATGTTCACAACCTCAAATTACATTGTGCATACCATAATCTTGCATCTTCCAAAATTCATTTTCAAAGTTGTTTTCAAAATTGTTTTCAAACTTGTTTTCAAAATTGCATCAAAATCTCTTTTTCAAAAACTTGTTTTCAAAACCACAATTCTAGAGTGATTCTAGCCTTTCCATGGCTAGGGTTGCTTTAGGAAAGTGTTATATTAAAAGTGACATTTTGGTCTATATTTTCAAACCTTGTTTTCAAAACCACTTTCTTAAAGTGGTTCTAGCCCTCTTATGGCTAGAATCGCTTTAGGAAAGTGAGATGTTTTTATACTTTCCAAAAACTCTCTCTTCAAAAGTCTCTTCCTAAAAATCTATTTTTCAACATACTTTCCTAAAACTCTCCTCTCCAAAATTATTTTCAAAAACTCCCTTCCAAAATCTATTTTTCAAAATTCCCTTTTTCAACTCCTTTCCAAAAACTCCCTCTCTTTAAAATCTCTTTCTAAAAACACTCCCTAGATTCACTTTCCTAAAAACTCTCTTCAAAAACCTTTCTAAAAAATTCTCTTTCTAAAATCTTCCTTCTAGAAATTTCTCCTCTAGGATTTTCCTTCTAAAATCTTCATTTCTAAAAACACACTTTCCAAAAAACTCCTTTCCAAAAATCCAAAAAACTCTCTTTCCAAATTCACTTTCCAAAAACTCCTCCCTAGGATTCCCTTCTAGAAAACCTCCGTTTCCAAAAACGCACTTTCTAAAAATCCTCTTTCCTTAGAGCCCAAATCAAGCCCTAGAACCCCCCATTAGGAAACCCTAATTTTCTTCCCAAAAATATGGTTTTCAAACTTTGCCCAAACCTAGGTTTCCAAAATCTCTTGTTTTCACATCAAAACTATACATATTTTCAAAACCTATTTTCTACGTCAAAACTATAATTTTCCAAATCTAGGGTTTCTAGAATCTCCCTTTCCAAATCCTAGCCAAATCCTACCTTCCCTTTAGGAAACCGAATCAAATCTCTCCGTTTAGGAAACTAGATCCTGTCCTTCGTTTTTGGAAACAAAATCCAACCTTTCTCTTTTAGAAACCAAATCCAATCCCTTCCTAATCCAAACCTTTCTTGATTCCATTCCTTCCTAAACCATAAGTTTCCTAAAACTTTCAGCTTCAACCCTTTCCTAATTCTACCCCTTTCCAAATCTTCACTTTCCAAATCCAAGTTTTCAAAACCTTTCCTAAATTCAAGCCTTTCCTAATTTCAAGACTTTCTAAAATTCAAACTCTAAAACTTTCTAAATCCTAAATTTTCCAAATTTCAAATCTTTTCAAATTCAAAGTTTCCTAAATTCAAAACTTTCTTAAGTTAAATCTTTCTAAACTTCCAAGCTTTCTAAATTCTAAATCTTTCCAAAACTTCAACATCTTTCCAAATCCAAAACTTTCCTATTTTCAAAACTTCCCAATTTTCAAAACTTCCTAATCTCAAAACCTTTCCTAAAACAACACTTTCCTAAGTTGAAACTTTCTTAAACCTAAACCTTTCCTAATTCAAAACTTTCCAAAAATGAAACTTTTCTAATCCAAATCTTTCCTAAATTCCAAGTTTCCAAATATTTCCAAATCTTCCAAATCTAACAATCCAATCCAATCTTTCTTAATCTCAAGTCTTTCCTAGGTCTCCTATCTTTCCTAAGTCTAGGTTTTCTTAAACCTTCTCTTTTCCAAAACAAGTCCAAATCAATCTTTCCAAAGCAAGTCCAATCCTCTCAATTCCAATTTCCAATCTCCTCTTCTAATTTCAAATCAAATTCAATGTCCAATGCAAGTTCCTTCTTCAATCCACTCTTCTATTTTCAATCGGACTCCGGTCCGAACTACGACTGACTTGATTCCCCCAAAGGGATACGTAGGCGACCTTCATAGGTGCGATCACAATACTTTTCAAACTTTCAATTCCACCCTCATGGGTGCAGTTTCCAAAATCTTTTCAAATCTCAAATTCCCATCTACTTTCAAACTTTCCATTTTCAAATTTCTATTTTCAAATTTTCAAAATTTCCAATTTCAATTCTATTTCTTCAAATGCAATTTTCTAATCAAATCAATTTCTATTTTCCAATCCTCTTAACTTGCACTTGCATATCATGCATCATGTTAGTTTTCAAACATTTGTTTTTCAAAGTGAATAGGGTTGAACCATTTAGTTAGTTGTAGACTCTCATAGGTGAATCTAGGGTAGATTGACATGTAGGTACCAAAAGGGCGGGGTAGGGTGATAGCTTAGTGCGTCTTCCCTACATGTAACCAACCTCCGAACCTAGATCACTGTTTTCAAAGACCAAAAAGGAGTTATTTTTCAAAAAAGGGCTAAACGTTTTCCAAAAATTGCCAAACAACCCATTTTCTTAAAAACCCTCTCTTGAGGAGACATTTTCAAATTGTTTTTCAAAAACCCTAAGTGTAGTCTTCGGATTTCTCTTAGTTTTCAGGTGACCTAACTCACCTTAATCAAGTTAGGTGGCGACTCCAAATCTTTTTGAAAGGCCCTTTATTCAAACCAATTTTCAATTCAAACCTAGTCGCACTCATTCTTCTAGGAGGGTGAGTTCTAACGAGAGAGTACAGCATTTTTCCCACTTGGGTGAGTATTCCTCGAGTGCAAAAAATCTGGGCGCGACAATAATGCAACTAGATTCTTAGGAGTCCATAAAGAAAAGGTATATAGAAAAGTGTGGGTCCAGAACAAAGCCCTTATTGAGCAAGAGATAAGGTTCAATGCCTTTAGCGAGTTTGGGTGGGAAAAAGAGTGTACTATAGTGGTTGGCTAGGGTTGGCCACGTATAAGAGAAAATGCATTTTGACCCTATGCACTGAGTTCACGGCTAACATCTCTTCCTGATAGCTAAAAAGGGAAGTGAGCAGATCAAGGCTTGGGTCTGGGGAAGGAAATCATTTTAGATCCTGATACCTTCTCGAGATACTTCGGGCTCAGGCATGTAACAAATCCCAAGTTCGAGTATCTCGATGTAGGGCCCCTCCTTTGTCAGTCATTTGTGAGGAATTGCTCAAACACGGAGAAACTTAGGATAGGGAGGTGCAATGTTGTAAGTTAAAGTTGAGAGCTAAGTACCTCATCCTATTTTTTTTTTCTTACCACTCTTTGCTACCATTAAAAAGAATGTGGACATGAGTCTATATCGAGCATAGCTGTTATGGGCCATTGGGACTAGAAAGACTATTGACTTGCCTCGATATATGTTCATGCAGTTTTACCATGCCTACACATATCCTAATCCTCGAGGATAGATTCTCTTCACTTACATGCTTACCGAGTTGATTAAAGACTCAAAAGCAAAGATTTTCCAGGATCTCATTACACAGGATCAAGATAGTCTTATAGATGATAACACTTTGATCCATTCAGAGGGCCAAAAAAAGAGAAAGAGAGAGCTCAGTGAGTTGATGAAAAGGGTGAAGGATGAGGGGGTGCCAGGGCAAGGAGAGAGCTCAAGGGCCTAGGGTGCTAGTTTGCAGGCCGCTGTGGAGCAACAAGGGTAGAAATTGGATGCCTTGATTACTTTGAGCAATACTCGGTTGAAGAATATTAAGGATCATATAGAGCGGCATACTACTATCCTTCAGGAGATGCTCACCATGATAATGAGGGGACAGCCACCGGCTGGAGGGGCTGATGACGATGATGATGATGAGGATGGCCTTTAGGAGTTTAGACTGTGTCTTTAGTTGATGTATTTACTTTTCAATTTAAAACTCTTGTTCTTTTTGTTTTTCTTGGGATGTATGGTTGTTTTTGGATGTTATGAATTATTATTTTTTATTTTTTGGAATTGGATGGATAAAACTTGTGCTTTAAATATTTTGATATAATTTATGCATAGCATCAATTGGATTTAATGAGTTATTGAGGTTGGTTGTTATGTATCCAATGCACATTGAATTCATCCGAAAGAAGTCAGTTTTATGGGTCCTTTGTAACGTTATATGACTCTTCACATTCTAAAGTTAAGTAGATACATTTTGTATCACATTAAGAATGTGTTGAGATTTTCTTGGGAACTAGGACCATATCAAAAACATTTTGTTTTGTAATTGTAAAGGCTGAGACAACTAGTGACCATTGTTTTGCATTGTTGAGTGGATTATCATGTTGATTATTCAAACTTGCATATTTTAATACATGACTGTCTGTATTACATCAAAAGAGAGAGGATAGCTTGAACCGTGCATGGGTCGTGTCATTGAATTAAAATTATTACAAGTTCATATAATTTCATCCAAGAAGTGGAGATTGAATCTCGTGAGCTTTAAAGCCTCATAATTTCCTTTCTGAGTGATTTACATTTACTCGAGGATATAATTATTGATCTTCATTCATTGAATAGCTTTATTTTGCTTGATTTTAGTTTACATATCGAGTATTAGTTGGAGTTATTGGCACCTTATATACTCTTGAAGTTTTGACTTGATGTGTTTGGATTATAAAAATATAGGTCATTTCATTCCATTAAGCCATTTATGTTTATATTTATTTCTCGATATTCATATACACATAAGCTTAAAATTTTGTTAATGCAAAATTTTGAAGTTGGTGCATTGCTTATTTATTTGTGAAGTTGAAAGTGTATGGAGTTGAAAAGTAAAGAAAAGAAAAGAAAAGGATGAAAATGAGTTGAAAAAAAAATTCCCAAATGAAAAAGAATTGAAAGAAGATGAAAAAGTTCAGAAGTCATTCAAAAGTTAAAAGTTTGAAAGTAAATGTTTATTGATTATCATGTGTAATGCGCATGCATATGTTGAAATCTATTACTGCTTTCTATCATCTTACATGGCTCTTCTTTCATTCACCATCCATATGGCCACAATATTCGAAATTAAATGAATCTTTAATTCAATTGCATAGAAGTCCTCAATGTCAATTCTCTAATTATGCTTAAAGAATAAATATTCTTTCATTAAGCTATGCCAAGTCGATACACTACTTATTTAGCGGTTTTTTATGTTTTGGAATGACTCTATTGCATGTGCTTTACATTTACTCGTAAAACGAGTATTCTACTGAGAGAATCTATGTGTTCAAATGTTTGTGAGTTTATGACTAGAGAGATTTGAATCAAAACTGTAGAATGTGATTATTGAGAGCATAATGGTTGATTGTTGGCAATACAAGTGTATTTAGACACTTGAATCTCTCAATCATGTTTCACTTGACAGTTTTGTAATTTGTATGTTGAGCAAGGG
Organism: Euryodendron excelsum; assembly: GCA_033060915.1. Lineage (NCBI taxonomy): Eukaryota > Viridiplantae > Streptophyta > Magnoliopsida > Ericales > Pentaphylacaceae > Euryodendron > Euryodendron excelsum. The sequence goes on from CM065388.1 coordinate 34,196,246, forward strand.
TTGATTTGAATTCTTTACATTGTTATGTATTTGGAAACTATTGTTGTAAATTGTTTTTGATGATTGATGTTTATGGGTACCATCTCTAGAAACTTTCACGCGACACCACTCGTTTACTAGGGTAACTTAGGGGTTTAAAGACTCGGTGTATTCGCTAATTACACCCGGGACTCCTACAAAAGTGGAGATTATGTTTTCTTTTCTTAGTTTTGTTAGGGACTAGCAAAAGGTTAGTTAGGAGGTGTAATTAGACTACATAAGTGAAGTCTATCACCGCTAAACGACCTTTGCTAGCTGTAGATTAGGGTTAATTATAATCCTCATACTTAATCATATTTAAGGTATTTAAAGCTAAGGGAGTTGATTTAGAGTCAAAGAAGTAATCCGCTGTGCATGCATGATTAGTCGAGGAACGTTGTCAGGGCCCTGCCTCAGGAAATGTGCAAGTTTTCACTCGTAGCTCGGAATGGGATGAATGATATGCCATTGGAAAGCTCTCTTCAAGTTACACATGTTTGTGTCTAATGAGCATCATCAAATTCTGACTCTGAGAGCCTCAAATAAGTTGAAAACAAAATGGGTGAAAAAGGCCTCCAAGGTTCGAGTGCCCATATGTCATTCAAACGGCAAGAGGCAAAAGAAGAGGAAAAAAAAAGGGTGCGTTGAAACGCCAAAACTTAGCGTTCAAATGGCCAGTGAGCTTGCAAAACCAATTTAGCCTAGCGTTCAAACTCAGGGCGCTCGGATGCTTAGGGGCAAAGTGGTCATCTTGGCCGGAAGGTCACAGAATCGGCTCGAAACTAACTGGAAGGCACCTAATCATGCCGGATTGTTTTTAGGACAATCTTGAAAGGGTGGACTTACCATTCTAAGGACTTAGGTACTTTATCAAGAAACGTACCGAAAATGGCCCTAGGGACAGTTTGGTCATTTTTCACCGGAATGGGATGGCAGGCACTGGTGTTGACCTGGGTTTTGAGTGTTTTTGTCACTCTAGCGGCGGTCCCGTGACATAGGGGTTTGTTGGTAATTCCCTATATCAACCTATTTACGAGTGTTTCTGTCACTTTGACGGTTGCGATGTTTACGAGTATTTCTATTACTCTAACGGGTAGCGATAATTCCAGAGACTGCCTAATCTCAGGAAAGCTGCTTGGTGGACTTAGCACCTGAGGAATCAACTTTCTCAGAAGGCATGTCGAAAAGGACATTTCTTCATTGACGGGCTAGCAGGCGCCAAAGGTGGACCGTTTTATCATCTAGAGGACTTGGGGTCTTGTCCCGGTTGATGGGTTCGAAGAGACTTACCATCCTGAAGAGTTCTCTCAGAAACATGCCGAACAGGATGGACTTACCACCTCAAGGAATCAACTATCTCGAAAGGCATGCCAGATTTAATTGGAATTGAAGTTGGACTTGTAATTGGATTTGAACTGGAATTGAAATTGAAAAGGGGACTTACCGTCTTCGAGAAGACGTGCCCACTAAAACTGGACCGACAATGCCCCCAAGGGCATTTTGGTTATTTTGCCTCTATTTGGGCCTGGCGAGCCCGCGAAACTATTGATTTTGACAGGATTAGACTTGGAAAGCTGATTTAAATTGGAATATGTCCGTATTGACTTGAATACAAGTCTGGACGAACTGGGAGACTGCTGAGCGGGCAAAAATGGTATGCTTACAACTACCCTTATTTTTCTAGGTTTGCTTGTTGAAGACAGAAAACAATAGAGTAAGAGTCCCATTTGACTGTGAGGCGGTCGGAGGGATGGACTTTGGAAATTTTTTAAAACGAGAGTTTAAGAAATGGATATTGGGCCCAAAAACCTTTAAAATTGAGTTTTGGCAGGAAAAAGGGCAAAACTGCCTAGAGTTGGAAACTGGTGGCACCACTGGCCTAAGATCAAAACCAGCACACTACTGGTTCGACGCTGCTATGGGATTTGAAAAATTTTCAAAAAATCGAGAGGCTTTGTGAGGAAATCAACTTGGACATTGAAAGAGTATTTCCTAAGGATCGTGAAGGATTGCCGGAAGTAGTTGACGTCACTGGAAAAGTCACCGGAAGAAAAGATTTTGCCAGAGAACTCCAAGAGGTGAGTTTTCGATTTTATGTCGATTTTGATGTGCAAAATTCCGTTTGAGCCATGTGAACAATGAAAATTGATGTTTTTATATGTTTTGACACTGTGGTGAAGTTATTTTTGCATTTTGGTGCTTCTTTGATTGACTTTGAGTAATTTTATGTGATTATGTGAAGGGGGTTTCTGCAGGAATTGGGGGTTTATCCCTACAGCTTTGGGTATTGAGTTCTTTGGTTAGATCTTTATACGGTATGCCTTAGAAAAATGTGTTTAACAGCTATGTGAACTTTTGTGATTTTTTAAAAACTTTTTGAATTTTTTATTTTTTGAAAAATAGAAAAATACTTAGAAAAATAGAAAAATTGAGAAAATATTGGAGTTTAGTGTTTAGAAAAATATAGGGATATTTTAAAAAACATTTGAAGTGATTTTTAAAAATTTTGAGATAACTTTGAAAATCATTGATTTGTTGAAAAATAAAACAAGTCTTTTGAAAAATTTAAAAATTTGAAAAGTGTGCGCGGGTGTTGGTGTTGTGTGATTGTGATGTTATAGAGTGCATGTTTTATATTTTTGTGCTAGTGTAGTAGCCATTGTAGGGACCGTTTTTAAGCGGAACTCTGTCGAAATTTTTTCAAAATTAGGAAAAGAGTTGAAAAAGTTTTGGAATAAAATATTTTTGATGGAAAAAGACAGAAAACCCAAGAGGTTTAGAAAATATATTCTGACTTGAAGTTTGAAAATCAAGATGTGTAGGAAATTCATTTTTACTCGGAAGTCGGATTTTAAAAATCAAAATGTGTAGGAAATTCATTTTGACTCGACGACTAGATTTTTTTGAAGATAACCAAAAAATTTGGAACTTAACAGAAATTTTCGAACAGGAATTTTTTATATCGAAACCTTGAAAACTTGTTAGAGAAGAATTTTTGAAAAATCTGGAATATTAACAAGATTAGTGAAGCTTTGAAATGGAACTTTTAGATTTTGGATTACAACTCCTAGATTGGATTTTTAGGAAGAAAAACATTTTAGAAATTAACTTTCGAGAATTAATTTTGAACTGTAAGAGAATTTAGAAAGTCTTTTGAAAATGGATTTTGAAAAATAATTTTTGGAGGATAGTGTTTTTTGAAAAATTTGGAGAAAAAGGTTAAGAAACCCTTGGAGAAACTGATTTTAAGAAACTTTTCGAGAGTTGAGTTTTAAAAACCTTTTGAGTCGGCTACAGCAAGATCTACTGATAGATGTGTCCTTTTTTTTTTTATCTTTGGTTATCAATATTACTATTTTTTTGTGCTTTTATTTCTTATCTGCATATACTGTATATTACCACTTCTTACCTTGGCTTACCTTTTTAGGATGGCAGATGCAGGCGATGACGGTTCTAAGAGGAGACGCCACTCTGGGAAAGCGGCTCGGACGGACTATGTTAACAGTTTCAGTTGATCCAAGGGTAGTTGGCAATCTGCTGAACATGCATCTTCTAGTCAGAGCAAACAGGGGAGTAAACCTCCAGTAAACCCTTTCCCTCCGATTGAGCAGGCTTTTGAGGAGGACATTGGTGTAGAGGAGGAAGGCACTGGGTGTTGGCGATCAAACGACTAGTTACAGGAGGGCCTCCTCTAGACACAGATAGACGAATGCTGATTTAGGCCACTTGGAGGTACTAAACATTCCACCGTTGGGGGATCTGGTTTATCATCCTAGTGTGTATTCCAGACAGCACATGCCTCGTTCACACATTCACACAGCCTTCAGAAGGGCCATCCATTAGGTGTTTGTGACCATGTAGCGGGCCACTCCATCTTACTGGGCTTTCTTAGTAGAGATTGGGTTTGGAGCTTTCATGGGATTACAAGATAACCGCCTGAACCGACATCTAGTGCTAGCACTTATCGAGAGGTGGTTCGGAGAGACGGGGATCTTCCATTTTGTTGGCTTCGAGTCAGGACCTACTCCTTTGGATTGGGCGATCATCATAGGGCTTTCCTTCATTAGTCAGCGGATCACCTTACAGTTAGTCAGTAGGGCTGACGCGTGTATTTTGCTGGACCTGCCCCCTCCTGAGCGTTCTGCCTTCCCTGTCTCTTGGCTCAATTAAGATGATAGTACCTTTGCTGTTGAGCCACCACCAGCCCAGCGAGACATGATGAGATGGCGACTTATTTTGTACATCATCTTCAGTTGCTTCTGCAACAACAACAAGTCGCTCGTGCCTTTTCAGTTGGTGAGTATAGTAGCTAATCGCGGGGCTTTGTCTGAGCTGGATTGGGGGTCCTTCTCCTTCGGCTGCTTCCTTTGATCGATGCGAGTCCGGACTTCCTCTCATTGGGGCATCATGACTAGTTTCTGGCCTTTTCTTGTCTAGTGGAGGTATGAGTACCTACCTATTCGTCGCCCTGCAGTTATCAAGGATGACCTTTATCCTCATACCTTAAGGTGGGCTCGTGACCATGTAGCCCAGCAATCGAAGATCACTGATTTTATGACGCTTTGGGCAAACCTGGAGCTGATTGAGGCGAGGGACGTGACTTGGCAGCCCTTCATTGAATCAGTTCATTATGAGATGGTGCAGTACTTGGTCCCGCTATCCCTATCGAGGGCTTCCTTTCTCAGCAATGACTCTTGGGAGTCCTACCTAGGAGATCGACATTGGCGCCAGTTGCACGAGGAGTTTAGGTCAGCAAGAGATCCACCGAAGTACATGTTTGGAGCCTTGATGGAGAGGGTTCCTATTCCTTATTAGGAGCACTAGCCAGGTGTCGGTTTCTTGCTTCCTCCGGATATAGACTATACTACACACTTTGGGGCTCATTCTGTTGGTGCCTTCACTCGATATGAAGTAGTAGTCAACGGATATGTTGTTGGCCAGGAAGTGGTTGACTTGTGGAGTCATGCCGAAGGATACGTGCCCCAGGCTGAGTTTATAGCTGTGAGAGACTAGAGGGACTAGTACTAGATGGAGTAGGATCAGTATCAGTATCAGTATCAGGCGGAGGTAGCTTCCTTGACTGCAGGGTTAGCCCAGATGGGAGGTGGTGGGGTATGTTGTCCTTTCCTTTCTTCTTCTTTTCGCTCTACTATTGTTTAGTTATTCCTTTACTTTGTTGATTCTGGTTTTGTCGTCTTTGCAAGATACTAGTGCTTCTAGTAGTTATCCACCTCCTCCGATGCCGGGTTTTAGAGATTTCGATCCGGGGGATATCGATTTTGACCTTGGACAGATGCCCCTTGCTGTAGACCCTGATCTTCTTTTACCCTTATCCTGGAGATGTATTTATGTTAGACATTTTTATTTTGTAAATTTTGTACAAAGATGGATGTTTATGATAGTTAGATGTATGGGTAGACAAAGATATTTATGATTCTTACAGCTAAGTATATGATCAGATACATGTGTAGAAATGATGATGATGTATATTTATTACATGAGTTGAAATTAAACTGTGTTGGTGACTTCTGTTTCTACGGGGAGCTATGTCCTATCTAAGCAAAGCTCATGCCAATTTTTTTTTTTTTTTATGAAGATGCATGCACAAATTAGAAATATTCTAGTTAATGGAATGACAAGGGGTGCTGTCAAAATCAGTAACTTTGGAATGGTAACTCCTTCTTTTTTGGGGGCCTAGCCACTCCTTTGGCTCAACCTTACCTTGACTGGATGATAGCACTTTGTACCTTTCTCAACTTTTTGACTATCTCTGATTCTCTACCTCGGGGTTAGTGTATATGATTACTGGGCTGAAACACTCAATTCTCAAAGCTTCGACAACAGCTTACCTGACCTTTAGCAGAGTGATAGATGGCCAATCTTTCAATCTTAGGAGATTTTGCTTTAGGACCGTAATGTAGGCTAGGTTATGGGGTTTTTGAAACAACGGGGTATGTAGGCTCAAATTCAATGTTACTTTCAACAGGGTTTTAATCCATACCATCCTTGACTATTTTTCCCAGTAGGGTTAGCATCTTTCTTTAGCTTTGGCAGCTTGTCTAGCTTATTTAGATTATGCAATTCATTTTCAATCAGAGTGAACTTCAGTAGGGTTGTAATTTAGGCCGTGGTTTCGGGTTTTTACAAGAAAGGGTAAAGGCTCGAACCTATTGTTTCTACTGGGCTTCTTTGTCACCTAGGATCACCTTTAAATTTCCTCCTTTCTCTTACTATATACGTCTCAGGGTGAAAATGACTCTTTTCTTTTGACCTTTCTATATGCTTTTCGAGATAAACATGACTCTTTTCTCTTTCGACCTTCTATTACTATTTTCAAGATGGCACAACCATGGTTTCCTTCAGGCCTTTTCCTCTTTCTTTTTGTCTTTATTTTTTTCTTTTTTTTTTCAGCCTCTTGCCCCTTGGCAACTCTTTTCCTTCATTTTTCGTTTTCCTTTTTATCTCTTTTCTTTCCAAACAATTCTACAACCCTTTTTTTCTTAAACCTTTTCTTTAACAGTTCAATCTAACCCAATGTGGGCAGTGATCCCTAGGTTGGGGTTTTCTCGAAAAAGATAAACGCCTTAACCAGTTTGACAAGGGGTTGCTTCTGACTGTATGGGAAATAAAATGAGGGCTCTCTTCACTTTGAACTAGATTGCTTGATCCATAGGGCCTTCAATGCTGCGCTAGCACGATAGAGGATGGATACTATTCCTAAAGTTATTGACTACTGTCTGCCCTAGTATAGGGGGACAGTCTTAGATCGGGGTTGACAAAGAACATTTTGCTTGTTATAAGGCACTAAGGGCTAAGCAAAGGGAATATAAACATATATATATATTTTATATGGGGAAATGTAAAATAGCTCATCTTCATCTTGATAATCTGGCCACACATCGCTTAACTTTGGTGTCTTGCAAGTGCTGCCTTTGGGTAGTTTCCTCACTCATCCTTATCCTCTCACTCTTCGGAAAGCTGATCATTTGGCGAGTGACTAACCCATGCTATTATCCCTTCAAGTTAGATCATTCCATAAGATAAACCATGCCCCTTATGTAGGATGCATTCACCATTCACAAAAAACATTTAAGATAGCAGCAAGATAATAACATAAATTGATACTTCACTATTAAATGAAAAACATGGAGTTCTTTTAGAATAAAAGTGCAAACATTTAACTTAAGGACAGAAAATAAAAGAGATAGAAAGAAAGTGAGTGGGAACACCCCTTTCTTGTGCGCTTTTTGAAGAGAAACTGTTTTGGTGAGGTCTTGGGACAATGCCCACATCTTCGATACTCCATTCGTGATTTGGGTCCTTAGCCAAGGCAAGACGAGCAAAGGCTTCTTCTAAAGCTCTAGGCATATTGGCAATGATAGTGCAGTTGTCGACTTTATTGACCTCTTTGATGTCCTTGGCAGTAGGCTCTTCCGTAAACATCATGGCTAACTCACCTCCCTTTAACTCGAAGGACTCTGTTAGTGCCTTTAGCTCTTCTAGCCGCCATTCCATGTCTTCATAATTGCACTCAATCATGGGCCAAGGGTTCTCTAATAAATGACGCTCCACCATGGCATACTTCGGGTGTAGAAACTCAGCATCCCATCCATCAACAGCCACATTTTCAGCAAGATCCTCCTCCAGAAGCGTTGGTTCCTCAACTGGCCAATCAGAAGAATCCAACACCTCATTAGGGTTACAGAGATGGGTCGGGAATAATGGGAGATGCTCCTCACAATCATCCTCTTCATCGGTCTCCCAATCCTCCTCGTAATCCTCGGCCATCCGTTCATCAAACTCTCCCTCGCCTTCCATTTCTACTAGTATCATATTGACGGTATGGTTCGGCAGTGGGTTGGTGGTCACATTGGGGGTTGGAGCAGGATTCACCGGTTGAAGATCAATAGTCTTGTTGTCGATTAAGTCTTGGATCTTATGCTTGAGAGATGAGCAACTCTCAATGTCATGCCCTTGGCCGCTTGAATGGTATTCACAAGTGAGGGTGGCATTATAGTTTAGGGCTAAAGGCCTTGGCAATGGGCGAGCAGGTATGGGCTTCAAGATATTATTCTTCAGAAGGTTGTGGTAGGCCTTAGTTTGGGTGCAGGCTAAGATATCAAAGGTATGGATGCGTCGGGCAGGTCTATTAAAGTTAGGTCGTGCCCCAGCAGGACCATAGTTAGGGGTTGGAGCAGGCATGGTTAAGGTGGGTAGGGGTAGGATAGGGTGTGATTATAGTGGTGGATGGTATTGGGGTGGTTGGCCGGGTAGGATGGAAGACACCTCGCGTTCCTTCTTAATTATTGCTCTTGTAGTAGCCACCTTTTTGGCTATGTTGGCAGAACTTTCTCCAGTCTTTGCATAGGGGTCCATGATCTTTCCTGTCTTAAGACCATTTTCTATCATCTCCCCTTGCATGATGAGCTCAGAGAAGTTTTTCCCTACACTTGTGCAGAGCTTCTTGTAGAATATACCTTAGAAGGTATGTACGAACAATTGCACGTACTCCTTCTCTTCCAGTGGGGGATTGACTTGTGTAGCGGCTTCTCTCCATCTCAAGGCATAGTTCTTGAAACTTTCTTTTTCACCCTTACTCATAGTCATCAGAAACCATCAGTCAGAGGTGAGGTCGATATTGTGGCGATACTGAGCTTTGAACGCGTGGACCAGCTCGATCCAAGTTGTGATCTTCCTTAGGTCTAGACGGGCAAACCATTGTAGGGCAGACCCAGTGAAACTATGTTGGAATAATTACATCAGGAGTTTCGGATCATTCCCATGACCACTCAATGCCCCAGCATACAGACGAAGATGAGCAATAGGTTTACCAGTGCTGTCATACTTCTGGAAGTCAGGCATCTTGAACTTAGCAGGTCTTAGATGGTCAGGAAAGAAATAGAGCTCATCATAAGAAGTAACCCATAAGTGTCATGGCCATGGAGACTTCGCAGTGAATCCTCTAGCCCTTGGATTTTCAAATTGAGAGGGTTTAGGGGAATCCTCTTTAAGGCAGGTGAAAGCAATATGGTTTCCTCCTCTTCAGTGTTGATCCCTTTGGTATCTTCTTTACTCCTCCCAACATTGTCAAATTAAAGCATGATCCTTGGGTTAGCGGGCTCGGGGTCCTTGGACAAAGTCATGGATGATGATGGGATTGCAGCAGCATCCTTCACGGCTAGGGTTTGGACGAGCTTAAACATTTCATCAATCTTGGTCCTCATTTCGTTAACCTCTTCTCGAGAGACTTGGAACGATTCATCAAGGTTGGCAGCCATAAGTGCTGCTCTTTGTCGGGTGATAATGGTATCCCTAGGTGGATGTTAACCCTTCTTGGAGCAATGTTGACTCAGTGCAGGGTGATGTATGAAAAAGAAAGAGGCAGAAAAGCAAGGACACAAATTGTAAGTTAGTTTTTGGTTTTTAGAAAGCCCTATGCAATGCATGCCCTAAGGTGGCCCTATTTGAGAGGGAGACTAAATATGATGACTTTAGCTCACTTTCGGAGATAGGAATTTTGCCCCTGTATGTGAGTACCTTACCATTGATCAGAAACCTACCTTCATCGTTTGTTTGTGGAAGATAAGGAGACATATTGAACTTCGAGGCTTATAATATAACAAATCAAAGTACATTTTAATGGGGGAAGGGAGAGCATTTTCCTTCGAGTTTTCACCTATCTAGTTTTACATATGAATCCTAAACTACTCATGAGTCTTTAGATTCGTCTTATTCGGATTCAATGTCAAGGAGATCACTAAGAGACCTTGTTGATTGGTTGCCCTTTATCTTCTTGGCAATCCTATCTCCGTGAGCAGAGAGGGATTGGGGCCCCTCTTATGGAATGACTTGGAATGAATGCAATGAGTCCTTAGGATTACATGAGAACCCTTAGGGTTTGGGTAGGTTTAATGCAAGGGAGAGTAACCTTGGTGTCACTCTCTTTGGGTTGATCATATGCATGAGAATTCAGTGACTTGAGTTACTCGGGAACTTGTCTTGGGATGCCATATTATATGCATGAATGTGGATGCAAAGAGCGTAAGGAAGGAGAATTCAATTGAAGTAAATATGCATGCATGAATAGTTAGACAAACATTATAACAGTAAGAATACAGTCATTATAACAACAGGAATAAACAGATATAAAGGAAAGTAAAAGCAGTTGCCCTTTCCTCCATGGTTTTGGAAAACGGTGTGCGAGTCTTAAATCCAGCAAAGGTTCGGCTATGCATGGTGTCTATATGAGCATGAGGTTGAGGGTTTACTAATGCGTTCTAAAAAGGCTCGATTCTGGGATCTTCAAACCTAGGCCCACTCCCTGAGGTAGTGCTATGATATGTTGGTGATCCGAGTGGGAGAACCATCAAGAGGTTGTAGGCAAAGAAACTAACACAATATCTTGCCCACAACCAATATATCGTTCCCCTTTCTAACTAGAAGGGACAGATCAGGGAAAAGAATGCAAGTATGCAGAATGTAAGTGCACGTGCAGTGTGTGTGTGATTTTTGAAAGCGGAGGAAAGATCCCAACAACTCCCATTCATCCTATTCAACTTATTCATTCATGCATAGCAGTTATTATGACATTAAACAATAATTCAAACAAAAGCCCACCTACAAAATAAAGATGCAAAAGTTAGTATATAGATGACAAACTTAATGCATGTTTTTGAAAACAACTTTAAAAATTTGAAAGTGAATAAAAATGGACAAATTAATTGAAGACTATACATGGGTGAAGGGTGAAGAGACATGACTTCGGCCTAACCCTCTAAGTGTCCCTAGTGGAATCGCTAGCTGTCACGCCTAGATTTTTCGCACTCGAGGAATACACACGCAAGCAAAAAAAAATACGATACTCTCTCGTTGGAACTCATCCTCCTAGAAAAATGAGTCCGACTAGGTTTGAATTGGAAAATTGATTTGAATAAAGGGCTTTTGGAAAACATTTAGAGTCATCACCTAACTTGATTAAGATGAGTTAGGTCACCTAAAAACTAAGCACAATTCGAAGATTACACTTACGATTTTTGAAAAAGGTTTTGGAAAACTTCCTCAAGAGAGGGTTTTTAAGAAAATAGGTTGTTTGGTAACCTTTGGAAAGATTTGAGCCCTTTTTTTAAAATAACTCTATTTGGTCTTTGAAAATAGTGGTCCTAAGTTCGAAGGTTAGTTACGTGTAGGGAAGACGCACTAAGCCATCACCCTACCCCGCCCTTGTGGTACCTACATGTCTATTCACCCTAGATTCACTCATTAGAGTCTTAACTAATACATGTCTAAAACTATCCACTTTAGAAAAGAATTTTTTTTAAAAAAAATTGACATGATACCTGATATGCAAGTGCAAGAATAAGACTTTGATTTTGAAAATAGATTTGGATAGAACTTGATTTGATTTGAAAGAAAGATTTAGAAATAGAAATTTGAAAATAGATTTTTAGAATTGGAAGTTTGAAAATAGTTATGGAATTGAACATTTGAAAAAGGTTGTGGAATTGGAGATTTGAAAAAAGTTAGGACTGCACCCGTGAAGGTTGCCCACGTATCCCTTTTGAGGAATCAGATCAGTCGTAGTTCAGACAAGAGTCTGATTGAAAATAGAAGATTTGATTTGAAAAAGAGATTTTGATTTAAAAGAGGGTTTGATTTGAACTTAGAATAGAATATTTGAAATTGGAAATTGGAATTGAAAATATTAGACTTTAATTTGGAAAGACAGAACTTGGAAGAAGGATTTGGACTTGTATTGGAAAGATTGAGCTTTAGGAAACCTAGACTTAAGAAAAATAGGATTTTGGAGGGACTTGAGATTAAGAAAGATTTGACTCAAATGTTAGACTTGAAAAATTAGGGAAAGATTGGATCTAGGAGAGGTTCGAATTAGGAAAGTTCCGTTTCAGGAAAGTTTTATTTTAGAAAAGTGTCATTTTAGGAGAGTTTTGATTTAGAAAAGCTTTGAAATGGGAATGTTTCGAAATAGGAAAGTTTTGAAATAGGAAAAGTTTGATTTAAGAAAGATTTGGAATTTAGAAAAGTTTGAAATTTTAAAATGTTTTAACTTAAGAAAGTTTCGATTTTAGAAAGTTTTGAATTAGTAAAGATTTGAAATTAAGAAAAGTTTAAGTTTAAGAAAGATTTGAAAATTTAAATTTAGAAAGTTGAAACTTGGAAAGGTTGGAATTAGGAAATGTTGGAATCAGGAAGATTAAAAAGCTTAAAGTTTAAGGAAAGATTTGAAAGTTTAAGTTTTGAAAACCTAAGATTTAGGAAGGTATGAGATTAGGAAGGATTTGAATTTAGGAAAGATTTGGATTTTGTTTCTAAGAAAGTGATGATTTGGTTTTGTTTCCAAAAACGGAGGATAGGATCTAGTTTCCTAAATGGAGAGATGGGATTTTGCACGGAATTAGAAGGTGAAGTTTTAGAAATCTTAGATTTGGAAGTCTATAGTTTTGGTATAGAAAATAGATTTTGAAAATTTATGATTTTGATGTAAGAAAGGGAGATTTTGGAAACCTAGGTTTTAAGGCAAGATTCAAATCATGTTTTAGGAAAGAAACTTAGGGTTTCCTAATCATGGCTCTAGAGTTTAACTTGGACTCTAAGAAAAGAGATTTCGAAAAGTAGAACTTTTGGAAAGAAAGATTTTTGGAAGAAGATCTAAGAAATGAGTTTTTAGAAAGTACGTTTGAAAAGAGTTCTTGGAAAGGTAATTTTGGAAATAGTTGTTAGGGAGGAAACTTAGGAAGTGTTTTAAGAAAGTGAATTTTGAAGGGAGCTTTTTTGGGAAGGAGTTTAAAAAGAGTTTTTAAGAAATTATGTTGGAAAAGAGATTTTGGAGAAATAGATTTTTAGAAAACAATTTTGGAAAGGAGATTGGAGAGAATTTTTAGAAAGTAAGTTGGAAAAGAGATTTTGAAAAAGATCTCAAAAAAGGTTTTGGAAAATAAGTTTAAAAAGAATTTGAATATGGACTTTCGCAAGCTTCTAAAAATATCTCACTTTTCTAAAACAATTCTAACCATAAGAAGGTTAGAACCATTCTAAGATTGTGGTTTTAAAAACAGCAAGAATTTGAAAATATGGACCATATTGGTCACCTTAAATATAACACTTTCCTAAAGCAACCCTAACCATGGAAAGGCTAGAATCACCTTAGGATTGTGATTTTGAAAATAAGTTTTGGAAAAGGAAATTTTAATGCAAGTTTTGCAAACGGTTTTGATGCAAGTTTTGAAAACAAGTTTGAAAACAGATTTTGAAGAGATGCATGATCATGATATGCACAATGCAAGTTAGGGTCATGAACATACAAGGTAAAAGGCTTCACCACATAATCTAGGGGGCTGAACTCACGTGGTCTCCAGTTAAACTAAGAGAAAGCCCCCGACACGATAACTTTCAATAGCCTAATCATACACATGAACCGAGGAGTCCCTTGTTTCAAGCATGTAAGAAAGGGGGGGATAGAAGATGGGGGATTAAAATAAAAAAAAACCTAAGTGGGTTAGGAGAGAGAAAAGAGAGGGGAGAATTGAGTAAACGTAAATAGGAAGCCTACCTTGTGTCTTCTTTTATTTGCTTCGTTATGCTCATTTTCTTCACTTGGATCTTTGCTTTGCTTTGCGTCAGTTTTCGAGAGCTCGCTTTGATCTTCGGGAGCTTTAGAGTTGCAGCACTTCAAGTCTTCAATAGAGGCGTTGGAGGCTAGTATATGAGTGTATAGGGGTATATATGAGTGTATGGGAGATAGCGTTTGTATATGGAGGCTAGGGTTTGGAAAACCTAAAGGAGACTAGGGTTTGGAGAGGCTAGAGCTCTGTGTATTGAAGAATAGGGTTTTTTGACTAAGTTTGCGGACCCTTTTCATGCTGGAGGAGGCTTTGTATTTGTAGACAGAGTATTGACCTAGCACTTATTATAGTGGTGCCAGGCAAAATTTTCTTCTCCTAGTGGCGCCAGGCCAAATTTTGGCTTGGCGCCACTTAGGAAATTTTTAAGGTTGGCAAGCAACGTATTTTCAGAAGATTTGGGCACCTATACTAGTGACTACTGTGCAATTTTTAGCCTGACTTTACTAGGACTCACTTCGGAAGGTCCGGGAATGGCCCGAAAGGCCGAAAAGGAACAAGAACCCTTTGAATAGTGTCTCAGGGGTAGTTGACTTGAAAAATGATGACGAGATGTGTCAGAGGGGTTGATCGGGCTATTAGGGGCAAAACGGTCAACCGGGCTGGAAAGTTGCCGGGATGGACTCGGAATATCCCTGAAGAAGACTCAAGACTTGGAAACATTACCTAAAATGTTCTAGAAGGTTAGTGGTTTGATACCCAGAGCCAGTGTGGTTGGAAGGGGCGACCGGCCCACCGAGGGCAAAACGGTTATTTTGCATCAGGTTTGTCAGAAGTGGCTCAGAATGATCCAGAAATATATTAGAAGGCCAGGGATACTATTAGAAGCATTCCCAGGAGGTTACCTCTTTGATACCCAGAGCGGGTGTGGTTCTCAGGGCGCTCGAACGCCTAGGGGCAAAATGGTCATCTTGGTTGGAAGGTCTCGAAATCGGCTCGAAACTGACTAGAAGGCACCTAATCATGCCGGATTGTTTTTAGGATAATCTTGTAAGGGTGGACTTATTGTTCTGAGGACTTAGGTACTTTCTCGAGAAATATGCCAGAAATGGCCCTAGGGGTAGTTTGGTCATTTTTTACCAAATTGGGCTAGCAGGCACTGGTGTTGACCTAGGTTTTGACTGTTTTCATCAATCTGACGGCGGTCCCATGACATAGGGGTTTTTTGGCAATTCCCTATATCGACCTGTTTACAAGTGTTTCCGTCACTCTGACAGTTACGATGTTTATGAATATTTCCATTACTCTAACGGGTCGCGATCATTCCAAGGACTGCCTAATCTCGGGAAGCCACTAGGTGGACTTTGCGCCTGACGAATCAACTTTCTCGGAAGGCATGCCGAAATGAACATTTCTTCATTCGCATGTTAGCAGGCGCCAAAGGTGGACCTTTCTACCATCTAGGGGACTTGGGGTCTCGTCCCAGTCAACGAGTTTGAAAGGACTTACCGTTCCAAAAAGTTCTCTTGGAAACGTGCCGGATAGAATGAACTTACCACCTCGAGGAATCAATTATTTCAATAGACGTGCTGGATTTAATTAGAATTGGAGTTGGACTTGAAATTAGATTTGAACTAGAATTGAAATTGAAAAGGGGACTTACCATTTTCAAGAAGACGTGCCCACCAGAATTGGACTGACAATGCCCTTAAGGGCATTTTGGTCATTTTGCCTCTATTTGGGCCCAACAGGCCCGCAAAGTGATTGATTGATGGGATTAGACTTGGAAAGTTTATTTAAATTGGAATATATCTGTATTGATTTGAATACAAGTTTGGACGGGCTAGGAGACTCTTGAGCGGGCAAAAATGGGGTGCTTATTGGCCTAGCAGGGCTGGGAAGTAATTGATTGATCATACTGGAGTTTGAAAGGCCAACTTGGGCTTAAATGTCTCTATGTTGTTTCAAAGTGAGTCCAGTCGAGCCGAAGAATGCCAAGCAGGCAAAAAATAGGGTGTTTACGATGCCTCTTCACCCCATCACCATTCTTGAGATATTTGATTGTTGGGAGATCAACTTCATGTGACCTTTCCCTAGTTCATTTGGTTACCTCTTCATCTTAGTTGTCATTGATTATGTAATTAAATGGGTAGAAGCCATAGCCTCTAAGACCGATGACCATCAATTGGTCCTCAAATTCTTGAAAGAAAACATCTTTTCTAGGTTTGGCATGCCCCGGGCTATCATTAGTGATGGGGGCTCCCATTTTTACAATAGGCCCTATGGCACTTTGATGCATAATTATAGTGCTATGCAAAAGGTTGGGTTCCTTTATCACCCACAAACCCAAGGCAAAGTTGAGTTGGCCAACTGTGAGTTTAAACGCACTCTTGAGAAGACTGTTAATCCTAACTGGAAGAATTGGTCCCTTAGGTTGATAGATGCTTTATGGGCTTACTATACCGCATACAAGACCGTTCTTGGTGCATCTCCCTATAGGCTTGTTTATAGGAAGGCTTGCCACCTTCCCATTAAAATAGAGCACAAAGTCTATTGGGTCATCGCTAATGTAACACTAGCATTAATGAAGTGGGAACCTATAGAAAGCTTCAACTCGATGAGCTTGATGAGCTTAGAAATGATGCTTATGAAAATGCTAAGCTCTCCAATACTCAGATAAAGACCTTTCATGACTAATATATGCTTTGAAAATCATTTAAAGTTGGTCAAAAGGTCTTGCTTTATGATTCCCGATTGCTTGTTTTCTTGGGTAAGTTAAGAAGTAAGTGGTCGAGTCCGTCCCAGATGCAAGAGGTTTTCCCTTATAATGAAGTGGAAGTTCAAAACTTCTCTAATGACACATCTTTCAATGTCAATGAGCAAAGGTTGAAGCCCTATTTTGAGGCTTTTCAAGGTGAGATGGATTGTGTAGATCTCATCGATCCACCAATCTTGGCTTGATCATGGTCTCGTGGTTTTACATTTAGGAGTAGTTGTTTTGTTTCATTTATTTCTTAAGTTTATTAGTTTAATCTTAGTTGGTAGGAGGGACTTTCCCGTTTTGTTTCACCCTCGTTTGCCTTGTTCTTTCCCTCTCTTGCTTGGGCATGCAATAAGGACATTGCTTTATTTAAGTTTAGGGGACACCATCTAGGATGGTTTTTGTTGATCAGTTTGTAGTTTATGTTCTTAGTTAGTACATTATTTTTATTCTTAGTTTCTTGTACAATGTTTGTCCAAGGTTTTTTGGAATTTTTTTTTATAAAACTTGAAATTTTTTGTAAAAGTTCTAGCATTTTTGCTTAACCAAGCAATTAGTGTGTTCACCAAGCGAACAGTCGAGCAATCGGGCCGTTTAGCGATCGATCGGCCGAGCGATCGGTGAGGTCAGGTGAACGCTCACCCACATCAGCAATGTTTGGGCTCCCAATAGCAATTATTACCAAGTGAGTGAAGTTGGTTACAACCAAGCGCACAACCGACCAATTGGGCGAGCGATTTGATGCACAAGGAAAACACTCACTCGCATAACGATCGTTCGGTGGTGAGATTTCTATAAAAAACCAAGTGCTCAACTCATTTTGTATGAGTGATCGGTTAGAGTAAGACTTTTCTTTGAGAGAGCGATATATTTTGAAGTGGAAAATCCTTACTAGAACATCTCGGTGGACCTCGCTCCCTTGTCTTTCCATTCCTAACTTTCCTATAGGTATTTCCTATCTCTCTTCCCCCTGTCTTTTCATTACCTTTCTTGCTTTAGGAGTTAGGGGAGTCATGTTATTGCTTTGTTGTCCCTTGTCTTCTACCATGGCTAGTAGTGGACAAGCACTGGGGGAGGGGAGGGGGGGGATTGGAGGTTGCTTGGGTTAGAGCTCAGCGTATGTGTAGAAGGGCTTAAGTGCCCCAGTTTGATGAGACCTATTTTATCAGTATTGATGCAGAGAGAGCTTTTGATCAACTCTAGGTCATGATGAAAACTGTCTTAGAGCGGCGATGGGTCCTTAGTTTCACGAGGAGCTTTATTCTTGGCTCGAGCCTATGACCCAGAGCCATTGGTTAGGGTTGGCCAAATTTAAGGGCTAGTGTCAAGCTACACTAGTTACTAAGTTTATGGCCAACATCTCCTTCAACTCTAAGACTCAAGGGCAGGAGTTTATTAGGTCTTGGGTTAGGGGTAGGGATATTGAGATTACCTTGGATACTTTTGCTAGATTCTTTGACCTCCCGAGGGTTGCTCACCCTTAGTTTAGGTATGATGGGACAGGAGCTCCCGATCATGAGACGATGATTGTTGATGTGTTAGCCCCCGGTGAGACTTGGTTTACTACACAAGTACCTAAGAGGGTACTTGCCCTCAGATATCAGCCACTCTTCCTCTAGACCTGTTACACTCTTTTCCCACTAGGACGGACTATGGAGTGTAGTAAATTTAGAGGTCAGCTTATGTGAACTATTGAGCGGGGTAGGTCCATCGACTTCATTTTCTTTTCATGGGACTTTTGGCTGATACCAGATTGGTGACCATCCCTATTGGATGTTTTATTACTATGATGATAGGGCAAGCTAGGGTGGGACCCTTGCCCGATATTGTCACGAAGACCTCGAAGGACATTGATTTTTCTTCAAGGAACAGAGCATCTGGGAAGATTAATGGCATCCAGAGGAGAACTCAGTAGACAAATTAGACAGCTCAACATTAGCAGGCAACCCAGCCACCTCCACCAGATCAGCAGGCACAACAGGGGCAGGAGGGTCCCACTTTTGTCAAACTTCTTCAGCAACAGAGTCAGTTGATGATGTTGCATTCTCAAACTCTTGCTACTAGACAGGAGAAGCTAGCAACCTCTTAGTAAACAGTTTTAGATCAGCAACATGAGCGAACTCAGTGGCAGACTGCCATTATAGGTAGATTAGATGCTCAGGCCACTACTATAGCTGCTTTGTTTACCTAATTGATTGACATTCAGCAGCAGCAGCAAAGTCAGTCTACTTGTCTTTAGGAGATCATCCAACAAATGGGGCATTCACTACATGTTACATCTAAAACTTTATTTTTGCCTTAGTGGAGTTATGATGCGGGGTTTTTTGTTGGATATCTTTTCTTGTATTTCTTTCTTATCTCTTATGTATGGATTATACAATTACAAGTGTGATATGGCAATGTTATCTTTTGACCACTTGTACCATTTGATACAGACTTGGGTATTGTATGGTCTAGGTATCATTTCTTTCATTGCTCTGGCACATTTATCCATGTACTCTTCATATTGATTTCTAGCTATTCATAGTGGATATGTTGATTCTCTATTTTCGAGGAACCATAACATTACTTGTGAAAGTGCCACTTGAGATTAGAAGATAGGAATCTTTGCATGTATCTTTACTCAAGTTGATGTTTATTCACTCTTTACATCTAAGACATTGTGAGTTTTGCTTTATTCATGCACTAGTAGAGGGGAATACGTCATTGCGCACAATCATGCTTTATAACATTATTTGTGCTATCTCTTGCATTTACATCTTTACATTAGTGGAGATTTCTACCTTGTGAGCTTTAGAACATTTATTGTCTTTTAGAGCAATTTGTAAGCACCCCATTTTTGCTACTCGGTAATCTTCAGCTTGACTGAACTCCCTTTCAAAACTTCGTAGGCACATTCAAGCCAAAATTAACTTTCTGGCCCCTATCCAATCAATCAACCACTTCTCGAGCCCGCTAGGCCCAACAGATACCCAGTAACCAAACTTGCCCCTTGGGCCTCCAGGCACATCTTAAGAAAGTTCAAAATTCCTCAAGACGGTAAGTGTTCTTGAATAGTTAGACATACTCAACAAGCCCTCCTATCCAATTCTGATCCTATTCCGGCCAATTCTGATCAAAATGACCATTTTACTCTTGGACGGCCTAGCACAGTACAAATCTCATCAGACAGGGAAAAAACTCTTCCAGGACTATCCTCAAACAGTCTGACACGCTTAACATGCCACTCCAACCCATTTTGACCTTTTTCAACCAATCCTGGTCAAAATGACCGTTTTACCCCTGGCGGCCCAAACGCGCCCCGAAACAACGTCGACCCTAGATATTGAACGGTGGGTCTCATCATATACCCCTGTTTAACCTAAGGTGAAACCTCACAATGCTAAACACTCCCAACTCAACAAAAAACCCTTGAAGCGTCTTGCAGACGCTCCGCTAGGGTTGTCTTTTCTCCCAATTCCCTTATTATAATGTACTGTCAAACAACTTGAGGAATATTTAAACAAGGGAAATCCCGAAAGCCAGTCCATAGGTCTTTCCATCGATATGGCTCGATCACATAGATTGCTTCCCAAAACCCCTTATTGTATGGCTCAAAAACTGCCACTTTTAGTAACCCTTGGAGCATCTCACAAATGCTTTGCCAATGTTGACTTTTTTTCTAATTCCCCAATTATAACGCACTATCAAACAACTTAATAAATGCAAAAATTAAGAAATTCCTGAAAGTATTTCCAGAGCACTTTCTATCGGTATGGTCCGATCAGAGAGATCACTTCCCGAAGGTGCCAATCACATAGCCCACAAATGGCCACCTTTAAACACATGCGAAGCATATCACAGATGCTCCGCAAAAGTGTGTTTTTGTGCACACTTCCCGAGACAATATCTCATTCTTTCAAACACCTTTTAAGCTTCCTGAAAATTCAAAGTTCTTGAGAAACACTAAAAAAATATCACGAACGCAACTGATTTTCCCAAATCTTTCTCGGATTACACAATTAAAGAGGCAAAGTTTAAACAAATGTTCCTGGCAGCGGAGCGTATGCTACATGCACCAAAATTTTGATTAGATCAATCAAACTTCGCTTAGTCCTTAAGATTTAACCAGTACAATACGTGCCACGCGGCATTATGCCAGTGGAATAGTACTGGTGCATGTAGCACATGTACTACATGCACCAGTTCTCTCCAACTTTGCCTATAAATACAGGCCTCCCCCTTTGCATATTCCAGGATCTAAATTGATAGTAAAGCTCAGCAAAAACTGCTCCAGAACCTTGAATTCCTATATACACTTCACACTTCAAACACTTTGGCTAGATTCCACCTCTCTCTTACCCATACACTACACCTATATAGCCTTCAATGCCATAGAAGGCCTCATTCTTGCCCCTTCAAGCCTATTCAAGGCTATTCAAGTCAAGTCAAAGCATTCATGGAGTTTTGAAAGTGTTTGAAGGTAAAAGGTAGACTTTTTTTTACGTTTTTGCAATCCCCACTCCTCTCTTCTCCCTCCCAGCCTACTCTCTATTTTAACGCCCATTTTCGACCTCCTTTTTTCTTGCATGCTTGAAACAAGGAAGCTCTAAGTTCATCCCTAGAGGAAAATTTGCGAAAGCTACCATGTAGAAAACATCTCATAAACCTACTTTAAGATGGTATGGCCTTAGAGCACCTTGCTATATGGTCAAGCCTCTAGCCTTGTATGATTCATGACCCCTTGCATATGGTTATCTTGTTCATGTTTTGCATGCTTGGTTTTGTTTTTATGTCCACAACCATTTCTTCAAAACTTTCACTATCTCTATTTCTATAGCATTCTCAAGTTCCATATTCAAATATTTTCCTAAAAATGGTCTTAGAGTTGGTTCCTTGAAGCCTAGGTCAAACCCTCAATTTCTACGCCCTAAAGAATCCTCTTTAAGTCCCTTGACTTCATTTTGCAGCCCTACATTTCATTACTTTTCAAAATTGCATTAAAATGGCTTTCAAACTCTCTTTTTATATGTTGATTTTCAAAAACTTTACTCTTTTGAATTTGGTGGTTGAAATGGTCCCTTAGAAAATTTCTCTTAAGTGGTCTCCCCATTGTCTTGACCATATGAACCCTAGTTCATTAGAGTTGGCTCTACTCTCTTTAAAATAGCTTTCAAAATAATTCCCTTCATAAAAGGGTTCTCAAAATTACACTCCCTTTAACTTTCATAAAAATGATTTCCCTAAATCATCATTTTTACCTTGATTTTTAGAAGTTTTACTCTCTTGAATATTGTGGTTTGAATGGTCCCAAGGAGTCCTCTTTGGGGTGATCTCCTTCAAATCAACCATATGAACCCTTATTCTTTTGAGTGACCTTCAACTTGGTAAAAGTGGTTTTCCAAAACCAATTTGCAAAGGATCATTTTCTTTAATTTTCAAGTCTTCAAAACTATCTATTCAATGTTGATTTTTGCAAGTTTTGCTCTCTTGAGTTTGTGGGTGAAATGGTTCCAGAGCAACCCTCTCTTGAGTGACTTTCAAATATCAACCATAGAACCCTAACACTCATTTGAGTGGCTTTCATAAAATAGTTTTCAAAACATAATTTCAAATTTCATGCTTAGAACCACCTTTCCTAAACCACTATGTCAAAACCCTAGTCCAAAACCATTTGTCAAAACCATCTTCTAACCCTAGGTTAACTTGACCCAAGCTGTCCAAACCCTAGGTTAATCTAACCTTAGTTAGTTAATCCTAAGTCACTTTAACCCTAGGTTAACCTAACCGCTAACCTTAGTTAGTTAACCCTAGGTTATCTTAACATTAGGTCAACCAAACCGTAAGTTAACCTAACCCAAGTTAGTCAACCCTAGGTCATCTCAACCCTCGGCTAACCTAACCTTAGTTAGTTAACCCTAGGCCACCTGAACCCTAGGTTAATCTAACTCAAGTTAGTTAACCATAGGTCACCCTAACCTTAAGTCAACCCTACCTAGGTTAATAAGCTTCAAAGTTCCAATTCAAAGACCTCTTTTCAAATAATCTTTCAACTTAAAAACCATTTCCATAACATATTTTCAAAAACCTCCGACTCTCTTGAGATTTCAAAAATCAACTCCATAACCTTTTCAAATATTCTCACACTCTATCTTTAAAAATGTCTCCAAAAAGTTCTCTTACACTTGTCTCAACTAAAATGGCTAGACACTTAATATTTTCAAAAACTATTTTCCAAATATTTTCAAGGACTCGCAACCCTAAGGTGTCCCTAACCTTTCATGGTTAAGGATACCAAAGGAAGGTGATACATTAAATACAACCTTGAAAGTTGCCCATGTTAGGGTTCTAAAACCCTAAATGTTTTCAAAAGCTCTTTTCAAAAAGAATTTTCAAACATCACATTCTTGAAGCAACCCAAATCCTTCTATGGGTAGGATTAATCAAGTAAGTGAGATATTCAAGAAGGGTTTCATAACCCTAGAGTTTTAAAAAATTAAAAGGAAGTTTCTAGCCCATTTTCCAAACATATTTTCAAAAAGCACTACTCTAAAGGAGTTTACTTCTTCAATGACTAACCTCCAAAAGGGTGATGAAACACTAAACATACCTTTTATAAGGTATTCAAAAACTACTTTCGATAGCTTTTCGTAGAAAAGTTCACAAAAGCATTTCTAATCCAAACTCTACTTTCAAAGACTTCAAAACATGTTATTATAAAGCTCCACCAAAACTCCCTTAAGTCAATTTCAAAAAAGTTCAAAACCGTTTTCAAATCCAACTTTAAAAACATTTCAAATATCCCAAGTCCTATTTCAAAGGCATTTTCTAAACTCTCAAGTTCTCTTTTTCCAAAGACCACAAAGTGTCTCCAAACCTTTTCAAAGACCTCAAAGTGTCTTCTATACATTCTAAAGGCTCCACCGAGCCTCATTTCCATCGGACCCTTGCCCAAACTACGAACGACCTGATTCTTGCCAAATGAGATGCGTAGGCATCCTAAAATGGTACGGTCATAACTTTTATTTCAACTCAAATCCCCTTTTCAAAAATTTCTATCAATTTAAGGTTTCTATCCCAAATCCTTTCAAAACTCCCATAGTTTCTAACGTCTTTTAATAACATGCATCATGCATCATGCATCATTTATCCAAAAAGCGATGACTAAGCCCCATTTTCATAACTCTAAAGTGGATATTAAGTGGATAATAGTAGCCGGTTATTATAGTGAGTAAATTCAGGGTGATTAGACATGTAGGTACCAAAAGGGCAAGATACGGTGATGATCTTAGGATATCTTCCCTACACGTAACCAACCCTCGGACCATAGATTTCTGTTTTTGACAAACCAAAATGGAACTATTCTCGAAAAGGGCTTAAAAGTTTTAAAAGGTTGCCAAACAACCTATTTTCTTAAAAAACCCGCTCTCGAGGAAGTTTTTAAACCCTTTTTCTAAGAACCCTAAGTGTAATCTCCAGATTATACCTAGTTTTAGGTAACCTAACTCACCTTAATCAAGTTAGGTGGCAACTCCTATTTTTCTAAAAAAAACCTTTAATCAAATCAATTTCAAGTTCAAACCTAGTCACACTTGTCCTTTTAGAAAGATAAGTTCCAACCAGAGAGCACCGCGCTTTTTCCCAAGCCGAAAGGACTTGGTTAAAAATCGAAGCGCCACAATTAGCAACTCCACTGGGGAAACTTAGTGGGTTAGGCCATTATCATGTCTCTTCACCCTTCACTCACCCAAAATCTCCGGTTACCTTGTCCAGTTTTATCCATTTTTCAAAATTATTTTAAGTTTCCAAAACAAACATTATTTTTCAAAATGGTTTTCAAATAAGTGTCATCACTTGCATTCAATACTTATATACATGCATTGCATTGATCATCCATTTTATCTTGCATTGAGTTTGTCAAAAAGTTACTAACTCGTATTTTCTTTTGTGGGTGTTCACATTTCATTTTATGCCATAATTAACTGCCATGTATACAAGGAATGAACAAGATGGGATGTGTGTTGTTGGGTCCTTTCTTCCATTTTCAAAAATTCCACACACACTTGGTGCACTCACTTGCATTTGCATTTGCATTTTGCACATAATACCTAGTTACTACCCTTCTAGATAGAAGGGTGAATAATATATTAACTGTGGGCAGATGTTGTGTCAGTTTCTCAGCCTACGGTCACTTAATAGTTCCCCCTCAAACCACCAACCAAAGATGGAGTTTACCCTTTCGAGGGTGGACGCTGGAGGTTAAAGGTACAGGAATTGATCTTTTTTTAGGAAGCATTAGTAAACTCTCAATCTCATGCTCATGTAGCACCTCATGCATAGCCGAACCTCTGCCGAATTTAATACATGCATGTCAATTTCAAAACCAAGGAAGAAAAGTAACTGCTTTACTTATATTCTGTCCAATTCATGCTACTATGCTGTTTAGTTTTTGTCATTATGTTATGTGTACATCTTTCCACATCATAACTGTTCATGCATCCATATTCATTTCAAGACAAGAGTTCCCAAAGTAACTCAAGTCATTGCATCTCCATGCATCTGATTAAACCCTAGAGAATGGCCCAAAGACCTTCTCACTTAAATCAAGCTAACCAAAACTCTTAAAGGTACCAAGAGACCCTAAGGATTCATGGCATGCATCAAAGTCATCTCACATAGAGGGGCCCTAATCCCTCTTCGCTTAAGGAGATAGGGCAGCCAAGAAGACAAGGGGTACTCCGAAATCAAGGTCTCTCACCGACCTCCATCAAAGAAGGCAAATCCAAAGACTCAAAAGTAGTTTGGGATTTCAAATATAAAAATAGAATAGGCGAAAGTCCCAAGGAAAATATTCCCCTTCCCCTTCAAATGTACTTTCAATTCTATAAGCACCCCATTTTTAACCGCTCGGCAGTCTACACTCCGTCCAAACTTGTTTTCAAGTCATTGTGGGCATATTCCTATCGAAACCAACTTTCAAAGTCCAAATCCCGTTTGTCCATCGCCTCGCGGGCCCACCAGGCCCAAATGGAGGCAAAATGACCAAAATGCCCTTAGGGGCATTGTCCTTTCCTTTCCAACCCCACTCTCGAGACAGTTTATTCCTCGAGACAGTTCCAATCCAGGCATGTCTCCTCAGAGACGATAAGTCCCCTTTCCAAGCCCACTCTCGAGACAGTTTATTCCTCGAGACGGTTCCAATCCAGGCACGTCTCCTTGGAGACGATAAGTCCCCTTTCCAACCCCACTCTCGAGACAGTTTATTCCTCGGGACGGTTCCAATCCAGGCACGTCTCCTCGGAGACGATAAGTCCCCTTTCCAACCCCACTCTTGAGACAGTTTATTTCTCGAGATGGTTCCAATCCAGGCACGTCTCCTCGGAGACGATAAGTCCCCTTTCCAACCCCACTCTCGAGACAGTTTATTCCTCGAGACGGTTCCAATCCAGGCACGTCTCTTCGGAGACGATAAGTCCCCTTTCCAACCCCACTCTTGAGACAGTTTATTCCTCGAGACGGTTCCAATCCAGGCACATCTTTTCGAAGACGGTAACACCCCTTTCCAACCCCACTCTCAAGACAGTTTATTCCTCGAGACAGTTCCAATCCAGGCACATCTCCTCGAAGACGATAAGTTCCCTTTCCAACCCCACTCTTGAGACAGTTTATTTCTCGAGACGGCTCCAACTCAGGCACGTCTCTTTGGAGACAATAAGTCCCCTTTCTAATCCCTCTCTCGAGACAGTTTATTCCTCGAGACGGTCCGAGTAGCGAAACTACTCACAAAGCCGTTAGAGTAGCAAAAATACTCACAAATAGGTCGATATAGGGAATTGCCAACAAACCCCTGTGTCACGACAATCGCTGTTAGAGTGGCAAAAACACTCAAAACCCAGGTTAACACCAGTGTCTGCTAGCCC